>CM019068.1:170432590-170548369 GCA_009667805.1 Leptobrachium leishanense | reverse complement strand
CAGGGACATTGTGAGGGATGAGGGTATATGTAGTGATACACACGTTATTTATATCTTGTTGTAACTTGTTGCTTGAAATGAAAGAAAAACATCAGGAAGAAACTGAGCAGAATATTCCTGTGTAATTCCAGACAGATTGTGCTTCCTCTAATCGGCCATCCAGGTAACCTGTGATAATGAATCCAGGCACAGCCAGGGATCCGCTGAGCCAGAGGATCCTGGATCTAACTCTGGAGATGATCTTTCTGCTGACTGGAGAGGTAAGAGATTCCATGAGATTCCATATTGCTGCTGATATTAAATCCCCCTGGAGCTGTGTGACCCAGGAGACATTTCAGAGGCAGATCAGTAGTAGATTGATGTGTAAATAAAGGTTCCAGCACACCATACAGCACACTATGGAGATAACACACTGACACATACACAAAAGCATGGGGGGCCCAGGGGCGACATGTTTATACCTCTCTATATTGGCCTCACTCTCAATGTTTAGGGTCATATGGTGGTGAAGATCCATGAGATGGTCAGTGACAGCAGCCGTCACCAAATATCAGAAGGACACGGCAGGAGCCAAAGCTTCAATACGGAGCCTCCACCTCACTCAGGAATCCATGAGCAAAACCATGAGAAGATCCTGGAGCTGAGCAATCAGATCATCCGTCTGCTGACTGGAGAGGTGAGGCTGCTGGAATGGGACATTATACGCCAACACCAAGGCATGTGTCTGGATGTGACTGTGTCATTGTGTGTGTCAGGTTCCTATACGCTGTGAGGATGTCACTGTCTATCTCTCCATGGAGGAGTGGGAGTATGTGGAGCGACACAAGGAGCTCTATGAGGACGTCATGATGGAGGATCACCAGCCTGTTATTACACGGGGTAAGAGATGCTTTAATTCTCATAATGTTTGTGTCCAATCCCAGAGCAACGTGTCCCAATAATCCCCTGAAATGTTGGCTGTGCCGTGTAATAGACGTGTTCCTGAATGAACGTCTCACGTGTTCATGTGATTTTCCCTCCAATAGATAAATCTGTATGGGGTGAATTTCACGCTGCGGTTTCTTTATGGGATATTGGATGTGAAAATGGAAGTGAAATTCTAAGCAATAATGTGGAAAAGGATCTGAACAAGACGAGAAAAGGACCAGCTGAATCTGCAACATACACAGAGCGAGAATCTCTGGCGTCTGAAGAAAGACACGTCCCAGAGAAAGAGATTTATCCAATCACAGAACCCCCAGAATATTCACCCCCTGATATTAAGGAGGAACCGGCCTCATGTGACGAAGGAAATCTCCCAGACAGCGACATGTATGAACCCCCAGAACATACACAGACACAATATACCTCTACTTATACAGGGGCAGAATCCCAGTCACACGGAGAAGGAGATATCTCACATCCTGACATTTCTCCCCTCCAGAACATCCACAGACTGAATATCCATCTACTGACATTAAGGAGGAATCACCCACATATGGAGAAGGAAATCTCCCAGACAGCGACATGTATGAACCCCCAGAACATACACAGACACAATATACTCTACTTATACAGGGGCAGAATCCAGTCACATGGAGAAGGAGATATCTCACATCCTGACATTTCTCCCCTCCCAGAACATCCACAGACTGAATATCCATCTACTGACATTAAGGAGGAATCACCCACATATGGAGAAGGAAATCTCCCAGACAGCGACATGTATGAACCCCCAGAACATACACAGACTGAATATCCATCTACTGACATTAAGGAGGAATCACCCACATATGGAGAAGGAAATCTCCCAGACAGCGACATGTATGAACCCCCAGAACATACGCAGACTGAATGCTCAGCTGATAATACAGGAGAATATTTTGAAGCCAATACAGACCCAGTGGAAATAAAAATTCACGCGAGACCTTTTAAATGTAGTGAATGTGGGAAATCTTTCACTCGGACCTCAACCGTTGCAGCACATAAACTGTTTTACACAGGGGAAAATACATTTAAATGCTCTGAATGTGGGAAAGGCTTCACTAATTCCTCAGCTCTTGCAAAACATACAAGGATTCACACAGGAGAAAAAACATTTAAATGCTCCGAATGTGGGAAAGGCTTCAATCAGTCCTCCGTTCTTGCAAGACATAAAAGTGTTCACACAGGAGAAAAACCATTTAAATGCTTTGAATGTGGGAAATGCTTCAGTCAGGCCTCAGATCTTGCAACGCATAAAAGGATTCACACAGGAGAGAAACCATTTAAATGCTCTGAATGTGGGAAAGGCTTTACTCAGGTCTCAACTCTTGCAAGACATAAACGGATTCACACAGGAGAAAAACCATTTAAATGCCCTGAGTGTGGGAAAAGCTTCACTCATTCCTCAACTCTTGCAAAACATAAATGGATTCACACAGGAGAAAAACCATTGAAATGCCCTGAATGTGGGAAAGGTTTCATTCTAGCATCCACTCTTGCAGAACATATGACGAGTCACAAAGGAGAAAAACCATTTAAATGCTCTGAATGTGAGAAAAGCTTCACTAAGCGCTCAAATCTTTCAAGACATAAAAGGATTCACACAGGGGAAAAAACATTTAAATGCTCTGAATGTGGGAAAGGCTTCACTCAGGCCTCAAATCTTACGCTACATAAAAGGATTCACACAGGGGCAAAAACATTTAAATGCTCTGAATGTGGGATAGGCTTCACTCATTCCTCAACTCTTGCAGAACATAAATGGATTCATACAGGAGAAAAACCATTTAAATGCCCTGAATGTGGGAAAGGTTTCACTCAGGCCTCAGCTCTTCCAGTACATAAAAGAATTCACACAGGAGAAAAACCATTTAAATGCTTTGAATGTGGAAAATGTTTCACTCGCGCCTCACATCTTGTGCAACATAAAAGGATTCACGCAGGAGGAAAAAAAAAATTAAATGTCCCGAGTGTGGGAAATGTTTTAACAGTGCCTCTTATTTAAAGGTTTCACTCATCCTCAGCTCTTGTAGCACATAAAAAAAAATCTCCTGTATGAATCCTTTTAATTGCTTAGAATGTGGGAAAGTTACAGTTACAAGCATTTATAAAGTGCCAACAGATTCCTTAGCCCTGTAGAATGTGAGAGACAGAATAACAAATATGCATACAAGGTACATACTGGAACAGTAGAAGGGAAGAACCTTGCTCGAGAGTTTACAATCCAAGAGGAGTGGGGTGACACCGTAGGTGAGGGTACCTGGAGTATGTGTAGTGGCGAGGTGCATGTGGGCTGATTGTGAAGATCGAGGGGGATCATGGAGTGAGATGATAGGCTTCTCTAAAGTAACGAGTTTTCAGAGACTTCTTGTAGGACTGGAGAGACGGGGAGAGTAATGTTGTGGGGGAGGAATTTCATAGAAAGAGGGCAGCTCAGGAGAAGTCCTGAAGGCGGGAGTTGGGGGTGCGGGTACGAGGAACTTCTAGCATCAGATCATTGGCTGAGCGAAGTGTTCGGGACGGGTTGTACCTGCTAATAAGGGAGGAGATGTAGGCAGCGGCGCGGTTATGGAGAGCTTTGTATGTGACCAATACAATGAATTGGATTCTAAAGGAAGCCAGAGCCAGTATAGAGATTGACAAAGGGGTAAGGTGTGAGAGGTGAGGTGTATGAGCCTGGCGCTGGCATTCATTATAGACTGCAGGGAAGAATCTGGGATCTCTTAAGGCCAGAGAAAAGGTGGTTACAGTAGTCAAGGTGGGAGATAATAAGAGCTTGGTTGAGCATTTTAGTAGACAATACACCTCACTGCCCCAACCAGTCCTTCACTCGCACCTTGCAGTCCTCTCCTCCTGTTTCCAACCCCCTTCTAGATTGTGAGTTCCCATGGGAATAGGGCCCTCGTTTCCTCCTGTACTGGTTTATCAAATGTTGTTCAGTCTCCGTGTATTGGGACCCTGTCTATATCATGCCCATTGTTCAGCGCTGCGGAATATGCTGGCGCTAAAGTATAATAATAATTAAGAAAGGGATGGACGCTGCAATGTTTTTAGGTGGAAGTAGCAAGATTTGGTTAGTGACTGAATGTGAGGAGTAAAGGATGGGTTGGAGTCCAAGAGGACCCCGAGGCAGCGAGCCTGAAAGGAAGAAGTAATGGTGACACCATTCACCTGAAGGGAGATGGGCGCAGGAAGAGAGGTTTTAGAGGGAGGGAAGATGAGAAGTTCAGTTTTCGAGAGGTTGAGCTTTAGGAAATGTGAAGTCATCCAGTCGGAGACAGCTGAAAGGCCGGCTGGATCATGGTCCAGCACGGGAGGGAGAGAAGGCTTCACCCATTCCTCAGCTCTTGCAAGACATAAAAGGATTCACATAGGAGAGAAACAATTTCAGTTCTCTGAATGTGGTAAAGATTTCACTCAGTCCCCACATCTTGCAAGACATAAAAGAACTCACACAGGGGAAAAACCAACTTAAAGGATTTTAATGGGAAACGTCTTTAAGGACTTCTTGACCATGGAAGAAGTTAGGAGGTAAAAACCCTTTTTATATAAAATATTTCACATTTATAAATAGAGGGAATATTGAAAACAAACCATATATTGGAAAACGTATATTACAGTGGTGGAATTGCGGGTTTAGGTTATAATATAAAAATGCAGCTTTTACTGTACAGCTTTTCTGAATTCTTTATGTATAAAAATGTTAACGTTAAAGTGCGGCATCGTCTGTTCCAGAGATTTGTGATAAGTGTTTTGTTGTGTTTTAATAAATCCAGTAAAACCTTTTCTATGTTACAGCTTCCAGTGGAGACACACACATATAAACATGTATATTCATGTCATGTCCTGTTAGGGGGGACGTGGTGTTGAGTGCAACGATTCCCCAGGACAGACCTGGTAGGATCCCAGGCAACAGACCACTAACCCTCCGATCCGTAGGATGGTCGGGACCGCTAACCCTAGCCTCTAGCAGCCATAAAGGCCAGGGGAAACAGCAACACTGATAGAGAGAAGTTATATGTAAATATATACTGCGCAGCGGTAAACGACAGGATCAGTAGCCTACACCAACAGTAACAGACAGCGGATTACCAGACGGGCACAGAGCAAGAGTAGTCGTTAAAACCAGGTCAGCAATGTAAAGACACTTGTACTGCGCTAAGGTATATGTGGCAGGATCTGATAGCACACACCAATAGCACCAGGAGGCAAACAGAGCAGGCAGGGAGTACAGAGAAAGAATGGTCAAATCGTAGGCTGAAGTCGGCAACAAATCGGATCTTCAGAAATAAGCAGAGTCAGTAACGGTATACAGACTGAATTTTCCAAGCAGCGATCCGGGAAGGTAACTCCACGGCAAGACGAGGGCTAATGCGCGCGCTCCTCATTTGAAGACCGGCGGCGCCGCGTCATCACGCTGTGCCCTGCCCCCTGATCAGCTGTCCACACCGGGTGCCACCAGCGTTCCTGGCACCCGGCCACCGAATACATCCAGGATCCCCCTGCGAGCCCCCCTGAACGTCACATAACCCTCCATCTCCACGGGCGGCCACTGGACGACCCCCAGGTGCAGAAGGTTGGGCAGCATGGAACCGACGCACCAAACGAGGCGCATGGACATCTCTGCCAGGCAACCATGCCCTATCCTCAGGACCATAACTCACCCAGTCAACCAGGTACTGCAAAATGCCCCTGACCACTCGGGACTTCAGGATGGCACGGACCTTGTATTCCTCCTCCACCAACAGGTGGAGGAAGTACATTAACTCTGGTATACCTGTTGCATGTGAGAGGCTTGAGAAGATTTACATGGAACACCTTGTGTATATGAAGATGCGGGGGCAACGCCAGAGCATACAACACATGGTTTACTCTATGTAACACTTTGTATGGACCAATAAATCTGGGAGCCATTTTCATAGACTGAACCAGACGTTTAATATTACGTGTGGAAAGCCAGACTCTATCCCCTGCTACATACACAGGAGCAGGCCTTCAACGTCTGTCTGCTTTCTCCTTCTGCTTTTTTATACGGATTTCCATGTTCTCCCAAACCTTTTCCCAGGTTGCTTTTAAGGAAACCAGGTGCTCACCCAGAGCTGGCAAAGCGGTATCCTGAAAGTTGGATGGAAGTACAGGTGGGTCAAAACCATACACGGTATGAAATGGTGAATGACGCTGACTGCATTATTCAAGGCATACTCTGCACAGGGCAGGAGTTCAGACCATTCATACTGCTTTTTGGATACAAAGCAGCGCAGGTTATTGCTCGACCTTTTGATTAGCCCTTTCGGCTGCCCCATTGATCTGAGGGTGATAGGCAGACGAGAAACTTAACTGGATACCTAGGTTTTCACAGAAACCTTTCCAAAACCGGGACACGAATTGAGTACCTCGATCTGACACCATGCCTAGAGGAACCCCATGGGTTTTGGATAAAGACTGGCAACAATTCTATGGCGGATGGCAGTTTGGTAAGCGGCACAAAATGGACTATTTTGGAAACCCTATCAACAATGGTGAGTATGACTGTGTTATCGTGGGATACTGGAAGATCAGTGATGAAGTCCATAGATAATGATATCTGTGCCCAAGGTCTCTCGGGGACAGGCAGAGGTTGGAGTAACCCAAGGGGCAAGGTTTTGGGATTTTTACTCCTGCAGCAAACCTTGCATGAGGCAATATAGTCCTTAGCATCTTTATGCATACTTGGCCACCAGAACTGTTTCTCCAGTGTGGCCATGGTTTTGGTTATTCCCATATGCCCAAATGGTTTGCTTTCATGATGAACCAACATAACCTGCACTCTATCCTCTTCAGGAACGAAGAGCTTACAAGGTGGCTTCTTGAGAGGAGCAGTTCCCTGTACCCTTTGTAATCTCTTGAGTAGCGGAGAAGACACAGAAACCAGAGTGTTGGCGAGAATTCTCTCCTGGGGAACAATTGGACTCTGGTCAAATACATGTTGTTCGTACGTTTCGAACTGCCTGGACAGAGCATCGGCTTTGGTATTTTTGGACCCAGGACGATATGTGAGTACATAATTGAAACTTGACAGAAAAAGAGACCATCTGGCCTGCCTAGCATTGAGACGTGTAGCATCACCAATGTAAATTACATTTTTCTGATCGGTAATGATGATAATAGGATCTTTAGACCCCTCTAACAGATAACGCCACTCTGCCAGGGCTGACACCACTGCGGGCAGTTCCCTGTTACCAATATTATAATTTTGTTCTGCAGCTGACAATTTCCTAGAAAAGAACCCACAGGGATGTATGGGCTTCTCGGAGCTTTCTCTCTGTGACAAGACTGCGCCTATGCCGATTTCAGAGGCATCTACCTCTAACTGAAACGGCGCACCTGGCACTGGATGCTGTAGGACAGGCGCCATCATGAATGCCTCTTTGAGTTCCTCAAAAGCCTGTATGGCTTGAGGACTCCATTTCTGATTCTGAGCACCCTTCGTTGTCATTGCAGTAAGTGGAGCAACCGTCGAGGAAATGTTTTTTATGAACCTCCTATAATAGTTAGTGAACCCAGAAATCTCTGTATGGCTTTTAACCCCTGAGGCAGTGGCCATTCCCGATGGTGGAGAGTTTCTGGGGGTCCATCTCAAACCCACTGGGACTTATTATGTAACCAAGAAAATGAACGGACGTAATATCAAAGAGGCATTTTTCAAGCTTGCAGTACAACCCATTTTTTAGTAGTCTTTTCAGAACAGTGTGTACATGCATATGATGGGTCTCTACATCAGGAGAGTAGATGAGAATATCATCCAAATAGACAATCACAAACACTTGCAGGAAGTCCCTTAGCACATCATTGATAAAGTCTTGGAAAACTGCAGGCTGTTACATAGACTGAATGGCATCCCAAGATATTCATAATGCCCACTTCTGGTATTGAATGCGGTTTTCCATTCATGATCCTCCTTGACCCTCACCAGATTATATGCCCCAAGAAGATCCAATTTGGTATAGATCTTGGCGCCTCTCAGATGATCAAACAATTCAGGTATGAGAGGGATAGGATAGGCATTGCATATAGTTATACGGTATAAACCTCGGTAGTCTATACATGGTCTCAAATCACCCTCTTTCTTAGACACAAAAAACCCCCCAGCTCCAGCAGGGGAGGAGGAACGACGTATAAACCCACGAGCAAGGTTGTCACGAATGTACTCGTCCATAATCTCATTCTCTTTCTGAGAAAGAGGATACACATGGCCCTTCGGGGGCATGGTTCCAGGCAATAAATCAATCGCACAATCGTACGGGCGATGTGAAAGTAGAACGTCAGATTTCTTTTTATCAAAGACCTCCTTAACGTCTGTGTACCATTCTGGTACCTCAGAAGACAGGGGAGGTGCCGTGGCTACTTTTAAACTACCCAGCATGGTAATCAAGCCTAGGCATCTTGACCAACATTTCGAACTCCATGAACCCAACTCTCCCTTGGGCCAGTCACTAACAGGATTATGCTTGGCCAACCAAGGATAGCCTAGAACAATGGGTACAGTGGGTGATTCGATTATTTGAAATTCGATTTATCTGCAACAAATCGGATCCTCAGAAATAAGCAGGGTCAGTAACGGTATACAGACTGAATTTTCCAAGCAGCGATGCGGGAAGGTAACTCCACGGCAAGGCGAGGGCTAATGCGTGCGCTCCTCATTTGAAGACCAGCGGCGCCGCGTCCTCACGCCGCGCACTGCCCCCTGATCAGCCATCTCCAAGCCGGGTGCCACCGGGTGCCCTCCGGGACCCTGGATGTCACATTGAGGGAGTGGAACCCAATGGCAGGTCAAGAGGAGATCTGTTGCAATTTTGGTCAGAGACGTAGTTGGGGTTGGTAGTTCAGGAGCAGAGGGGGATATCAGGATATTACTACTGGTGGGCGCGCCTGGAGGACCCTGTGTGGAGCATTGTGCCAGCTACAGTTGGTCATCATGGGGAGGTGGGGGGGCACCTCGCGCAGTAAAACAATTTTTTAAATCTAGATTTTATTTATTTTGTTTTATAGAGCAAGGCGCCCCCTCTGTGCTGGAAACCAATTTTACAAAAATAAATGTTGGCTTTTGTTCCGGGAGCTCAGACGTTCGTGTGTTCCGGTGGCCTCGTTACAGAAAACCAGGATATCACAATATGTGGCTTTTCATCTGGCGGGCCGCTCTTACACTGGGGTCATGTTCCCTGCCTAAAACGCATGGGTTTGCTGAACATGTTAAAAATACTCCCCCCCCCCCTTGAGGTGGAATCGATCCATTGGGATGATCAGGGCCCCCACAATGGAGTTTCATAAAAAAAAAGTGCTGGCGTATAAGGGCTACCAGATTAGCCTTGATTTCCTGGACACAAATTACTATTTCATGCAGAGGGGGAGCACAGGGAAAGTGCTGCCCTGCACCATGTATAATTCACAATGTACAGGAAGGACGTTAAGGCAGGTCACCTGGGATTCCTGTTTGATTCTTTACCTGCAGTGTATGGATTATACATGGTACGGGGTGTCATTTTTCATGCACTGCCCATCAGCATGAATAAATTATATGCGTCCAGAAAAAAAACATGGCTGACCTGGTGACCCTATGGCGCGTATACACAATATATACTTACCAACAGTATACAGGGACGTCCTTTAAATGATACGAGTCCAGGTCACTACAGAATATAGACGTGTGATGACATGGGGTCTATTCACAAAGCACCGAAATTCAGTTCATTTTCTTTGCTTTTCATTTCAGCGAATCCATTTTTCGATAAAGATCCAGCGCGTTCACTATTTATTGTTTATCATATTTTGCCGAAGCAGTGATCGACATTAGTAAAAAGCGCCGAATTGGCCTCAACGAATTCCACCGAACTGAGGGAAAATAATAGGAGGGTAAATCAATAAAAATGTATCAAAAACACAAAAAAGCTTCTTTAAAACATTTTAAAAAGGTCTGTTAAAAAATAATTTAAAAAAATCCTTAGGAGATAAAACCCCAAAAAAAGAGTTTTTTATATACAACAAAGTCTTTTAAAGATAAATTCTGATGGGGCGTGGCTGGATGCCGTGGTGAGAGGAAGCTGACTACAGGGGCTCGTCCCAATCTGAACATTTAGGTGATATATTCAGCTTTTCTGAGTGCTTTTACCTCTCACCTCGGTCCTTTGGCTTCACTTAGTCACCCGCTTCCTTTTTTGGCTTGGTCCCGGGGCCTGCACCCGGCTTGGAGGCAGATACTCTTGCATACCCTGGCAGTCGAGTGTGGCTGGCGGCCATCTTTGGGACTGTGGAGATGCTGGCTGTGGGGATGGTGGGCCCTTATTCTTCAGTATCCACGACTGACCCGGTGGCGGAGATGAGGGGGAAGTGCAGGAGTCGGCAAGGAGATGGCTCGCTTTTCCTCCCTTTGGATTGTTTATGGGTCGGGTTTTTGGACCAGGATCATTGGCTGGCAACACCACTGGAGGACAGTGAGTGCCTGCTGACAGGGGGAGACCTCCTCGAGCTGCTGGTTTTGCTCTGGGCCTGCCCATATGCGGAGACTCTGGGCGTTCACATGTCTGGCGCTGTTCCAGAAGACAATGGTGTGCCTGGCTGTGTGGCACTGAAGACTGCAGAGGAGCCGTGTGATGGCTGCGTTGGTCCAATTGGTGGGTGTCCGGTGGTAATGCGGCCTCTGGAGGTGATTCCTTTGGTTTGGTGCAACTTCCCTACTTGCCAGCTGCATGCCTGCTTTGAGGTTGCTGGGGCTGGGATATCAACTGTTGACCACTAGGGATGAGCCGAACACCCCCGTGTTCGGTTCGCATTCGAACAAATTTCAAAAGTTCGAGTTCGAACTCGAACCGAACTCAATGCAAGTCAATGGGACTCAAAAGTTTGATTTTTAGAGTGCCCTCCAAGAGGGCATATATGCTAGATATTTGCCATAAAAGGTGTATGGGGGTCCTGGTAGTGTATTGGGGTACAGGAAACAAGGACAAAAAGTTTTAAAAAATACATTTTTAAAGGAACAGTGAGTTTTCCATAAAATAAGGGTTAAAAATAAAAACAAAAAATTCCTTCAAATATCGTGCCTAGGAGGGTCCCCATAACCTTCCCGTGAAGTGGCGGATCTGTAGGATGTATAGAAACATTGCCATCAGAGACCCACACACGACACCTAGCCCCCCTTAAGGGGTTAAAATGCACAGGGACTGGCTACTATCCTGTTAGATGAGGGAATGTATTATATGTATAAAGCAAGGTACATATGACAATGGATAGTCAGAAACTCTAGGGACGCTTTATGATAGACATTTCTAACACAATAATAATTGTTTGCTCACATAGGCCCTTCGGGAGAGGTACATGACATACAAATACTGGAATATTACGTTTAAATCTAAGGCGTGTGATAAAGATTTTATTAAGCCCTTGATGACAAATGACGTAACACCTACATCACTGATGATTGGCTTTACAGAGCCCTGGTCCTTAAGGGGTTAAACAGCATATTAGAGAGGATCATATAGTAGAAATGAACACTTCTTAGAATTCAAAACAAGCACAGTGTTTGTTCATACATGTGCAGGAGCCCCCACCCAGTCTGCAAGCAATGTATCAAATTCTATTTGCTAATTTGAAGCACATGTTATTTCCAAACATTAATTAAACACCTGTTTTTTTACGCCGTTTGAGAGCACAGGTCATTTTTAGGTGAGAATCTTTGCACCTAGCCATTAGGTAGTTTTTTAATTCAATATCTAATAAACCGTTGCTTATAATATTCTGCAGTAAAGAGTCTCTTTATTTCTAGATTTTTTAGTATTTTTTGAATGCATTTTTTATACCTTTTTTAAAAAAAAATTTGAACTCGAACCGAACACGCCAAAAAGTTCGAAGTTCGCAAACTTTCGAACTGCCAATGTTTGAGTCGAACTCCGAACTGATCGAACCGAACAGCTCATCCCTACTGACCACGACCGAATCCCGGTGGTGGAGACGTGTCCCCCTTTGTCGCCTGCGGTGTTGAAGACGTCTGGGCTTGCTGTACCTCTATTTGCTGTGGAACCTTAAGGGCCCTTGGCTCTGGCCTCTGCTGTCGACATGGAACCTGATGCCCAGGCCATGCTCGATCTACGTGCCTCACGTTTCGCCTGCATACCTGGGGAAGTTGTATATAGTGCTGGGCCCTGCCTGTGTGGCCTTTGCTGTTGATTGCTGTATTGGCGGCCCTGATTGTCCCCCTGCTCCTGGATACTGGTTGACGCCCCCCCCCACCCCGCTTCCCCATCAGTGCTCTCGGGAGCAGGCCCTTCTAAAGGATCGGCGAGTGTGTCTATTTGGAGCTGATGATCCCCTCACCTGTTTTATACCCTTATTTTTCTGTCTTCTATGCTAAACTTGGTGCTGGCCGCCCCCGTTGACAAGCTGAGACTTTTTCTTTTTACTTCTATTTTATTTTTTGTGACTCTCTTCCGGCGGGTTGTGTGGTGGGTTTATTTTGTGAGTTTGTTGGGACATCGGGACTCTCTTATTTCCTCCCCCTTACCCCATTTTTTTTGGTGGCGGGACACTGGATTGCCCTGGGTAAGCCACCTGAACGGCAACCACGACCCCTGACCCGGAAACACTATTTACATTAACAGAAAACAGGTAAAAAACAACTATGCCCTCTAGTGGTAGATAAGTATAACACTGATCTACTACACTATGCATTATTAATCCATAACATCTTCCTGTCTTTTACATTCAATACATGAACTGTGATAATAAGTAAAATAGAAAACATCCTAACATCGCAATAATATTCGTGAGACATATAATACGATGATATCAGTGGATGTGGATAGACCCGGAGGTGGGGCTGCCATCCAAGATGGTGGCCCCCACCGGAAATAGGCCATGATGGAGCCGATTGGTGCCGGATCTCGTTCTTACTGCCAAAGGGTTACTGCAATGCATCCCTGGAAAGGTCAGACTGTGACCTTTTCAGGGATGCCTGGCATTAATTTATTCCCCTGGCAATGGCATCCAGGATGTACCATGCCATCCTGCAGCATTAAAGCCCACCTAATGCAGGATGGTATGTCCTGCGTCCTGAAGGGGTTTATGTAATTAGGGTTTCCGGGTCAGGGGTCGTTGTTGTCAGTTTCCTGAGTGGGAGAGCTGTGTCTGTACCAGCGAATAACGAGAATAAGTAATTCATCCACAACCTGTCTCTGCATCAGTCATATGAAGATATTACATAATTGGCAACGAGGATAAACCGCTGTGTAAAGAGAGACTGTTATGTGAAGGTTCAGAGTCTGCATAGCAGCCGAAGACAAGCTACAGATAAAAAGCTGCAGACAAAGAAGTGGTTTGCTGAGACAGGGTGGCTGCACTTGTGGGAGCTGTGAGCCCCTTTAGAAACATAGAAAAATGTCACCAGATAAGAACTTTTCGGCCCATCTAGTCTGCCCAATTACATGGATACTTTACCTGGATTTATCTTTTGTTTAGGATAGTCTTATGCCTATCCCATGCCTGCTTAAATTCAATTACTGTTTTGGCCTCTACCACTTCTACTGGAAGGCTGTTCCATGTATCCACCACCCTCTCAGTAAAATAATGCTTCCTGATGTTACTTTTAAACCTTTGCCCCTCTAATCTAAGACTATGTCCTCTTGTTTTGCTACTTTGTTTCCGTTTAAATATACTCCCTTCCTCTACCTTGTGGATTCCCTTTACGTATTTAAATGTTTCTATCATATCTTCTCTGTCTCGTCTTTTTTCCAAGCTGTACATGTTAAGATCATTAAGCCTTTCCTGGTAACTTTTCTCCTTCAAGCCGTACACCATTTTAGTAGCCCTTCTCTGAACTCTCTCTAAGATGTCTATATCCTTCTGGAGATACGGTCTCCAGTACTGCACACAGTACTCCAAGTGAGGTCTCACCAGTGCTCTGTACAGTGGCATGAGCACTTCCCTTTTCCTACTGCTAATACCTCTCCCTACACAACCAAGCATTCTGCCAGCATTTCCTGCTGCTCTATTACATTGACTACTTACCCTTAGATCCTCTGAAATAATGACCCCTAAATCCCAACCCTCAGATGTTGAGGTTAGGGCTGTATCAAATATTCTATATTCAGCCCTTGGGTTTTTACGTCCCAGGTGCATTATCTTGCACTTATCCACATTAAAACTCAATTGCCACAGCTCCCACCATTTTTTTAGTTTACCTAAATCATTTGTCATTTGGCTGATCCCTCCAGGAACTTCAACCCTGTTGCAAATCTTTGTGTCATCAGCAAAAAGACATACTTTTCCATTAATACCTTCTGCAATATCACTAATAAAAATGTTAAAGAGAATGGGTCCAAGTACTGACCCCTGAGGTACCCCACTGGTAACAAGACCTTGCCCCGAATAAACTCCATTTACCACAACCCTCTGTTGCCTGTCACTCAGCCACTGCCTAATCCATTCAACAATATTGGAATCCAAGCTCAAAGATTGCAATTTATTGATAAGCCTGCTATGCGGAACAGTATCAAAAGCCAATCTGAAATCTGAAATCCTTATTTACTATAATAATTTATTAGCCCAAAAATAATTATCCAAAATAATGGAAATAAATGATATTCAATAAAATACAACAAAAAACACTGAAATCTGTCTGAAAACAAGGGTTAAGACGATGTATGGTCTGTTTCTTATCCTGTAGTCATAAACATTGCACTTTGGATTATACAGTGTATTATAATTGTTTTCTAAGATTGCTGCTGGTCCCGCCCCCCTGCATCGTGTGACTTGCAGCGAGCCTTACCAGGAAGCAACTCGCCGCGATCACACTGTGGGGGACAGACAGGGAGCGCAGGAGGAGGTGAGTATGCATCCAGCCCGAGTGTGGCTCGGGGTTACCGTTCGCGGTAGTGAAATTTAACCCCAAATCACACTCGGGAATACCACCAGGGAGGTTAAATGATAAAATTAAGTTTTTGTGATTCTTTGGTTAGCAATGTTTAAAAAAGAAAACATTGTATTTTTGCCACAGACTGACCATGTGGTGACTAGGGATGAGCCGAACACCCCCGAGTTCGGTTCGCATTCGAACTCAAACTTTCCAAATGTTCGAATTCGAACTCGAACTCAATACAAGTCAATGGGGCTGAAAGTTCGATTTTTAGAGTGCCCTCCAAGAGGGCATATATGCTAGATATTTGCCATAAAAGGTGTATGGGGGTCCGGGTAGTGCCCTGGGGGACAGGAAACAAGGACAAAAAGTAAAAAAAAAACGTTTGTAAAGGGACTGAGTTTTCCATGAAGTAAGGGTTAAAAATAAAAATGAAAAATTCCTTCAAATATCGTACCTAGGAGGTCCCCATAACCTGCCCGTGAAGTGGCAGATTTCTAGGATGTATAGAAACACTTAAAAACAAAAAAATGACATTTCAAATGACGGTAAATGCTTTTCCTTTAATCTATCCATAAACAACTGCTTGGGGCGGCAGCCTGTATGAAAAGAGGAGACATTTTCGGACACGCAGAAAAAGTTTACAGATTTTTTGGCGGTGAAAAGCAGGAGAATGGAAAATTCTAGACCAAATAGCCGATTTGGAAAGTGAGATAAATGGGAGAATTTTTCTGGTTCGGCTATTTTGACCTAGAATTTTCTCTTCAGTCATTCTCCTGAGTTTCACCTTTCTCTGAATAACCCTGTCAGGGTTATTCAGAGAGCGGTGAAGAGCAGGAGAATGACTGGAGAATGGAAAATTCTAGGTCAAAATAGCCAAACCAGAAAAAATTTTAACGTGCGTTTAGGCGCACTTAATCACGGCCACACTATCAGCAAATGACGGGCAACGACGGTCAATATACAAAGTACGGTCGCACAAAAGTCCGGCTGCGCAACGCAAGTGGAAAATTAATGCATTTTTTCGAGAACGCAGAACCGCTAGTACGGACGTACAGAGTGCGCTGCGTCCACTAGCGGCATTTGTGCGAGATTTGGAGACGTCAGACCCTGCTCATGTCCGGCCAACATAACGTCCAGACACCTAAAGTTTCCTGGTTTGGATCCGTGAAAAATCACGCACAAAAATGCACATCGTATGACCGTTTTTGCGCATTTCGTGAAAAAATACGGCAATGCGTTCGGACGCACTTTTTGACGGTCGCTGTGAAAAATGCGTTAGTCTGACCCTAGCCTTATCTCACTTTCCAAATCGGCTATTTGGTCCAGATTGTTCTCTTTTCCTGCCATTCTCCTGGTTTTCACCTTTCTCTGAAAAACCCTGAGAGAGAGGTGAAAGCCAGGAGAAGAGAACAATCTAGACCAAATAGCCGGTTTGGAAAGTGAGCTAAATGGGAGAATTTTTCTGGTTTGGCTATTTTGACCTAGAATTTTCACTTCTCCAGTTATTCTCCTGCTTTTCACCGCTCTCTGAATAACCCTGTGAATGTTTAATCCCGAGGTGAAAAATAACATTGCTTTAGATGTTAAAAGCGGGCAATGAGGAAATTTTGTATTTTTTTAACACAGCAGTTAAATGCAGCATATTAGGAAGAAATCTCAATCAGAAGCAGACACTACCCCACCCCCTCAGTACCTCAGTATAGTCTACAATGTATCAAATTGATTAGACCAGACTAAAAACACCTGGTGTTTATGCCCGTTTGTGAACAGAGGTCATTTAGAGTTGAGAATCTTTGCATGTACACATTAGTTTTTAATTCAATATCTAATAAACAGTTGCTTATAATATTCTGCAGTAAAGAGTCTCTTTACTTCTAGATTTTTTTATTCTTTTTTAAGCATTTTTTATACTTTTTTCAAAATTATTTTTTTTGCAAACTCGAACCGAACACACCCAAAAGGTTCGAAGTTCGCGAACTTTCGAACGACCAATGTTCGAATCGAACTCCGAACTGATTGAACCGAACAGCTTATCCCTAGTGGTGACCACATGCTGTGCGAGTATGTTTGCATATGAAAAGACTCTTAACAGTTCATTGCTGAACCTGTTTTTTCAGTTTTTTGGGGTTTTCACCATTCCTTTTAGGATTTGTGTTTTTGCTTTATTAATTTATTTTCTTTCTTTTACAGGAAGAAAATGCAAAGTTTAAATAGTTAATAATATGCATGTTATTGTGCATATATGTGTAAATACACACGATATAGTGACTTCTGAGATAAAAAAAGGTGGCTTTTAACCCAGGATGTCAAGAGATTGAGATATTGTGCACCTGGCTAGCACATAGTAAGATGTGGGAGGGAACCGTCCTTGCGAGTGGTTTTAGATAACATACCTGCACAGTGATTGATGCCTAAGCTAACCATGTTGTGAAGTCTTAACAAGGGAAGTGAATGTGTTTAGTAAATAGAGCCCTAAAAACATGTTTTATGGAAATTATTGCATTATTGTTCTCCCCTTAGAGTAGTGATGCAAACTCTGTTTAAAAAGGGAGGGAAGGAATACATGTCCGGATTAAGGTAACGATGGTAAGACATGCCCAGAGCTGTGCAAACATATTGGACCATAACCCTTAAAAGAGCCGGAAGAGGGATGCTGTGTGTTGCTCCTCTATAATATTGAATTGGGGGGGGGAGGCAAAAGGTAGGAGATGACTCCATTAGTCCCTAAAAAGGGTAGTGGCTATGGTCTTCAACCCCGTGATGTAGGAACATTTGTGGTTTAGTTTAAGGGGTGGTCACCACGTGATCACATTTGTGGCCTAGTTGGAGGGCAGAAGTAAAACATAAGTCGCTATGCAAGGTAATGACCCAAAACCTAGGGGTGGAGAGACATGCAAAGTTAAGACTGCATGTAGGGCTTCCAAAAGTGCTTGGGACCCCCCTTCTCTCAGCTGGCTATTTCCATGAAATAATTATGTGCGCTTTATTACAGGAAGTGTGTTATATCCCTGGTGAATAAAATGTGTTCGCTGTGCACCTCTAGCTGGTGCAGACCATATAATCGCTTGCTCAGTGTTTAGCCAGAGAGCTTTTCAGGACAGCGCAATCCAGGATGGCATGGAGGGCCCTTACATCTGAGGACAAAGAGTTTGTTCTAGGCCAGGGCCCTCGTGAGCCACTGGACCCCTGAAAACATCATGGACTGTCACCCCAATGACTGCATGTGCGGATAATGAGCAGAGAGCAGCTACAAGCCGAATGGTTATAGAGTTAAGCGTTAACAGAACATATTATATTGTACATGCCATTTGTAGAGTTAAATGCTGAAAATGACTAGGAAAGGAATTCTGATCGTGTTCTTTCATTCTAGATATATCAGACCTCGGAGACAAGAAATCGTTTTGTGTTTTTAAGACTTTTGAAGAAATTTATAATTTTATGAGTTTCATATATAGGGCCTTTTTTATATATGTCTGTATTATGATTGGATGCATACACATCTCTTATAAGTCCATGAAAGCATCACAATACTTGCATAACCAAGGTGATTGGATGGGTGAGGGGTATTCTCTTTTTGGTTGGGCCTTTAATTGGTTGCTTTGTGAGTGTAATGTATACCCCATCATTACAAAGTATTGGGAATTCAGAATGTGCAGCTAAAGGGGGGAGGCATAAGGTTCACTGTTTGCATGAGAAAGATTGTTGAAATGTTTGTGTCAGTGCAAATGACCTTGCTGGCTGAAATGATAGAGTTAAATACCCCAACCGATGTGTGTAAGAATGACTGATAGAGGTTCCCCGCCAGCCCTGGTCCAACTCAATGAAATGACCCTATTCCGGTTATCCCAGACAAGCTGTACTCCTTCATATCTGCCGTACCCCGCCATTATCTTCTAGGGATCCCGATTCCAATGAATGAAAGTGATGGGGACAGTGACTGGAGTCAAAGTGGAGCATTTGTAAGTGTTGATGGGAGAATGGCGGTGTCCCTGGGAGATTCTATCGTTGGAAGGGGACTGGGTGCACAGATGGGGCCCGGTCAAAGTGAAACAACATGTAAAATGTTATTGTGTCTTTTGGTTGCAGTTCAGTTAACAGTCCGTCAAGGAGCAGTACCAGATTATTGTGTTTATTTGTGAATCAGGAGTGTGGTGGATGTATAGAGAGAGATTTTAGGAGATATGTGTCGGTTTATATCTATGTTGTGGACAAGAATATGTATCTGCTTTAATAATATTCAAAGGCCTAGAAAAATGCTCATTTAAGTTTAGTTTGCTATGTCTTTAAGAGGAAATTAATATAACTGTCTTTTCAGATAAAACCAAAATGTATTTTGCGTAATTTCGCTGTTTCTGCAGAATGGTTGACCACAAGCTGGGTGGAGGACCCATTTTGCATCCTGGTACAGGACATTACAGGACATCACAGGACATCACCCAGGACGTAGAAAAACTGCTGACTACGCTGATGACGCATGATACCTTGATCTTTGGAAATAGCTGATGTTTGATTCTTATTTATTTAATAAATAAACTGTATGTCCACAATTTTATGCTGAAGACAATCAAAATGTTAAGTTGACTCCCACTCGCTTACGCAGCAAACTACTATAAAACATGTACCAAAACCTATCATTAAACAGAGAAATCATTGGCTTTGACCAGAGAAGCCGCATAGACCCATTTGTCGTCTGTGTGATTCCTTTAAGCGTGCACCTTAACTTACCTGATTTCTCCACCGATTAGAACAGAGACTGGCATCCGAGGAAGAACTGAATTTGTCCATTTCACTATCTCCACAGGGAAAAAAGTTTAGACATTGTGACAGACCAAGGCTGCAGGGGTTAAATATTATTGTGACACACCTGTAGTGTATTCTGGAAGGGAGGGGGGGGGTCGTGTCCCAACTGTTTTTTTTTATTTTTCAAATAAAGTGGCAGTTTGCTTTTGCTTCTCAACCACTCTGGTCATGCCTGGAGCTTTGTGGAGGGAAGGTTTGGGGGCTGCTAAAGCTGGATTTCGGGGTCCAGCTTGGAGAAAGCGTTTGACAGAGGCACACAGTCAGTGTGCCTGTCGGTCTGTCACATTTGGTGGCGAGCAGTGGGATTTGCTTTCTCCAGTGAGCAGTCCAGACCGCAGCGGATGGAGCAGCTTTACATCGGCCTAAAGCGGGACACCTTGAAAGCTCTGTTGGAGTCCCGAGGACAGATTGCCAGCGGCAAGTCAAAAGCAAGCCACCCTAATCGCAGGACTTATGGAGGGTGACCGTGCAAGAGAGAGGGCGAGTGAGTCTGCAGCAGGAGGGGTCCAGCCGACCGACCTTCAGAGGGAGATCCAGTAGCGGCTTGCCCTTTACCCCACGGCTCCATCGGCAGAAATGATAACACAGATTGTGTCGGAAGCTACCCAGGTGCATCTGGCAGAGATCCGAAGAGCAGGTGGGGCGAGACCGGTGGATGAGGTACAGAAACCAAAGAAACTGCCGTTTGCAGCATTTCGGACCTTCCAGGACAGTCAGGAGGAGATCGACAGATACCTGCAGGTCTTTGTAACGGTTGGCCCTCTCTTGGGCCATCGTGGTGGCTTGGAACATGGAGTGTAGCCCTTAAGGCAGGTGAGCTACTGACTGGACAGATCAATAAAACAGACTTGTTTCTCCAAAAGCAAGGAGCACAAACGTAGGACTGAATTGCCACTAAGCTCCAAAGGTTTCAAGACCGACAGATAACCCAGGACACGCTCAGAAACACAAACAATGAATGACAGTAGATGAATTATGCAGGCTGCAGGGCAGTCAACAAACTGACAGACTTGGCGAAACAGGACCTGAACTGAACACCACTTCAGGATGATACAGGAACCAGGCAGTGACACATGGAACAGGAGGACCAGGAGAAAACTACAGGAATCCCTATGCAGGGGAAACTTCTAAGAAAAACCCTCACAAAGAATTAACAGATAAATATAAATAAGGGCAAGGGATAAACAAGACAGACAAAACAACCTGCACTGAGGAGGTCCTTTTAATGGCCTCGGAGACTATACTAAACTAGCACAAACAAAATACATGAAACATGAAACATATAAGAATGGTCGTTCAGGCAAGGTTGGCAACAGATCAGCATACAGAGTACCAGGAGTCAGCAGAAAAGGATTGTCAGGAAACACAGCCGAGGTCAAAACCAGAATGCACTAGAACAAGAATGCTATACAGCAACACAGGGAACTAACAGGACACAACCACCATCAAACTCCACAAACCGTCAATGAGACTCTGTGCTGCTGGGATATTTATAGGGAGTGGGTCTGTGTGATTGGGCCATGTGACCCAGACCAGGAGATCACAGCAGAACCCCAGAACAGCCCCAAACAGCACGGCCAAACAGACCACAGAGAATAAACAGACATGAGACCCTTCACAACTAGGGGGCAGGGTCGAGACGTAACAGTCTTTGAGGCACAGTGCGACCTGCAGGGAGTGGAGGAGGAGGATTGGGTGACGCTCCTGGTGAGCAAACTATCCGGGCACTGGACGCCTTTGAGACTGTACCAGCAGATGACCGCAGAAACTACAAGCGGGTCAAGGACAGAATTCTGACCCGCTATGATATCACCCCCGAGTCCCATTGACTGAAGTTCCGACATCTGCATAAAAAGGAGAACCAGCCCTACACACAACTGGCGCACCAGATGTCCCGAGCGGTGGATGCCTGGTTCACAGGCTGCCAGGTCCACACCCTTGCAGAGGCTGCCCAGCTGATCCTCCTTGAACAGCTCTACGATCAGCTGCCTGTCGAGACCAGGGACTGGGTGAAGGCTAGGAAGCCTCTTACAGTAGATGAAGTGGCGGTTCTGGCAGACCAGTACATTGATGCCAGACGGACAAATCGGCCAGAGATTTGCCCTATTCAGCGAGCCACTCCGGTCCCAGTCACCCTCCCTGCTGTGCCGGTGAGTCATTCCTCTGCCAGCTACCCACTGACTCAACCGACCCCTGCACCTGTAGCTCGTCAGAAGGGGCCGAGATGTTACAGATGTAATCAGCTGGGACACATGCGACAACACTGTCCCTGGAACCAGAACACCTCACCCTGGAGCCAAACTCCGTCCGGTTCCTCCCGAGCAGCCGTTCACTGCATACAGCCTCCATCAGCAGTGAAAATGTCCCAATGGGAAGAGGAGGCATTTGAAGTGTTGCATGAAGCTGACCCAGTCCAGGCGGCTTCCATTGACAACTGTCAGCACCATTGGCAAACCGGAACGCCCATCACTTTGATCCAGCCCAAAATGGTGGCGAGTCGGGACCATACCAGTCGGGTGATTGCCGTGCGAGTGGCCGGCGGAAGAATATTGAAGATTCCTACAGCCCAGGTCTACCTAGACTTGGGATCCAATGCCCTAGAGTTGGAAGTTGGCATTATGCGAGACCTACCAGCAGATGTGCTGTTAGGCAATGATTTGGGTAACCTCTCCTCCTCCTTCCAGGCTGGCGGTGCTCCAGAGGTTTACCCAGTAGCCACCAGACAGCAGGCAAGAGAGGCAGAACTGGCACTCGATGACGGGAACCAGGTAAACCCTGACAAAATTGAGACCGACCTGTCCCTGCCTACCTTTCCCTGGGTTCCCCATGCCCAATTTGCCCAAGACATCCTTAATGATCCTTCCCATGCCAAATATTGGGAGCGAGCTGAGACTTACCCTGGGGGTTTAGGGGGTGATAGGGTGGAGTGGGAGGGGGGCCTGTTGTATAGGTTTACAGAAGGTACGGGAAAGCACCCAGTACCCAAAAAGTAGCTAGTGGTTCCCCAAAAATATAGGTCCCACCTCCTCCGCATCGGGCACGACATTCCCCTTGCAGGATACCTCAGTGTGACTAAAACCCATCACTGAGTCACCCATCTCTTCTATTGGCCTGGGGTAACCGATGATATCCGGCAATACTGCCGTACCTGTGACGTTTTCCAGCGGGTGGGGAAAAAGGGTGACCACTCCAAAGCTTCCCTCTACCCCTTGCCTGTTATCTCTGAACCATTTAGCCGGATCGCTGTAGACCTGGTTGGACCATTACCTTGCCCAAGTCCCTCTGGAAAGAGATACATCTTAACAGTAGTGGACTATGCCACACGTTACCCGGAGGCGGTTCACCTGATGAATATCTACGTGGAGACAGTGGTGGATGCCCTGCTCCAGATATTTTCCAGGGTGGGCGTCCCTAAGGAGATTATCTCAGACCAGGGGATGCAGTTTACAGCCGACCTGACCTGGCAGCTCTGGAAACTATGCAGGATAAAACCCCTGTATAGCTCTGCCTGCCATCCTCAGACAAACGGACTGTGTTCAATGGAACGTTGAAGCAGCTGCTTCGTAAGTTTGCTACCTCTCACAAGGACTGGGAGAGATTCCTGCCGCACCTCCTGTTTGCTTATCGGGAGGTGCCCCAGGAATCGACCGGATTCTCCCTGATTGAGTTATTGTATGGGAGAAGGGTGAGGGCTCCATTAGATCTGATTATAGCCCACTGGGAAGTGGGGGAGGGGGTGCAGGATCCTTCTATTGTAGGGTATGTTTTAGCGTTAAGGGATCGGTTGACAGAGCTCACGGACATGGTCCGGGAGAATCTGCAGTACGCACAGAGTCGGCAGAAGCGGTGGTACGATCGTACCGCCCAGAACCGTAACTTGCTTATAGGGCAGAAAGTACTTGCCCTGAAGCCATCCAAGATGGATAAATTGCAAGCCTCTTGTGATGGGCCTTATAAGGTAGTGGAGCAGCGTTGTGACACTACCTACCTGGTAGCTAAATGTTCAGATAAAAGAATCCAGCGGATCTTCCATGTGAACATGCTCAAAGCATACCTGGAAAGGCCAGAAGATGTAGCCGCTATCTGTGCTCTGGCCGGGAATGACTCAGAGAGTCTTCCCCTGCTGGAGCTCCTGGAACGGAATAGGGACAGTGTAGCAGTAGAGGCAGTCAGGCTAGATGGACAGTTGGAGGCTGCGCAGCAGGAGCAGGTCAGGAGAGTCATTAGTCAGAGACAGGAGATGTTCTACACTGCCCCTGGGTATACTGCGCTGACAGTACACAGTGTGGAGACCCTGGGACAGCCGCCCCTCCGGCAGGCTGCATACCAGGTACCCGAGGCAGTTAGAGACGGGATGAGGAAAGAGATCAAGGAGATGCTCGAGCTAGGAGTCATCGAGCCATCCAATAGCCCTTGGGCATCCCCAGTAGTTCTGGTACCAAAGTGGGATGGTACGACCCGCTTTTGTGTGGATTATAGAAGACTAAATGACCGTACCACGACCGATGCGTACCCCATGCCCCGAGTCGATGAACTGCTAGATCACATCGCTCGGGGTAACTTCCTGACTACCCTCGACCTATGCAAAGGGTACTGGCAAATTCCCCTGGACACAGAAGCTATTCCAAAGTCGGCGTTCCTCACCCCCTTCGGCCTGTACCAGTTTAAGGTCATGCCGTTCGGGATGAAGAACGTGCCGGTGACATTCCAGAGGATGGTAGACTGGTTCCTCGATGGCCTCCAAGACTATGCCTGTGCATATCTGGACGACAGCACGATCTACAGCGATACCTGGGAGGAACATTTGGTTCACCTGGGCGTTGTGTTGGACTGCATAAGGGCTGCGGGACTAACCTTGAAGCCGGATAAATGTAGCATAGGGATGTCTGAGGTCCAGTACCTTGGGCATCGGGTGGGCCACGGGTGGCAGCGCCCCGAACCTGCTAAAGTTGAGGCAGTTGCCAACTGGCCAACCCCCCGGATGAAAACCCAGGTCTTAGCGTGTTTAGGGACAGCAGGCTATTATAGGAAGTTTGTGCCCAACTATAGTGCTATCGCTAAACCCCTGACTGACCTTACCCGTAAAAACCTTCCCTGACAGGTCCTGTGGTCCCCAGAGTGCAAGGCTGCCTTTCAACGCCTCAAGCATGACCTAACCTCAGCACCTATCCTCGCTGCTCCTGACCCCAACAAATGATTTTCTGTTCACACAGATGCCTCTACTTTCGGGTTGGGAGCAGTACTGAGTCAAGTGGGAGCCGACGGCGGTGAGCACACCGTAGCCTACATCAGCCGCAAGCTGATACCCAGGGAAGTGGGGTACGCGGCTATTGAAAAAGGGTGCCTGGCGCTGGTGTGGGCTCTGAAAAAACTGCAGCCATACCTATATGGAAGATCTTTCACGGTGCTCACCGACCAGAACCCCTTGATTTGGTTGAACAGAGTCTCCGGAGACAAAGGACGCTTATTGCACTGGAGTCTCGCCCTACAACTTCACAGTTCAATATTGGCCAGGAAAGCAGAATGGAAATGCGGATGGACTTTCCCGGCAAACCGAATTAGAGCGGTCTGTACTCCCAGACATCCCCTAGGCTGACCCGTGTGGATCTAGCCGGGTCTGCCGGACTATGGAACAGGGGGGGGAGAATTGTGACAGACCAAGGCTGCAGGGGTTAAATATTATTGTGACACACCTGTGGTGTATTCTGGAAGGGAGGGGGAGGTAGTGTCCCAACTGTTTTTTTCCTGTGTGTCTTTTTATTTTTCAAATAAAGTGGCAGTTTTGCTTTTGCTTCTCAACCACTCTGGTCATGCCTGGAGCTTTGTAGAGGGAAGGTTTGGGGGCTGCTAAAGCTATTTTTCGGGGTCCAGCTTGGAGAAAGCGTTTGACAGAGGCACACAGTCGGTGTGTCACAGACATCACAACCAAATAGTTATTTGTGACGATTGGCACCAAGTGAGCTGTCGCTTTGGCCTGTGTAGACCATTGCCTGCGTTTTCATTCAAGAACTTTCCAGCAAGGAGATTTCATTCACCGATCAGGCTGTGTGTGTGTTATTGGTCGATTGACCAGAAGAAGAGGCAGCAGCTTTGGACATTAAGCTCAGCTTTCATTGAAGTTTCACTGCAGCTGAGAGTGATGAGAGTAGGTAAATAACGCAACAAAGAGCAGGAACTTGTGTTACATCAATGTGGGTGAAAAATTCTATTATTCATTATAATTACCATAAACCTTTTCCAAGTTTCTTCTTATATATCAAAACCAAAATAAGAGCTGCGCTACGCCATGGCGGAGACCCCCAAAAAGAATCAATCACAAAACTGTATTGGTCTTTCTCAGAAGTCTGGCTTTCCTCGTTAAGCCAGATCTATTTATTAAAATACACAGAATTTATAGCCAATCAGTGTACAGATACATTACAACATCAAAGTTTAGCCACTCAGTTAAAGTACTACCATATATGGTTCACGAGACCCTTTTCCCATCTTCCCGCTTCTGCGCACATTTTCCTGCACTGAACATAACAGGAAATCGGCCACAGCTCATATCCTATAGAAGGAAGAACGGTCTATTCAGTATTGACACTAACAAAAATGGAGGGGGGGAATTTCACAGCCCATTTATAAGAACCGGCTTTTTAAGACTAAATATTTATTATATTTACAGGAAATTAAAATCTAACAATTCTTTCCTTTGATCACATATCACCTGTGATCATCTAAAAGATAAACCAAACTTAGACATTAAACCTGGGCTACAGTGTCCTTGCCTAAGACCTTTAGATCATTCTAGATGCTCAGATGGGAAGAAAAAAATTCTGGTATTTACTCCTAAAATACCTCAATACCTTTTATAATGTACAAAAGGGATTCCCCAAGGAGGCCCTTTATGAGCATAAAATACACTTATCTATCTAGATTCACTCTTCCAGCGAACCACTTGGAGCGTAGGCAAAAATACCTAATCTAGACCTTAAATAACTATTTATTCCCATTTCCCAAAATATAATTCACCGAACAAGAAAAGTATAATAACTTGAATGTAAAAGTTCATTTATCTAATAAATCAACATGAGTCAGATCTATATCTGTGTGTTTTCCTATGTTCAGCTTCACTCCACAAAACGCATATACACCTGCATTCATACACACATTCAAGAAATACATTCTCATTTTCACAAATTAAATCCTTTCTCACACTTATCTAGGGGATTAAATAAAAAAAAAATATTCCATAACCTAATACCATAGTCCACAGTGCGAGATCAGGGTGTGGTCTTTTTTTTCAACATCCCAGCTTGAGACGCATAATCATTGAATGTCATCAGAGCTCCCACCATAGGGACTCCTGAACAAGCTGTCTCTTTGCGCTGGTTGCTTATTACCTGTGACCTTTGACCTTGACACAAAATGTCCATGATTCGTTCCATATGCAGTCATTGTGACTGTCAGGTTTCTTGATGATGTGATATGGTTTTAGCAACAATAAAGAAAATAAAAAAGAAAAGAAAATATGGTATACCCCGCTAATCATATACATCTATTCATTCATTGTCACTCTCAAATGGCCGAAAACAATAAAAATGTTAATTTACACAAGAAGAGACACAGATAATAAATTTCAAAATGTCCCCGCGAAGCCTGTCGGCCTCACGCAATAAAAAAATTATACTACTTCTGACTCATTGTTAGAGAAAAATATATATACGCAACTTTGGCTCAAAAGGGAAATAGCCGAAGTGCATATTCCACCCTTTTATTAAATATAATTTTTTTTTTTTTTTTTTAATTACTATCCTATTCAGTCTTGTTCGGTGTTGTGAAACAAACCTGGCGTTTATAAAACACACCAATCCTCAAATGAAATAAAAAAAATAAAAACAGCATTAATTTTATCGAATTAAAACTTTCCATTTACCACTATATATGTCATGAAACGTATTTATGCAAATGCATTAAATTATATGTTCCTAAATACATTAATGAACTCTAATTGTTTTTTTTTTAAACATATTTTTTATTCGTCTCAGATCAGGATGAATTTACAGAGAAAGGGGTAACAGTTTTTTTGTTTTTTTTTACCTTTACATATCATGTACAATCTGTAACGATGCAAAAAAAAAAATCACAGCTTCCGGTGTTAATTAAAGTATTACATCACAAACCAGTACCGAAGTGTCATGGTAATGTCAGCATTTAAAGCTCAGAGGTGGACGGCTGGGTTAAGGTATCCCGGGAAGTGGAGGCAAGAAAGTTAACTAACAAGTGGTCAGAGGTATCTGAGGGGATCGGAGGGGTGTTCCGCAGCATTTGTAGGGAATACCATGGGGCATCGCAGAACGTGTTTCGTAGGGAGGTTTTGACCTCAGGTGGTAAGGCACAAATAAAAGGGGACCAGTGGGTAAAGAATTGTTGAGTTTTCTCAGTCTGATGTAGTGAGGCCTCAGACCAGTCAGCCAAGAATATGGAATAAATTCTGTCGTACATCATGCGGAATGAGGGAGGGGTACCAGATATCCATTGAGATAATATGGCCTTTTTGCCCGTCGCTGCTAAGAGACCGAACCAAAACCTGTGGCATCTAGAGAGGGGTTGAAGGGTCTGTGAAGTTGGTAAGTTGAAAATAGCCCAGCTAGGCGTGAAGGGAATCTCGATTCGGAGAACCAGAGAGCTGAATCGGCGTACGGTGTCCCAAAATAATTGAATAAAGGGGCACGACCAGAGACAATGATGGAGGTCGGCTGGGGAAAAATTGCATTTTAGACAGTTGGCATTAGGTAATAGTCCTGAACGGGCCATTCTATCCGGCGCCATGTAGGCTCGGTGGAGTATTCTATAAAACATGTCCCAATAATTGGCGGATGGGAGAGTGCGTCTTGATACCAGAGTAGCCGACACCAGGTCGTGGGGGGTAAGGTTTGGAAAAGTAGTGACCCATCGAGAGATAGCCCTCCAGGGTTTCGAGGTGGGGAGTGAATGTTGTAGAAGTGTGTAAATGGTTGAAGTCGAGGGAGGAGATGAACTATGTACGAGTAATTGCGTGTCTAACGGGTTAGTTAAATCAGTGGGAGATAAGGTGTGCAGTTGTGTGAGAAGGAACTGTCTGAGTTGTAAGTAATAAACAGGGTGTATAGTTAATGGGGCAATGCGTTCTGTCAAGGTTGTGTAAGAATAAGGCAGACCTGATGCTCCATCTAGGTAATGGTGTAGAAGTCTAAAACCTCGCTGAGCCAGGGTTCGAAAGATAGGAGCAGGGGAGGCATTTTGAAAGTGAGGGTTGTGCAAGATAGGGGACCAAAGGGATGTTTGCCAGGACAATTGGAGGCGTTTACGAACTCTGACCCAAGCTAATTTCGTCGTGGAGAGCAAAGGGTTATCGCGTAGGGGAGGGGGGATGGCGGGAGAGTGTTGGTGAAGAAATGCTAGTAAAGAGGAAGCAGGAAGTAGCGCTTGTTCTACATGTAAGGCTGTGAAGCGGGAAGTATCATACAGCCAATCCGATACGTAACGATATAGTGCTGCTAGGTTATAATCTAGTAAATTGGGGAAGTTGATACCTCCCCTCGCTATCGGTTGCTGGAGGCTAAGGAGTGGTATACGTGCCCGCTTATCTTGCCAAATAAAGGACGCGTACAGCCTGTTGAATAACTGAAGATCATTAGGTTTTAGTAGGAGAGGCAATACTTGTATAGTGTATAGGAATTTGGGAAATAAGGTCATTTTAATAAGTGAGGCCCGCCCCAAGTAAGAAAGTGGAAGTGAGCTCCAGGCCTCCAAAAGTGCCTTTGTTTGGGCTAAGTGAGGGTCTATGTTGAGTTTGTATAAGCGGGAGAGGTCAATCGGTAGAATAGTACCCAAGTATTTAATATACGGCGAGGGTGCCCAGGAGAAGGGAAAGCCCTGGAGCCATGAACCCTGTGGTTTGGGGCCTAGAGGTAGAGCTACTGTCTTGGCGTAGTTGATTTGGAAGCCGGAGGCTACGTGGAAGGAGTCAAACAACTTCAATAGGGGGGGGATCGCGGAGGCGGGGTCTGAAAGGAATATCAACAAGTCGTCTGCAAAGGCTACAACTTTTAATACTACTGTGGGGGACAAATGAATTCCTGATATTGTTTGGGACATCTCTTGTCATTGTCTTGACTTCACCATGTTTGTAACCACACCAGTAAATGTCTAGAAGGAGCTGAGTATCACAGTCATTTTAAAGCTGCCTAATTGGTGCTTATTATGCTTTATTGCTGCTCCGTGACATCCACAGGTGTTTTCAATACCTGATTGAAAACACTTGAATGAACCTCTGTTCTTCAGAGTGGTAGTCTTTAAGGGGTTGAATAATTGTGTCAATGAAGAATTCACAAAAGAAACATTTACTACTGTATTACAAAACCAATTGATGTCATTTTAGTTGCATATGGTTCTTTAAAAAGTCCTTGTAGGATTTCATTCTGAATACAATTACAAATGTCACTAAATTCCATAAAACCCTTTACAGCATTGGGGGTTGAATAATTTTGAACACAACTGTATTTGACCATAATACCCAATAGAATAATAAATATTATTGTTGCAACTTAGGGCCTTAATTATTGCATATTAATTCAATAATTAATGTTGGATTTAATGCCAAAATTAAACACCTCCTTACCCAGCACTCCTGATACGGGTGTTCGTGCAATCTCTCCCCATATCATCACACGTCTATATTCTGTAGTGACCTGGACTCGTATCATTTAAAGGATGTCCCAGTATACTGTTGGTAAGTATATTTTGTGTATGTGTGCCATAGGGTCACTGTGCTACTTGTAGGTTTACTGTGGGCTTGCCTCCTGCCTACAGACTATTGCCCAGCAGTTAAATGGGAGATTTTGGGGCTGTTTGCCATCTCCCACAACCAGACGCACGGCACACAGAGCGAAGCATATCTGCAGTCGCCGGTTCCTCTGAACCAGGTGAACGCGGCTTTTGTAGCCGAGGACCTGGAAGTATGTCCGGCTACTTCTTCATATTAGCTCGGCTGGGTTAAATGTACGATTTCCTCCCAGAAAATGACTTGTTCCCTCAGGAAAACATACGTGTTAAAATAACTAGCGACAGAATTTGGGTGCTAGGACGACGCAGAACAAAACGGAGTTCCATTCTGACACCAGATCTACAGCCATGGCTTATTTCTGGGGGATGCTAGCAAGGCTCTCTACATGCACCCGTCTTTAAGCTGCAGCTAAGGACCGGGAGAAAGGCACGATAGTCATGAGGAGAACATGGGGGGGTCCAGCAAGGAAGCGACATTGGCAGATGTGACCCTGTCGGGGTACTGATATTTGTTACAGTCACCAAGTCAGCCAAGGTTTTTTAGGACACATAATTTATTCATACCGATGGGCAGAGCATGAATAATGCAACCCCGAAGCATGTACAATCCATACGGATTATAAGGATTGCGAGAGATGTCCTCTTGACCTGCCATTGGGTTCCCCCTCCCTCAATACCACATCCCCCCTAACACGACGTGACATAAATATACATGTCTATATGTGTGTGTCTCCACTGGAAGCTTTAACATAGAAAAGGTTTTACTGGATTTACTAAAACACAACAATACATTTATCACAAATCTCTGGAACAGATGATGCAGCACTTTAATGGTAAGATTTTTATACAAAAATAATTCTGAAAAACTGTACAGTAAATCTGACTCCTTCCATGTTCAAGAAGTCCTTAAAGAAAAATGTTTCCCATTAAAGTCCTTTAAATTTTTTTCCCGTGTGAATCCTTTTATGTCTTGCAAGATCTGAGGACTGAGTGAAGCCTTTCCCACAGTCAGAGCATTTAAATGGTTTTTCTCCTGTGTGAAACAGTTTATGTTTTGCAAGACCTGAGGCCAAAGTGAAACCTTTCCCACATTCAGAGCATTTAAATGGTTTTCCTCCTGTGTGAATCATTTTATGTCTTGCTAGATTTGATGACTGATTGAAGCCTTTCACACATTCAGAGCATTTATATGGTTTTTCTTCTTTGTGAATCCTTTTATGTGCTGCAAGACCGGTGGCCTGAGTGAAGCCTTTCCCACATTCAAAGCATTTAAATGTTTTTTCCCCTGTGTGAAGCAATTTATGAACTGCAAGATTTGAGGACTGAGTGAAGCCTTTCCCACATTCAGAGCATATAAATGGTTTTTCTCCTGTGTGAATCTTTTTATGTCTTGCAAGACCTGAGGGCCAAGTGAAGTCTTTCCCACATTCGCTACATTTAAATGGTCTTGTGTAAATTTTTATTTTCACTGGGTCTGTATAGGCATTTAAATATTCTCCTATATTATTATCTGTATATTCAGTCTGTGTAGGTTCTGGGGGTTTATACATGTCGCTGTCTGTGATATTTCCTTCTCCATATGTGGGTGATTCCTCCTTAATGTCAGTAGATGGATATTCAGTCTGTGTATGTTCTGGGGGTTCATACATGTCGCTGTCTGTGATATTTCCTTCTCCATATGTGGGTGATTCCTCCTTAATGTCAGTAGATGGATATTCAGTCTGTGTATGTTCTGGGAGGGGAGAAATGTCAGGATGTGAGATATCTCCTTCTCCATGTGACTGGGATTCTGCCCCTGTATAAGTAGAGGTATATTGTGTCTGTGTATGTTCTGGGGGTTCATACATGTCGCGGTCTGGGAGATTTCCTTCGTTACATGAGGCCGGTTCCTCCTTAATATCAGGGGGTGAATATTCTGGGGGTTCTGTGATTGGATAAATCTCTTTCTCTGGGGCGTGTCTTTCTTCAGACGCCAGAGATTCTCGCTCTGTGTATGTTGCAGATTCAGCTGGTCCTTTTCTCGTCTTGTTCAGATCCTTTTCCACATTATTGCTTAGAATTTCACTTCCATTTTCACATCCAATATCCCATAAAGAAACCGCAGCGTGAAATTCACCCCATACAGATTTATCTATTGGAGGGAAAATCACATGAACACGTGAGACGCTCATTCAGGAACACGTCTATTACACGGCACAGCCAACATTTCAGGGGATTATTGGGACACGTTGCTCTGGGATTGGACACAAACATTATGAGAATTAAAGCATCTCTTACCCGGTGTAATAACAGGCTGGTGATCCTCCATCATGACGTCCTCATAGAGCTCCTTGTGTCGCTCCACATACTCCCACTCCTCCATGGAGAGATAGACAGTGACATCCTCACAGCGTATAGGAACCTGACACACACAATGACACAGTCACCATCCAGACACATGCCTTGGTGTTAGCGCATAATGTCCCATTCCCAGCAGCCTCACCTCTCCAGTCAGCAGACGGATGATCTGATTGCTCAGCTCCAGGATCTTCTCATGGTTTTGCTCATGGATTCCTGAGTGAGGTGGAGGCTCCGTATTGAAGCTTTGGCTCCTGCCGTGTCCTTCTATTTGGTGACGGCTGCTGTCACTGACCATCTCATGGATCTTCACCACCATATGACCCTAAACATTGAGAGTGAGGCCAATATAGAGAGGTATAAACATGTCGCCCCCTGGGCCCCCCATGCTTTTGTGTATGTGTCAGTGTGTTATCTCCATAGTGTGCTGTATGGTGTGCTGGAACCTTTATTTACACATCAATCTACTACTGATCTGCCTCTGAAATGTCTCCTGGGTCACACAGCTCCAGGGGGATTTAATATCAGCAGCAATATGGAATCTCATGGAATCTCTTACCTCTCCAGTCAGCAGAAACATCATCTCCAGAGTTAGATCCAGGATCCTCTGGCTCAGCGGATCCCTGGCTGTGAGTGGATTCATTATCACCGGTTACCTGGACGGCCGGATCTTGTGGAGGAACGATTAGAGGAAGCACAATGTGTCTGGAATCACACAGGAATATTCTGCTCAGTTTCTTCCTCAGGTTTTTCTTTTATTTCAAGCATCAAATTACAACAAGATATAAATAACGTGTGTATCACTACATATACCCTCATCCCTCACAATGTTCGGCTTCATACATGTCCCTGGCTGTTCGTTTTGAGCCCTGGATCAGGTATGGGGTGGCTTTGCGGTGCTGTAGATCTGGATTGTGGTGTCTTGCTGATCACGTCACTGCGCTCTCTCTCGTGTCACCTCTTTGTAAATCTCACAGGTGGCTCCAGGGATCCGTCAGATGTAAAGACACCCTGTCCCCAGTGTCCACCTGATTGTGGCTGCAGGATGAGACGTAATGAGCAGAGGGTACAGTTTGGTGGAGATATCAGCAAGGACATGAAGCCCTGAAGTCAGATCCCATCCTGCACAGCGATGGTGAGGGAAAAGCAAGGGTGATGGGGCGGAGATATGGAGTTCACAATAATGGAGAAGGGGATGAAGCGCATGGAAATAACAGCAGGGAGCACAGGTAGGACTTCACTGGGGCAAAGGGATAAAAAGTGTTCAGCATTCTCCCCCTCTTGCTGCTGCTGTGGAAGCTACAGGGTGACATTTTGCTCGGTAGGATAGGGATACTTTCCACAGGAAGGCCTTTCCCATCTTTCACTGCGCGAACGCACCGATAAGAAGCTACAGTTTAGCAGGTTGTCCTCTGCAGCATCTGAAGGGCTCGAACCGTGAAAATACTGGTCCTCAGTGCAGTGTGCAAAAACAAGGCTTATAAGAGCACTGAGAACAGGCTGCGGCACTGGGGGTCTGCTCCTCGGTGGGGGTCTGCTCCTCGGTGGAGGTCTGCTCCTTGGTGGGGTCTGCTCCTCGGTGGGAGTCTGCTCCTCGGTGGGGGTCTGCTCCTCGGTGGGGGTCTGCTCCTCGGTGGGGGTCTGCTCCTTGGTGGGGTCTGCTCCTCGGTGGGGGTCTGCTCCTGGGTGGGGGTCTGCTCCTCGGTGGGAGTCTGCTCCTCGGTGGGAGTCTGCTCCTCGGTGGGGGTCTGCTCCTCGGTGGAGGTCTGCTCCTTGGTGGGGTCTGCTCCTCGGTGGGAGTCTGCTCCTGGGTGGGGGTCTGCTCCTGGGTGGGGGTCTGCTCCTCGGTGAGGGGGTCTGCTCAGGTTTTAGGTTTTAACTGGATGGCACCTTTACAGAGAAGACTATTCCACATGTAAATCAGACGCATCCAGAAAGGACGGCCAGAGCTGAACGTCAAGGATGTCAGGTCTGAACGAGAAGTGCAGCGACCTCCGATAATCATTTTTAGCCTTGTTTGGCCTCCTCAGGAGGGTATGGCTCATGGGCTTCCACACACACCGAGCCGTACGTTTAAACACCCTGTACATTTACATATGTATCACCATATGCTTACACACTAGTAGCTATACACACACACGGTTATCCAAAGAGATTTGAAAAATCACCGCACGTTCGGTGACTTTATGTTCCCTGTACGTCGGGGCGATTTGGCAATTCCTAGTTCGCCGGCCCTGCGGTGTGTTCAGAAAGCACCGCAGGGCCCCCAAACTGCAGGGAAAACCCGCCGCAAACCCGCAGAACACTCGCCTCAAACCCACCGAAACCCGCAGAAAACAGCTGGATTAACCAAGCCGGAGAAACCCGACTAGATGCCGATCACAGCGCAGCAGCCGCCTGAAAAACCGACACACAGACGAACGAGGTTAAAAAACCCCCCCCAGAAAAACTGTATGCTTGAATGTTTGAAAATTGAAACGCTGACAAGACTCTTTACTGCAGATTAAAATAATAAACAGTTTATTAGATATTGGATTAAAACGGGAATATTTTTAACATTGAAGCCTATGGGATTCGCCGGAATAAACCCGTCGAATGAAACCACTGAACAGCAGGGCAATTCGGCAACTTTTCACTGCTGGTTTGTGTTCTCTGAATAGATGAAGCATTGCTTCTCTATGGGGGATTCACTGCCCTCGAACAAGCACCGAACAGGCACCGTATGTGCAGGCAATTCGCCAGGATTTGGCGAATTGCCTGCTGTCAGAATAGCCGAATGGCCAGGAAATGTCACAGTTTGCTGAAATTCATTGTACGGTTAGATTTGGGCGACTGTTCACCTCTCTTTGAATAACCCCCATAGTGTTACGTGGTAACGAGTTCAGGTGTTAAAGATTAAAATATTTAATGAAGTAACAGTTAAAGTCTTCATATAACATTAATAAGTGAGAGATTCAGTCACAGACACCTTCTCATTCATTTCTTGGCACTAAAACTTTATCGCTTAAAGACAGGACAGTATCATGGCCGCTTCTCCGTTACCTCAGAGCCTCTCACACAGGAGGCGGGGCTCTTACAACCATCAGCATCATGTGATCTCTCACACAGGAGGCGGGGCTCTTACAACCATCAGCATCATGTGATCTCTCACACAGGAGGCGGGGCTCTTACAACCATCAGCATCATGTGATCCCTCACACAGGAGGCGGGGCTCTTACAACCATCAGCATCATGTGATCCCTCACACAGGAGGCGGGGCTCTTACAACCATCAGCATCATGTGATCCCTCACACAGGAGGCGGGGCTCTTACAACCATCAGCATCATGTGATCCCTCACACAGGAGGCGGGGCTTTTACAACCATCAGCATCACAGGCAGGGGGGTGAATTAAATGGGGAGGGGGGGTTAAAGGATTTAAATAAGGGGGTGAAATGAATTAATTTCACCCCCCCAACCCATTTAATTAATTTCGCCCCCTCCCCATTTAATTCATTTCGCCCCCTCCCCATTTAATTCATTTGGCCCCCTCCCCATTTAATTCATAGTTCTCTATTCAATAGTGAATTCCCTGTAATTTCAGATGGAAAAAAAAATAAAATCGACAAGGTGAAATTTTGGCGCTTTCTGAAAAACCCCTTAAGTGTCAGGAAAAACAATGGAGCAACTGAGGATGTTTTAACCCCAGGAGCCGCGTGAAGCCGACACAATGAACCACGCCAGCAAACGCACAAAGCAGCGGCGCCGCAGAGTATGTGGGCGCTATATAAATAACTGGGCTTTATCTGCTGAGCTTAGCGTTGTAAAAGCGCAGACGTAGACGTTACCGTTCAGCTCACCGTGAGGAGCGCCGCAAATAACCAAAAAACCTACCTTTACTGATAGAAAGAGACAGAGCCGCCGTGTGAGGCCTCCTTCCTCTGTGTGTGTCTCTGGGCACACAGCAAATCCCCTCCCCCTCCCTGTGTGTCAGGCAGAGAGCGCTAAACACACAGCCTGGAGAGCAGTGACACAACAAATCTCCCACAATCCCAGAAGGGTCTGGCTGCAGACAGGAGCTCCACTCTGGACAGGAAACATGTGACCTCCACTCAATTTTTTTTGCTTTTTTTTTAGATCGACTCTGTACTCAATGTAACAAACAAGCAATAGTTTTTAGACACTCTGATAGTGAGCTCTAAACACTCTGCTTTCTTGTTCTTTAATGTTCATTCAGTGGTTTCTGTTTGGTTTTTATGTATAGGGTTAAATAAGCTGATTGATTACATTAACACAGGTGCTGTTAGGGCAAAGTATAATCTATAGGGATCCCTGTGCTGTGTTTCTTTTTGGAGAAATAGGTGGGGGTGCTCTCTGACGCCTGGGGAAAACTGATAATTATGACTATTTTCGTGTCCTAATAAACAATAGATGTAGTTCACTTAAAGGAAGACACTATAAAAGGGAACCATATTTTTTAATACTGTGGTCCTTTAAATGAACTACAACTATTGTAAACCTATGGGGCTTATCCACTAAGTGCCTCTGGTGCAAGAAAAAGCCTGATTCCACTTCAGTATGAGCTCCACACAATTAAACTCACAGTAATGCGCAGTGTGTATGAGCTCCACAGCAATGAAACTCACAGTAATGCGCAGTGTGTATGAGCTCCACAGCAATAAAACTCCACTATCCACCAAGAACTGTTTGAATAATATTGGGGGATTCCAATGAGAGGGTGTTTGACCTTGAACACCCCCACATGCTGGTAACAGCAGGACCAGGTGAACATACCTGTGTTGCCAGAGGTGGTATTTTTAAATGGTGTTTTGAAGTGTATTTGGAAGCAGCAGCAGTTTTTTCTTTGTTCCGAGGCCTGCCTGTCAGTGAGTCTCTGCAGAGCAATGCAGCCAGGACTTGCACCATGGGGGAGTCTGCTCTCTGACCTGGCAGATACAATGCAGCTCACTGGGCACCGGCTGCCTCTTAGAGGAGGAGCAGCAGGGACACAGCGTCAGGCAGATAGTTTAAAAATTGGGATCCCTGTCAAGGCCAGTGACCAGGGATTCAAATTATTTTTTTTTGCACCCCCTCCTGGTCTTGCACTCTTAGGCGGCCACCTGTACCGCCTTACAGTGCCAGCTCCTCTGATCACACCGCTTGCCTGACAATCCGCAGCTCTGGCAGATGTGTGTAAACATGGTGCACCCCACCTCCCCATGCTTTTGAGTTTCAGGGGCTGCAGAGAGAGGGGGATGCAGCATGTTTACACACATCTGCCAAAGCTGGGGCACTGAAGAAACAGAGGGGAGATTTTATTTAACCAGCCCTCCCTTGTGACTTACTGGGAGAAGAGGGAGTTATTGGTCCCTACATACACTCCTGACAATCAGAAGTGTTCAGAAGCAATATGAGCTGCCGAGCACTTCCGATTCTCTGCCTGCCCCTGCAGGAGGAGGGAGGAGCATCATGCTCTCTCCTGTTAGTTCGGGCTGGTGGTGAGTGTATTAACCCTTTCGCTGCTGAGGCTTTTCCCGCCCCTGTGCTGAGGTCATTTTTTACCTGTTTTGCGCATCATGTTTAAACCTGTTTTGAAGGCTTATTTTAGTATATGACATCGACATATTATATATCGTTCTTTCCGTCAGACTCGGTAGATTCATAATATGTCATTATTATATGTATACGTTATGTCATGTTTGTATATTATAACAAAAAATGCAATAAAATATGTATTTTCAATAATTTACAGCGTGTAAAGTGTTTTTTTCCACATTTTAACATGCGAGCAATTGCGGTTATATTTTGTATGGGGTGCGCTTGTTAAAAAAATTAGAGATGGGGTCTCGTTACATTTTTTTTTGGGGAAAATGACACCATTTTTAACAAACGCACCGCATACAAAAATCGTTAATGCAGCATCATTGTTCACATTATAATTGAAATGGGAACAATATTGCTGCAGTAACAAAACAAAAAAACAAAAAAAAAAGTGTTTATTTTTTTTTTTTAATTTTTTTTTTTTATTTTTTTTTATTTTTTTTTATTTTTATTTTTCTTTTTTTTTTTTTTTACAATTTTTTTTACTTTCATGTTTGGTATCGTTGGAACGGCTATGCTCTGGCCGATCCAACGATATCAAAATTTAACCCCTAACTGCCACGGATCGGGAGATAGGGAGTTCATTGGAACTCCCTATCTCCACAGTTCGTGGCAGTTAGGGGTTAATGCTAGGACTGGCGTCATCGTGCTACGCACGATGACGCCAGTCCTCTGGGGGAGTTCCCGGAAGCTTGGCCGACATCCAAGATGTCGGCCAGCTCCCGGGAAGGATCGCAAATCGGCGCTTTTCAGCGCCGATTTGCGATCCAGCTCCCCAGGGGTTAATGCCAGGCATCATTTGGAAGGGCAGGCTGTGCCCTTCCAAATGATGCCTGGGTTAAGCCCCTGTGAGCCGCCGATCGGGAGGGAGAGAGGTCCGAAGGACCTCCCCCCCTCCCTTTCAGGCGCCTCCTCCGCACATGCGGGGGGGGCGCCTGAATTATGTGTCATCGCGGGGGCGCGATGACACATAATAATGGCGGCCACTGCTCCGGATGCCGGGCTGACATCCAGGATGTCAGCCCGCACCGGAGGGGCCAGCGATCGGCCGGAACCCGGCCGAACGCTGACCCCAATGCGAGGACGCGCTCAGCGCGTCCTCCGCATACCAGCGGCAATGCTGAGGACGCGCTGAGCGCGTCCTTAGCATTGAAGTGGTTAATATGTATGGAACCAGAACAGAGAGTGTTTGGTTCCAGGGGACATTTAATATGTGTTGCACTGCAGCTCAACAGGAAGTAGTTAATCAGGAAGAAGTCAGACACATGGACACGGACTAGAAGTTACAGCTGAAGTTTATAGAACTTGTTTATAAGATGTTTTGTTAATAAATTTACCATAGCGCTGCAGCTGGAGTCTTAGAGGCTATTTCATAAGCAACAACATCTATACAGGGTGGCAGCGGATATTCTTTGAGAACTACACCATAAAGAAGAAATGGAAGGTTTAAAAGCACCAGGTCTGCTGGATTTTCAGGCAAGGAATCTGTCTCAGACATGGAAGAGATGGAAAGAAGATATTCTTTTATACACAGACTTAATAATGGCTGACAAAGCTGAGGAGATGAAGGTAAAACTGTTCCTTTACTTAGGCTAGGGTCAGATGAGCGCAGTTTGTACGGACTGTGCATCCGTGCAGTACGGACGTACTTACTGACTGACAACAAGGTACTGGCCACACAGTCGGTTTTTTTCACTGACGTATTTCTTGACTGATGTAGCAGGGAAAATAAATTACAATGAAAAAACATTCTGTCTGTCAAAAATGCTGGACGTATAAATGCAGTCCATCTGACCACGTTCATCACTCACACACAAAGCTACACGGATGTTGCAGACGTGGCGCACTCCGCACGTCCGTTCTAGCAGTATTACGTTCTTGCCTAACCTGCGTCCATTAGGCTTGTGCACCGATTTTTTTTTCGGTTCGATTCGGTTCGATTTGTTCGGATGTTTAAACTTTTCGATTCGGCTCGTTTCAACCGATTTCTGTTTCGATTCGGTTCGGTTCGGCTCGTTTTTCGTGTACTTTTTTTTTCGGAATATCGACCATTTTTCATATTTTCGTGTCACTTTGCTCGTTTTTTGTATCAACTTTTCGGAAATTTTCGTTTTTTCGGAACGTCTGTTCTCCTCGTTTCAAAGTGTCTACGATAATTCTGGCGATTCTATAGTGTTTTTTTTATTAAATAAAGATCCTTTTTTTCTTATGAATAATTGAATATACATTTCACAACTTTATTTAATCATATTAAAATGGTATGAAAGCCAAGGAACAAAAAAAATGAACAAAACGATTTAAAAAACTCTAAACTGACCCGAATGACACAAGAAACAAGTAATACGCATTTACAAATACAAAATTTACAGAATCAGCGATATAACCGATAATAGTTAAATATACGATGTCCAGAATTACCGAAATGGAACCGAAATCACGAATGGAACCGAAATCATGAATAGAGGGAAAATAAATTTCGATTTGACACATTTCAAGTCCATTCGAAAAATCCGAAAATATTTCGTTTCGGCTCGGAAAACTTTTCGGATCTGCCATTTTCGGATCTAAAAATTTTCGAAAAATCGGCCGCATCCGAAAACACGAATTGGGAAATTTCGTGAAAATTCTGAAATTCCGAAACCCGAAACGCACATCCCTAGCGTCCATTTGCTGTGTCCGCCATGCATCCGCACTTCTGTGCGGACGTACTGTGTGTGGGGCTCCATTGGTCAGAATGCTATGCTGCCACAGACGTACAAATGTTCGGCAACACGGACGTGATAACTGCGCTCGTCTGACCCCAGCCTTACTTGGAGACAGACACACGCAGGGAGGTAACAGACCCCCTTCTCCCAGGAGCGCCCGCTCCCTCACTTGCTGCGCTAATTAAAGCATTTGATGATTACTGTGACCAAAGCAAAATGAGACGATGGAAAGATATTTTTCAAGGACTCAGAGGGAAGAGGAAGGAATTGATGCATATGTCACAGTGCTGCGTACACTGGCAGCCACTTGCAACTTTGGAAATAACGGACTCATTAATAAGGGACAGGATTGTATGTGGCACAAGTGACTCTAACCTCAGGGATTCGCCTGCTGAGAGAAGTGGATTTAACACTGGAAAAATGTATAGAAATAGGCAGAGCTGCTGAGCTGTGTAAAGCAAGGGTGAAGCTACCGGAGAGTTCCAGCACCCGAGCAGGGTCAGTCCATGGGATGGAAACAAGTTACACCCTTAGGAATGGACAGAACAAAATGACAACGGCTCCAGACAAGACCATACAGTGCATGTATTGTGGTAAGCGTCACGGTACTGAGGAACAATGGAATCGGAAGCGACGAAGCTTAAGAAATTTCCCTTTTTGAGAAAAAGTAGAAAGTTGGGTGAGTTCCCTGTGTTCCCAGTTTGTTGCTGGGATGGGGTCTCAGGGCAGATATGTTTGAGCAAGAAGCAGAGAGTTGGGAGGAGTTTCCCTTTGTTCCCAGTTTGTTGCTGGGATTGGACTCAGGGCAGATAACAGAAGGGGGAGGGATAGTGGTAGTAAAAAGGAGCACCCGAGGCTGAAGATCACTTCTAACCTTTTTTCTTTTCCCACCCTACCCACCCTGTTTTTAGGTTACTGCCTGTTTACTGAGTTGAAAAGGTCACGTCATCAGAGAGAAGCTGGACCACGGATAGCGGCAAATGAAGTGGTGATTCCGCCAGTCATTACAAGACCGCCCATGGGTTCCCATATTGAGTCATATCATGTTGCAGGAAGCCAGTTGGTGGTTTTGCGGCCAAAGCCGGTGCATTGCTTTAGATATGGACATGGTTAGTTGAGGTGCAATCAGGTAATTTCACCATGTTACATGAAGCCAGCTGGTGGTTTTGCGGCCAAAGCTGGGGGATTGTATTGACAGTTACTTCGGCTGGTGGTTTTGCGGCCAAAGCCGGGGGATTGTTTTTGATTAAAGACATGGTTAGCTGAGGTGCAGCGAGATAATTTCACCATGTTACATGAAGCCAGCTGGTGGTTTTGCGGCCATAGCTGGGGGATTGTAGTGACCATTACTTTGACTGGTGGTTTTTGCGGCCAAAGCCGAGGGGATTGTTTTTGATTAAAGACATGGTTAGTTGAGGTGCAGTCAGATAATTTCACCATGTTACATGAAGCCAGCTGGTGGTTTTGCGGCCAAAGCTAGGGGATTGTATTGGCATTTACTTCGGCTGGCGGTTTTGCGGCTAGAGCCGGGGAGATTGCTTTTTTGGTTAAAAACATGGTTAGTTGAGTTATTGGCAAGAATATAATGTTACCATGTAACATGAAGCCAGCTGGTGGTTTTCGAAGCTACGGCCAAAGCTGGGGGATTGTCTTACCGTGAGACGACTGGTGGTTTTGTGGCCAGAGCTGGGGTATGGTAACGATCGACATGGTTTAGTTCAAGATGGCCAATAGTATAGTTTGCCATGTTACATAACGCCGGTTGGTGGTTTTGCGGCCAGAACCGGGGGATGGTGGGGGTTTGGTTTCGGGAGGGAAATAAGGTAACTTAAGAGAAAGGAAATGGTGGAAGAGAAATAAGGGTAAAATTCTTAAGAGACTAAAAGAGAAATGCCCAGCATTTGGCAAGAAATGTATAGGATGCGGTAAAGCCAATCATTTTATTAGCCAGTGCCGTGCCAATTCACAACAAAGAAAGCCAGCAGGAGTATGCAAGATTAAAATAAGAAACCCATGCAATCACACGTTATATCAGGTTGAATTTGTGGTCATTGTCACAGAGGTGTGTCATCCTATACTAGGAAGTAGAACTATTCAAGCTATGGATCTGATCTCGGTGCAGCACCAAAATATCCTACATGTGGAACAAGACGGCGACCACCCAGATGCCATGCTGTGGTGCTGGTCGGCCATCAATAAAGAGTATGAAGATATTTTTCAAGGAATAGGCTGTCTAGAAGGAAAACTGAAATTGGAAGTGGATGCTCTTGCACAGCCTGTTAGACTTCCAGAACGAAAGGTTCCTGTGTCCTTACTGAAGCCCCTTAAAGAGGAACTTGCCAGTTTAGAACAACAAGGTATTATTACCCCCGTTGAGAGTAGGGATGAGCTGTTTGGTTCGATCTGTTCGGTGTTCGATTCGAACATCACCCGTTCGGCTGTTCATCGAACTCCGAACATTTCCACGTGTTCGCCCACAGTGCACCACAATGGACCACAATGCACTTTTCCACTGGCCTGAAGCTTGTAATTGGCTACAGCCTTGCACCTGACCACAGGTCAGGTGCAAGACAGGTGCAAGACTATGCCAATCACGGCTCAGAGTCCTGATTGGGCAAATTTTGCCCAATCATGGGCTCACAGAGCTAAGTCCCACAGCACACTATATTAAGGCATCCCTCGCAGCCCCAGCACATGTTTTTTGAGAGGAGATTGTTCTGTTAGTGTGTCTTCTCAGTGCCAGCAGCTATTGGGGGGTCTCACTTCTAGCAGATATCTGGGAATTGTTGTAATCTGTGTCTTCTCAGTCCCAGCAGCTAGTGGGGGGTCTCACTTCTAGCAGATATCTGGGAATTGTTGTAGTCTGTGTCTTGTCAGTGCCAGCAGCTATTAGGGGGGTCTCACTTCTAGCAGATATCTGGGAATTGTAATCTGTGTCTTGTCACTGTTGCCAGCTATCAGGGGGTCCTATCAGGGGATCTCACAGACTTGAAACAGATATCTGGGAATTGTAATCTGTGTCTTCTCACTGCCAGCTATCAGGGGGTCCCACATACTTCTAGCAGATATCTGGGAATTGTAATCTGTGTCTTCTCACTGTCAGCTGCTGCCAGGCTATCAGGCTGTATCACCGATTTATACCAGAGTTCTGGGAATTTTAATCTGTGGGTTGGCACTGCAAAGGCTATCAGGCTTAGGGATGAGCTGTTCGGCTCGATCCGTTCGGAGTTCGATTCGAACTTTGGCTGTTCGCAAGTTTGCGAACTTCAAACTTTTTGGCGTGTTCGGTTCGAGTTCGCAAAAAAAATTATTTTGAAAAAAGTATAAAAAATGCTTAAAAAATACTAAAAAATCTAGAAATAAAGGGACTCTTTACTGCAGAATATTATAAGCAACGGTTTATTAGATATTGAATTAAAAACTAATGTCTAGGTGCAAAGCTTCTTACCTCCTAAATGACCTGTGTTCTCAAACGGTAAACAACAGGTGTTTTTAGTCTGGTCTAATCAATTTGATACATTGTATGTATGTAGACTATACTGAGGGTGTGGTGTCTGCTTCTGAGAAGTGTTAATTTCTCTACTAAATCTTCCTCTAATATGCTGCATTTCACTGCTGTGTGCTCAGCTCATTTTTACCGCTTTCGCTCATCATGTTTAAACGCGATTTGAAGCCACATTTATAAAATGACCAAGACATATTAGATATCGTTCTTTCCGGCAGACTCCGCAGATTCATAATATATTATTTTTATATGTATACGTCATGTCCTGCCTGTATTTTATGACAAAAAATGCAATAAAATTGAATTTTTAATCATCTGCAGTGTGTAAAGTGTTTTTTTTTCACATTTTAGCACATGAGCGTTTGCGGTTATGTTTTCTGGGTGCGCTTGTACAAAAATTAGAAATGGGGACTTGTTAAATTTTGTGGGGGGAGGCACGTGATTTATAGCAAACGCACCCCATAGAAAAAATCATTAGTGCATCATCTTTCACATTATAATTAAAATGTGAACAATATTGCTGCATTAATAAAAATAACACACAAAAAAATACATGTTTTTATTTTCTTTTTTTTTACTTTATACCTGGTCATGTTGGGTATCATTCGAAAGGCCATGCTCAGGCCTTTCGATTGACACCCTCCATGACCCCCTAGCTGCCTGGAGATATCGGGGTTCAAATGAACCCCCTATCTCCACCATGGGATTGGCCTGGGCAATATATATACGCATGATGTGGGCTGGCCTGGGCCTGGGCAATATATATACACATGATGTGAGCTGGCCTAGGCCTGGGCAATATATATATACGCATGATGTGAGCTGGGCCTGGGCAATATATATACGCATGATGTGGGCTGGCCTGGGCAATATATATATACGCATGATGTGAGCTGGCCTGGGCAATATATATGCGCATGATGTTTCACTGGCCTGGGCAATATATATACGCATGATGTGGCCTGGGCCTGGGCAATATATATATGCATGATGTGAGCTGGCCTGGGCCTGGGCAATATATATACGCATGATGTGAGCTGGCCTGTGCCTGGGCAATATATATATACGCATGATGTGAGCAGGCCGGGGCCTGGGCAATATAAATACGCATGATGTGGGCTGGCCTGGGCAATATATATATATGCATGATGTGAGCTGGCCTTGGCAATATATATATACACATGAGGTGAGCTGGCAGGGGCAATATATATACGCATGATGTGAGCTGGCCTGGGCAATATATATATATGCATGATGTGAGCTGGCCGGGGCCTGGGCAATATAAATACGCATGATGTGGGCTGGCCTGGGCAATATATATATATGCATGATGTGGGCTGGCCTGGGCAATATATATATACACATGATGTGAGCTGGCCTTGGCAATATATATATACACATGAGGTGAGCTGGCAGGGGCAATATATATACGCATGATGTGAGCTGGCCTGGGCAATATATATATATACGCATGATGGCGCATCTGTGACTGTGAGCATGATGTGGGCAGGCCTGGGCAATATATATATACGCATGATGTGAGCTGGCCTGGGCAATATATATACGCATGATGTGAGCTGGCCTGGGCAATATATATATATATGCATGATGTGAGCTGGCCTGGGCAATATATATATACGCATGAGGTGAGCTGGCCTGGGCAATATATATATATGCATGATGTGAGCTGGCCTGGGCCTGGGCAATATATATATACACATGATGTGAGCTGGCCTGGGCAATATATATATACGCATGATGTGAGCTGGCCTGAGCAATATATATATATATATATACACATGATGTGAGCTGGCCTGGGCAATATATACACATGATGTGAGCTGGCCTGGGCAATATATATATATACGCATGATGTGAGCTGGCCTGGGCAATATATATATACGCATGATGTGAGCTGGCCTGAGCAATATATATATATGCATGATGTGAGCTGGCTGGGGCAATATATATATACGCATGATGTGAGCTGGCATGGGCAATATATATATACGCATGATGTGAGCTGGCCCGGGCCTGGGCAATATATATGCGCATGCTGTGAGCTGGCCTGGGCAATATATACGCATGACGTGAACTGGCCTGGGCCTGGGCAATATATTTATACGCATGATGTGGGCTGGCCTGGGCAATATATATATATACGCATGATGTGAGCTGGCCTGGGCCTGGGCAATATATATATGCATGATGTGAGCTGGCCTGGGCAATATATATATACGCATGATGGCGCATCTGTGACTGTCTGTGAGCATGATGTGGGCAGGCCTGGGCAATATATATACGCATGATGTGGGCTGGCCTGGGCCTGGGCAATATATATATGCATGAGGTGGGCAGGCCTGGGCAATATATATATACGCATGATGTGGGCTGGCCTGGGCAATATATATATATGCATGATGTGAGCTAGCCGGGGCAATATATATATACGCATGATGTGGGCTGGCCTGGGCAATATATATATATATACGCATGATTATGAGCTGGCCTGGGCCTGGGCTATATATATATATATATACACGCATGATGTGGACTGGCCTGGGCAATATATATCTATACACATGATGTGAGTGGGCCTGGGCAATATATATATACGCATGATGTGAGCTGGCCTGGGCAATATATATATACGCATGATGGCACATCTGTGACTGTCTGTGAGCATGATGTGGGCAGGCCTGGGCAATATATATACGCATGATGTGAGCTGGCCTGGGCAATATATATACGCATAATGGCGCATCTGTGACTGTGAGCATGATGTGGGCTGGGCCTGGGCAATATATATATACGCATGATGTGAGCTGGCCTGGGCAATATATATATACGCATGATGTGAGCTGGCCTGGGCAATATATATATACGCATGATGTGAGCTGGCCTGGGCAATATATATATACACACATGATGTGGGCCGGCCTGGGCAATATATATATATATGCATGATGTGAGCCAGCCTGTGCAATATATATATACGCATGATGTGGTCTGACCTGGGAAATATATATATACGCCTGATGTGAGCTAGCCTGGGCAATATATATATACGCATGATGTGAGCTGGCGTGGGCAATATATATATATGCATGATGTGAGCTTTCCTGGGCCTGGGCAATATATATACGCATGATGTGGGCTGGCCTGGGCAATATATATATACACATGATGTGAGCTGGCCTGGGCAATATGTATATACGCATGATGTGAGCTGGCCTGGGCCTGGGCAATATATATACGCATGATGTGAGCTGGCCTGGGCAATATATATACGCATAATGGCGCATCTGTGACTGTGAGCATGATGTGGGCTGGGCCTGGGCAATATATATATACGCATGATGTGAGCTGGCCTGGGCAATATATATATACGCATGATGTGAGCTGGCCTGGGCAATATATATATACGCATGATGTGAGCTGGCCTGGGCAATATATATACGCATGATGAAAATTTGCAAAGGATAAGGCACGCAAAGTGAAATTTTGATGTGTCTGAAATTGAAACTTACGTGACAACTCTTATTTTTTTTTCGTTAATTTATATTTGTTCAATACAGTTAATTTGAATTTGTTTATTTAGAGTTAATTTAAAATGGTTTAATACAGTTTATTTATATTTATTTTACCTTTACTATTGGTGCTTTTCAAACTTTATTCTTAAATAAAAAGAAATTTAGCAGTTTCATGTTGTGTCGTTTTTTTTTTGGGGGGGTGCAAGTAGCTGGTCTTGCCTAGGGCGCAAAATAGTCTAGCACCGGCCCTGACCACATGGTCCACCCCTGCACTCTTCCACAATAATACAGAGGGGTTACTGTATGAATGCACTTGCTGGCCTGGCACCAAAAGCACAATATCTGGGTGCACTGCCACTGACGCCTGTATCAGATTCATATCCTCAGAGGGGTTACGGTGTGACGGCACTGTTGCCGACGCTAAAAGCCCAATTTTAAAGCACCTATTGTTACTTTCATCCAAAGCCTGCATAAGTTTCACCATAATTTAGCCCAAAAAAACTAAACTTTTTCTGCGCGTCCTAAAATATCTTTTCATACAGGCTGCCGCCCCAAGCAGTTGTTTATGAATAGATTAAAGGAAAAGCATTTACCGTCATTTGAAACGTCATTTTTTTGTTTTTAAGGGTTTCTATACATCCTAGAAATCCACCACTTCACGGGCAGGTTATGGGGACCTCCTAGGCACAATATTTGAAGGAATTTTTCTGTTTTTATTTTTAACCCTTATTTCATGTAAAACTCACTGTCCCTTTAAAAAAGTTTTTTTTTTACTTTTTGTACTTGTTTCATTTCCCCCAGGGCACTACCCGGACCCCCATACACCTTTTATGGCAAATATCTAGCATATATGCCCTCTTGGAGGGCACTCTAAAAATCGAATTTTGAGTCCCATTGACTTGTATTGAGTTCGAACATTTGGAAAGTTCGAGTTCGAATGCGAACCGAACTCAGGGGTGTTCGGCTCATCCCTAATCAGGCTGTATCACTGATTTATACCAGAGTTCTGGGAATTTGAGCATGCGGCCGCCGGATGACAGAGCTGCGACTGTGTGGGCTAGCCGGCCGGGTGCATGTGGCAGAGAAGCGGCGCAGGGAGGGAGCCACTGCACCTGCAGCCACGGCAGACCCCCCCCCCCACAACCAGGATCCAGGGAGCCTCCACTGACTGACCACCAGGCTAAGGTAAGGCGACACATTTCTAAAAAAAATTAAAACCGAGGACATTTTTAAATGTCCCAAGGAACAAAAAATAAACCTTTTTTTTTTTTTTCAATTACTCACCTGATTCCTGAATCCACCAACAAGCGCAGCCTCCCGTCTCCCACGCTGTTAGATGCTGCATACACTGGCGCGCCGTGTGCAGCTATTCCAATCATTTTAATATTTGAATGCAGAGTCCACCCCTGCACTCTTCCACAATACCTCAGAGGGGTTACGGTGTGACGGCACTAGCTGGCACCAAAGGCCCAATTTTAATGCACCTGTTGTTACTTTCATCCAAAGCCTGCATACGTTTCACCATAATTTAGCCCAAAAAAATCACTAAACTTGTTCTGGGTATCCGAAAATGTCTCCTCTTTTCATACAGGCTGCCGACCCAAGCAGTCGTTTATGAATAGATTAAAGGAAAAGCATTTACCATCATTTGAAACGTCATTTTTTTGTTTTTAAATGTTTCTATACATCCTAAAAATCCGCCACTTCACAGGCAGGTTATGGGGACCTCCTAGGCACGATATTTGAAGGAATTTTTCATTTTTATTCTTAACCTTTATTTCATGGAAAATTCACTGTTCCTTTAAAAACTTTTTTTTAAAACTTTTTGTCCTTGTTTCCTGTCCCCCAGGGCACTACCCGGATCCCCATACACCTTTTATGGCAAATATCTAGCATATATGCCCTCTTGGAGGGCAATCTAAAAATCGAACGTTCAAATCCCATTGACTTGCATTGAGTTTGAATCGTGTTCGCGTTCGAACCCGAACTTTTGAAATTGTTTGAGTTCGAAATCTAACCAAACACGGGGGCATTCGGCTCATCCCTAGATGAGAGAAGCATAGACTGGATTAGTAGTATGGTGGTAGTGAAAAAGCCAACAGGAAAGTTAAGAATTTGCATTGACCCTAAGCCTCTGAATAGGGCTTTGAAAAGGAGCCATTATCCTTTGCCAACGATTGATGACATACTTCCAGATCTAGCGAGAGTGAAGATTTTTTCTGTGTGATATGTCAAGAGTGGATTTTGGCATATTGAATTAGAGGAAGAATCCAGCTATTTGACCACTTTCTCTACTCCTTTTGGCAGATACCGCTCGGTTAGAATGCCTATGGGCATCAGCCCTGCCCCAGAACTGTTCCAGCGAAAACTAAATCATGCAATGGAAGGATTACAAGGTGTCAGGATTATTGCAGATTATATTCTGATTGTAGGAGAAGGAAATACTGAAGTGGAAGCCATTCAAGATCATGATCAAAAGTTGAGGAACTTGCTAGATCGTTGTAGAGAACGACACCTCAAACTCAATCCAGAGAAATTCCAGCTAAGGAAAACAGAAGTGCCGTAGTCAAGTGTAGAAGTCAAAGCCATTACTGAAACGCCCAGACCCTTGGATGTTAAAGGTGTACATAGATTTTTGGGGATGGTGAACTATCTTTCAAGGTTTTGTGAGAATCTCTCCGATGCAGGTGAACCACTGCGCCAGCTAACTCAGAAGGATGCAGTATGGGAGTGGACTGAGGTGCAGGAAGTGGCATTTCAGCAGATCAAATCCAATATCAGCAGTGTACCAGTACATAAGCATTATAACTAGGGATGCACCGAAATTTCGGCCACCAAAAATTATCGGGCGAAAATGGTATTTTCGGTTTCGGCCAAAATGGAAATTCAGCCGAAAAAAATGGCCAAAAATTTCCATTACCCGTCCGAGCCGGGGGCTCACCTGAGCCTGGAGGCCAGTCGAGCTGCTTGCTCGGCCGGCCTCCAGGCTCAGGCGGAGCACCCATCTTGGCCAGGGCCTAGAGGCCCAGCCGAGCCGGGAGCTCACCTGAGCATGGAGGCCGGCTGAGCTGCCTGCTTGGCCGTCTTCCAAGCTCAGACTAGCCCCCGGCTTTGACCCTAGGTCAAAGGCTTTCATGATGTCATACCGGCGACTGACACCGCGTGCACTGGATGCAGGATTGCCATCGCTGGAGGAGCTCAGGGCTGATGTAGGTGAGTATGTGTAGGCAACATCCTCCTACTTGGGTCCTGAGCTTCAGCGGTGAGCGTACTCCGGCTGTCGCAGGCTGCTAGCCTGGAGGATGGCCCAGCAGCCTGCGACAGCCTGAGGTCGGTCACCGCTGGACATCAGGGCCGAAGTAGGAGGATGTAGGGGACTATGGTGCAACCAATCAGCCATGCAAACCAGGGCCTGGAGGGTGCGATAGGGGCTTCTATTAGAAACATAGAAAATATCGGCAAATAAGAACCTTTCGGCCCATCTAGTCTGCCCAATTACATGGATACTTTACCTGGATTTATCTTTTGTTTAGGATAGCCTTATGCCTATCCCATGCTTGCTTAAATTCAATTACTGTTTTGGCCTCTACCACTTCTACTGGAAGACTGTTCCATGTATCCACCACCCGCTCAGTAAAATAATGCTTCCTGATGTTACTTTTAAACCTTTGCCCCTCTAATCTAAGACTATGTCCTCTTGTTTTGCTACTTTGTTTCCTTTTAAATATACTCCCTTCCTCTACCTTGTGGATTCCCTTTACGTATTTAAATGTTTCTATCATATCTCCTCTGTCTCGTCTTTTTTCCAAGCTGTACATGTTAAGATCATTATGGAAGGTGGAAGTTCAAGAGGATGTTTCAAAAAGAATTTCTTTAAACTTATTTTCCTTTAAAATTTTTACAAATCGAGGAACATATCAAACTTATTGAGTGAAACACTTGGGGCGAATTTAAGACCCTTCTTCAATACCTAAATTTCAGTCTGAGGAAGTCTTTGATTTACCAGAGGTTTTGTCTCTTCCGTGGATTTGGGAAAATCCTCCGTTGGCTCTTCATGTTCTAATATCAAGTAGGGATTGTATGAGGGATGATATTTATCATGAAATCCATGTTTATTCCAATTGGACTTCCATTGGTATTGTGATGAGGAACTGTGATCACTAATATTATTTTGATGGTAAGATGATGTTGCTACTCTGTTTATTTTCTACAATGGTTCCTAATGACCTTGAATCCGGTTCAATGACAGTGATACCCTCTGGCGATGGAGTGCAAATTGCCCCCTTCTTTACTCTAACAAGAATACGGCTAGAGACTTTTTTGGACGGAACGGTACCCTGAGTACAATCTTCATGAGATGTAGGGGAGACAAGAATGGAGGACTTTCTATTATGACAGATTGGGACCACATCCTCCTTTTTACTTAGACGAACCCTTTCTCTAACCGGAGTGAGATTGGGATTGGAATAACGTCCTCTATACTCACCTCTCCCTCTAATCCGTGGAGTGCCTAAAGTGTTTGACAAGGGCTGAGTATTCTTATGTTGGGGATGGATCACTTTCATATTAAATCTTTGCTTAGATGGTTTACGGGGGATGGACGGTGTGGACCTATACAGTCTTTCTTTGACTTTCCCCGTCTGATAATCTTCAATGTCTCTCTGATACTTTTTCTTCTTGGTTTCCACTATTTCCTCCGTAAACTTCTCCATGATGGACTGGGTATCCTAAAATATTAATTCTCGAAGTTCTTCCGTGGTAACTCTATTTAGATCTTGAATCAAGGATTGGATTTTATTGTCAAGATCAAGTAAGGAACTTTTTCTAAAATCGATAATATACTGCATGGTGGTGGTGCTAGCAAATCCCACTAGAATCTGGTACCACCCCTCCAAGAATTTTGGATTATCTCTATCCGAGGAAGGGAGTTTGAAATATCTTAATCCTGTAGGAGAGATTTGTTCCCTGATGTATTTTTCAAGGGTGACTATTTCCCACTTTGACTTACTTTCTTTAGTTAGTTAAAATTTAGCTTAAAGCATAGGAAGGGTTATTTTACGGTGAGAACAATAAAGCTGTGGAATTCTCTGCCTGTTGAGGTGGTTGGGTCAGAGTCTGTACAGACTTTTAAAAAACGACTGGATGACTTCCTGCAGACACAGAATATTAAGGGTTATAATATTTAATATGTGGGTAAAAGCTTCTTGATCCAAGGAGAAATCTGACTGCCATTCTGGGGTCAAGAAGGAATTTTTCCCAGTATGTTGCATATTGGAGAGCATTTCAGACTGGGTTTTTTGCCTTCTTTTGGATCAACAGCAGTAGGTTATGTGGGAGAGGCTGAACCCAATGGACGCATGTCTTTTTTCAGCCTATATAACTATGTATAACAAAAGTGCTCTTTCTAACTGATGAGCAAGATTATATACATCGAGTTGTTGGACAGGGGCGATGGTTCCTGGGTGAGACCCAAAAAGAGCATCAATGTTCGTACCAATACTGTCTCTATATACATTGAATGACATGGTGATAGCAGCACAAACATTCGGAAGGAAAGAAAACAAATTGTATTGAAGAACAAGAGAGTAGTGCGCTTATACAATAAAATCGCTATGGTAATCCCCAGAGATAATCCTCCCAAATCTCAGAATACAATGAACATGCATTATTTTTGTTTTAAACGCCTTTTAAAAATTGCTGTTTTCTTTACCCCTATTTGGTGTCTGGTTGGCTTTTTTCAGCGGCTGTTGGCTTTTTTCGGCAGCTTGTTGGCTTTTTTCGGTGGCTAGTTGGCTTTTTTCGGCAGCTTGTTGGCTTTTTTTGGCAGCTGGTTGGCGTTTTTCAGCGGCTGGTCTGCTTTTCTCAGCGTTTTTCTTTGGCTGCTTCCAGCAGTTGATCAGAGGCGTTCAGCAGATCATTGGCTTCGATGATTTTTCGGCGGTTTGTTTATCAGATGCGTTCTACGGGTTTATCAGCGACATTCTGCAGATCTATTCGCTGCACTTTGGGGACCATACAGTGAATGCTGAATTCACCGCAGGGTCGGCAAATTGAGCTCGCTGAAGTGCGTCGAATGAAAGAGCACCGAAACTTGTCCGGGTTGTGCAATAAAACATGACTTCAGATTGTGTTTAAACATGATGAGCGCAAAACGGTCACAATGAGCTCAGCACACAGAGGGGAAATGGCTCAGCACTGAAGGGGTTAATGTAATCAATCAGCTTATTTAACCCTATAAATGCAAATTATTATTATCATCATTTATATAGCGCCAACAGTTTCCGCAGCGCTTTACAATAACCAAAGGGAACAAAATACATATAAACGGACAAAGGATGGAAACGAGAGGTGTAGAGGGCCCTGCTCATAGGAGCTTACAGTCTAGAGGGATTTGGGTTGAGGAAGACAAGAGGAATTGCACTAGATAGCAGGATCATTAGTGCCAGTGTTTTGGGAATGGTGGGACCATACAAGCGGCTTCAATCAAGAGTGAATAGGTGAGCAGAGGGATGAGTTGCATCAGTGATGCGGTATAATAATCTGAAGAGTTGGGTTTTGAGGGATTTCTTGAAGGTCAGGGGAGAGTTTGATAGGGTGAGGCAAGTCATTCCACAGGACTGGTGTCTTGGAGGCGAGAGTTGGCCGTGCGTGTGTAGAACGATGACAGGTGGAGATCACCTGCTGAATGGAGTTGTCTGGATGGAACGTGCTTGTGGAGTAACGAAGACATGTAGGGAGGGGTTGAGTTACTGAGTGATTTGAATGTGAGCGTCAGTATTTTAAACTGTATCCTGAAACGTACAGGAAGCCAATGGAAGGGCCGGCAGAGGGGGGAGGTACAGGAAGCCAATGGAGGGACCGGCAGAGGGGGGAGGTACAGGAAGCCAATGGAGGGGCCGGCAGAGTGGGCAAGTACTCGAGGTGCGTTTAGTGCGAAAAATAAGCCTGGCCCCTGCATTCATTACAGATTGTAAAGGGGCGATACAGGAGTTGGGGCCAATAAGGAGCGAGTTGCAGTAGTCAAGTCGTGAAATGACAAGAGCATGAACCAGCACTTTTGTGATACCTTGTGTCAGAAAGGGGCGGACACGAGCAATGTTTTTGAGTTGAAAATAACAGGATTTGGTCACTGTCTGGATGTGGGAAGAAAATGTTAGGTCAGAGTCAAAAGTGAAACCGCGGCAGCGAGCTTGGGGTGTTGGACTAATGGGTGTTCCATTTACTCGTAGAGAGATAGGTGGGATTGGGTTCTTCTTGGAGGGTAGAACGACGAGAATTTCAGTTTTGGCAAGATTGAGTTGAAGCAGGAAGACATCCAATTTGAGACAGTGGAGAGACAGTCAATGACTCGATCTAGGATACCTGGAGAAAGGTCAGGGGAGGAGAGGTAAATTTGAGTGTCATCAGCATATAGGTGGTACTGGAATCCAAAGATGCTGATCAGTTTTCCTAGAGAGGCTGTGTAGACCAGTGACGTGTGGTGAGGTCCGTGGCTGGTGAGGCACTGGCCAGTATCAGAGTCAGATATACAAAGGTTACGTATGTTCAGCGCTCCCGAGAATCTGGCTACAGTCAGTGCTCCCCAGGAGCATTGTATCAGAGGTCAGGGCGCTGCTCCTGTATTAGAATGCTTTGGGCAGGTGGTTCTGTATTAGAATGCTTTGGGCAGGTGGTTCTGTATTAGGATGCTTTTTGCAAGGGATTCTGTATTAAGATGCTTTGGGCTGGTGGTTCTGTATTAGGATGCTTTGGGCTGGTGGTTCCGTATTAGGATGCTTTGGTGGTTCTCTATTATCGCGTTCCTATTGGTCCACGCTATTCCATTGTTCTCCCAGGGTCTCTGAGGCACTGGGAGAGCAATGTTCAGGAAGTGGGCAGTGCTTGGACATCTGTTCATTGAACAGACGCCCCATGTTGCACACTTCTTGGCAGCCTATGCAATTTGCCTAGCGTCCTGCTACGCAAATTGCGTAGGCTCAGCCAGGCTGCTGGAAAAAAAGAAAAAAAATGTGCGGCAGACGGAGCCAACGGGGGAACGCGAGCAGGTGAGTTCGACTGCAGCCCTTAATGGCAGGGGAGGCTCTGACTCACCTGCCGCCCCTGACCACACATCCCTGGTGTAGACTGAAAAAAGTAGAGGGCCCAGTACTGAACCTTGGGGCACCCCAACAGAGACAGGCTGTCGGGAGGAGCTACTGCCAGAAAATGAGACACTAAACGATCGTTGGGACAGGTAGGAAGCGAACCATGAAAGAACAGAACCTTGAAGGCCTATATCACTAAGAGTTTGAAGGAGGATTGAGTGGTCAACTGTATGAAAGGCGGCAGAGAGGTCAAAAAGGATCAGCAGAGAGGAGCACCCATTGGATTTAGCAGTTGCAAGGTCATTGGTCAGTTTCGCAAGAGCTGTTTCTGTTGAGAGCAGTGAGTGAAAGCCAAATTGCAGAGGGTCAAGGAGAGAGCGGGTGTTGAGGTCAATCAGACGGGCATACACAAGCTTTTTGAGGAGTTTGGAGGCAAAAGGGAGCAGGGAAACGGGGCGGTAGTTGGAGGGAGCAGTTGGATCCAGAGATTTTTTTTAGGATTGGGACTACTGTGGCATGTTTGTGGGGAGCAGGAAAGACCCCCGAGGTTAAGGACAGATTAAAGGTATGGATCAAGGACGGTACAAGAGAAACAGAAAGTGTTTTGGCAAGATGTGAGGGAACGGGGCAGGTAATGGGATGAGAGGATAGTAGTAGTTTAAGGACCTCTTGTTCAGTAGCTAAAGGGAACGAGTTAAACATGTGAGGATAGACATGGTCAGCATCTTCCTGTATGGGTGAAGATGGCATTGTGGAGATTTCAGTTGTTATCTGTTCCATTTTTGCTGTGAAAAAGCAGGCTAGGTCTTCGGCTTTGAGGACAAACATAAAGCACTGAATGTACATTAAGGACAAGAAAGCATTTTATAATGTTCAGTGCTCAGAATCAGTGTGTCTGTTCAATGTTTGTTACATTAAAGTTTATTTAAAAAACAGCAAAAAAAGAAAGCTCTTTGAGTGGAGGTCACATGTTTCCTGTCCAGAGTGGAGCTCCAGTCTGCAGCCAGACTCTTCTGGGATTGTGGGAGATTTGTTGTGTCACTGCTCTCCAGGCTGTGTGTTTAGCGCTCTCTGCCTGACACACAGGGAGGGGGAGGGGATTTGCTGTGTGCCCAGAGACACACACAGAGGAAGGAGGCCTCACACGGCGGCTCTGTCTCTTTCTATCAGTAAAGGTAGGTTTTTTGGTTATTTGCGGCGCTCCTCACGGTGAGCTGAACGGTAACGTCTACGTCTGCGCTTTTACAACGCTAAGCTCAGCAGATAAAGCCCAGTTATTTATATAGCGCCCACATACTCTGCGGCGCCGCTGCTTTGTGCGTTTGCTGGCGTGGTTCATTGTGTCGGCTTCACGCGGCTCCTGGGGTTAAAACATCCTCAGTTGCTCCATTGTTTAGAAATCCCTCTTTTTCCTGTACTGCGCTACGGAACTTGTTAGCACTTTATAAAAACTTGTACCTGACACTCTGGGCTCTCTCAGCTGGTGCGAGTAACCCGAGCGTCAGCCTGTTTCCACGTTAGCATCAGGTAAATTCAGTCTAGCGCCGGACCAACAGCTCGTTTGCCTCTCGCTACAAACGATGAAAACCACTTAGCGCGCGGTAATTAACGATTCATATCGCCAGCTTCCTGTACTCACCGCATCCTATACTTAACATGGGCAGCGCTACAGAGCACTTTGACTATTCTAACCAACACATCGTTTGTTCCCGGCGATAATGTTAGCGCCGACGCTAATCACAAAAATGTATTTAAATAAAGGCAGCGTTAGTCTTTAGTGTTTGGAGCTCTGTGCTGCAGACACTGGGATAGAGGCAGCGTTAGTCTTTAGTGTTTGGAGCTCTGTGCTGCAGACACTGGGATAGAGGCAGCGTTAGTCTTTAGTGTTTGGAGCTCTGTGGGAGCTCCTCCCATGGAGATGAGGATTGGGGACAGAGCGGAAGTTGTCGCCGGGGAGAAACGTCTTTTGTGTGTGAGAGAGCTCAGTGCTGGAAGGAGGATCCGCAGGTCACAGCCGGGTCTGTATAAATGCAGCATTAGAAACATAGAAAAATGTCGGCAGATAAGAACCTTTCGGCCCATCTAGTCGCCCAATTACATGGATACTTTACCTGGATTTATCCTTTGTTTAGGATAGCCTTATGCCTATCCCATGCCTGCTTAAATTCAATTACTGTTTTGGCCTCTACCACTTCTACTGGAAGACTGTTCCATGTATCCACCACCCTCTCAGTAAAATAATGCTTCCTGATGTTACTTTTAAACCTTTGCCCCTCTAATCTAAGACTATGTCCTCTTGTTTTGCTACTTTGTTTCCGTTTAAATATACTCCCTTCCTCTACTTATTATTATTATTATTATTATTATTATTCTTTATATAGCGCCAGCATATTCCGCAGCGCTGTACAGTATAGACAGGGTTACAATATTTTGACAAACCAGTACAGGAGGAAACGAGGGCTTTATTCCCATGGGAGCTCACAATCTACAAGGGTTGGGTTGGAAACTGGAGAGGACTGCTAGGCGAGAGTGACGGACTGCTAGGTGAGGGTGACGACGGACTGCAAGGCGAGGGTGGCGACGGACTGCAAGGCGAGGGTGACGACGGACTGCAAGGCGAGGGTGACGACGGACTGCAAGGCGAGGGTGACGACGGACTGCAAGGCGAGGGTGACGACGGACTGCAAGGCGAGGGTGACGACGGACTGCTAGGCGAGGGTGACGACGGACTGCTAGGCGAGGGTGACGACGGACTGCTAGGCGAGGGTGACGACGGACTGCTAGGCGAGGGTGACGACGGACTGCTAGGCGAGGGTGACGACGGACTGCTAGGCGAGAGTGACGGACTGCAAGGCGAGAGTGACGGACTGCAAGGCGAGGGTGACGGACTGCAAGGCGAGGGTGACGGACTGCAAGGCGAGGGTGACGGACTGCTAGGCGAGGGTGACGGACTGCTAGGCGAGGGTGACGGACTGCTAGGCGAGGGTGACGGACTGCTAGGCGAGGGTGACGGACTGCTAGGCGAGGGTGACGGACTGCTAGGCGAGGGTGACGGACTGCTAGGCGAGGGTGACGGACTGCTAGGCGAGGGTGACGGACTGCTAGGCGAGGGTGACGGACTGCAAGGCGAGGGTGACGGACTGCAAGGCGAGTGAGATCGACTGCAAGGTGGGAGTGACGGGCTGGTTGTGTCAGTGAGTCGTGTGGTCGGCTTCCCTGAATAGGAATGTCTTAAGCGAGCGTTTGAAGGAAGGGAAACTAAGGGAAAGTATGAGAGAGCATTCCAGAGGATGGGGGCTGCGCATGAGAAATCCTGCAGTGTATCATGGGAAGAGGTGATGCGGGGAGAAGCTAGGCGCAGGTCAATGACCTCAGGGAGCAGACTGGGGTGTATTTGTGATTAGTGAGGACAGATAGTGGGGAGCTGAGTTAGTGAGAGCTTTGTAGGTCAGGGTAAGGATTTTACATTTAATTCCGCAGTGGATGGGGAGCCAGTGAAGGGACTCGCAGAGACCGAGCAGCGTGTGAGGCGAATGAGTCTGGCTGAGGCATTCAGAATGGATTTTAGGGGGGAGAGGCGGGAGAGAGGGAGGCCAGCTAAAAGATTTTTCCAATAGTCAAATCGGGCATGGATGAGTTGCTTTGAGGTGTAAGTGGTGAAAAATAGAGATGTGCAATTCATTGCGAGAGAGAAAGGTTGAAGATGTGTGTTAGAGCAGGGGTGAGGGATGAGGAGAGTGGAGGTATTAGATGTAAGGGAATGGGGTCATGTGGGCACGTGGTTAGCTGTGAGGAGGACAGTAAAGAATTGATTTCCTCCTCAGTGGCTGGGAGGAAGTGGCATAGGGTAGCCGACGAGGCTTCTGGGAGTGGAGGTGGCGGATTACCATCTTGTGCCAGGATGTTGCTTCTGATAGTTAAGCATTTTATTTAAGAAGTAATGTGGCAGGTCCTGAGCGCTAAAGGCAGATGAGGGGGAAGATGCAGGTGGGTAGAGGAGAGCGTTGAAGGTGGACCACAGTCGTTTAGGGTTGGAGGTCAGAGTATGTATAGGTAATCTATGTAATGCTTGATCGTTGTCAGAGTTGAAGATGATGGAAGTTTCTGTACCTTGTAAGTCTTCTTCTTGGGGTACTGCGTCTTTTGTCCTCGTACATTCCTATTACAGCAAACCCGTTGGAGATGGCCCATTTTTCCACATTGATGACAAGATTGATTCTTAAACTTAAATCAAAAAGATTGATCCTTTTGGAGTCATGGTCTGTATTACAGCACCAGTAACAAGCTGGCGTGGGTTCGGGTCTGTATCTCAAGTTGGCTGTAGCAACTGCTGTTCTGAAAACTTCCTCTTTCACCCCTTTGGATCTGAGGGTGCAATTCCTCCGTATCCCTAACTGCCATCTCCATGACTGATGCAATCTCCGCTGCACTTGTAAGGGTGAGTCTCTTTTCTGTCAGACGTTTCCTTTGAATCGTTTCACTTTTTGCGCTTTGCTTGCTGGTTTCTCAGGGAACAGCAGGTCTCTTAGAGTGTCATGTGTGTTAGCCCCCACGGCTGTGAGAAACACTGCTCCCTGCCTCCCAGGGGGTGTTACCTGCCTCTCAGGGGGTGCTCCCTGCCTATCAGTGCCATTTTCTTGCTGGTGGATGGCAGTGTGCTTTATCTTTGTATCTGTGGAGGGCAGTGTGCTTTATCTGGCTGTCAATGCCTTTTTTTTTCTTCAGTATGAGCAGGCCTTTACAAATCCCATCCTCGTCACCACTGTTATGCTGTCATTTTCCTCTTGTATATAGTTTAACATCGATACAAGCTTGTTGTTATGGCCGGGCGGCAGCTGGCCACAGTACAAGACACACTCGAGGCCGGAAACGCAAGGACGATGCGAAACCGGAAGTATTCTACATCACGCTTGGTGGAACGCAGGAAAATGCCTAGGCGCATGCGCAAGATGGCAGCACCCGCGGTAATACATGAGAACTTGAGGGAGGTGGGAAACGCACACCAGGGAACAATTACAGGGACATGTGTACACGATAATTGTTGATTGTAGGGACTATATTAAAACGCACAGGGGCAATGAGCATCAAACCAGCTGAAGCCGTGAATCGTGGCAAAATGTGTTCTGGAGACCTGCTTGTGCTTCATTTTCTTTTGTTTTATATCTTGTTTTAATTAAACCTTTTTAAAGATGATGTCCCAGTTTCCTTGGCTTTTTTTGGGGATTTATCCCATGTGAAAATATCCATAGGCACATATTCTCGAGCTATGGAAGCTCCACCTAGAGTGAATTAAAAATTGACAGAAAATCTTGGGCTATATTACAATGTTGGTGCTAACTTAACCAGAGCTGTTGTAAACTTACCAGAGCCATTATAGCCTATGGGGGTTTTCAGTTTGCAACAGCTCTGGTTAAGTTAGCACCAACATTGTTATATGGCCCCTTGTGTTTTATTTTGCTCAGATTTCACACAGAAAGAATAGTTTTTCTTCACATTTTTATCTATGCTGTATCTTGTGGCAAGAAGAACTACTCCATAAAGGTGTGGGTTACCTAGAAGAGACATTCAGAACTACCCAGATGTGTTTGTCCACTCAGAGCCAGTGATAGGGCTCTATATTTGTGAGTGAAAATTGTATACGTTATACTGCACCATCATATTTGTTTTTGCTTCTTTTATATATACCTATATGTGGGTTTACAACATATGAGAGACCTCATAACCCTGAAAGCAATTCAGTTTGCGCTGATCAGATATGTATACGGCTTTGTTATTATCGGTTTAGGGGAAACCACTGTTAATCTGATCTAGCATCGGGGTTCTGGTGGTGGTACGTGGTATTGGCATTTACCATACATTCAATACATATTTCTTTAGTGTCTCTTTAGCTCTTCCAGAATCTCCATCTCGCCAGGGCAGGACTGGGGATAAAAGCCAGCCCTGGAAAAAATTTCATACCAGCTCCATTAATATGCGGTGCGTTTGGGGGTATCACAGAGCTGTACAGTAATAAGCAGCTCACATTTTATATATTGGCCCCAGCTCATAAGGAATGGATTTATAATGCCCCCAGCTCATATGGATATATTGCCCCAGCTCACACATGGATATATACTGCCCCAGCAGCTCACACATGGATATATATTGCCTCAGCAGCTCACACATGGATATATATTGCCCCAGCAGCTCACACATGGATATATACTGCCCCAGCAGCTCACACATGGATCTATATTGCCTCAGCAGCTCACACATGGATCTATATTGCCCCAGCAGCTCACACATGGATATATATTGTCCCCAGCAGCTCACACATGGATATATATTGCCCCAGCCAGCAGCTCACACTTGGATATATATTTCCCCAGCCAGCAGCTCACACATGGATATATATTGGCCCAGCCAGCAGCTCACACATGGATATATATTTGCCCAGCCAGCAGCTCACACATGGATATATATTGCCCCAGGAGCTCACACATGGATATATATTGCCCCCAGCTCACCTCTCCTCTGCCAGGCCCCTCCAAGAAAATATTGCTGCCAGCCTCCTCCGTGAGCAGCCTCCTCCGTGAGCAGCCTCCCTCCACTAGGTGCAACAGACGCGGCAAGGAGACATTCTGCGCCTGCGTGTCTATGCACATCACATGGTGGGGAAGGGGCACTAATACAGCATGCGTGCCATTCCCAGCCTTCAGTATGTGGGAAGGCACGCACGCACGCACGCTGCAGCAGCGGTCAGCCTGGGCGGCCCTTCACTCAGACAATCAGCTCCGGATTCAAACTCAGAGTCCGATACCGGAGCTGAGCATTAAGGCAGCCAGGCAATGCCGCGGGTTGTCGGAGCAAAAAAATAAAAGCGGCCCAAAATATAAACAGCCTACCGGGATTCCTCCCAGTATCCCGGTAGGCCAGTCCAGACCTTCATCTCGCTCTGGGCTGCACCACACCTGTGCCTTTGGGCACCGCTTCAAATTCTGGTACAGCTGTTCCATCCACGAAAAAGGTCCTTAGATACAAGGAACCAAACCCACCAGCTGTCAGTCAATGTAACAGATCTCTGTACCCTGAATGAGTCACATATGTTAATGCGGATTCCTTGCTGGACCCCCATTTCCAACTAGCAGTCTGTCGTGCCTTTCTCCAGCCCATAGCCGACACATAAGGATGGGTACACTGAAAGCGCAGTGGTAGCATCCCCTAGAAATGAGGCAACATATAGATCTTGAGGTTTAGAACTGAGAGCTCCGGGAAATGAGCCTTTAATGAAATAATATATAAAGTGCCAGGCGGAGCCGGTCAGTCAATGAAAAATGACACCCTGGTTTCTCACTGCACCTCATCATAATCCTCCCCCAGAATTTGACTCTTTCTGCTCTGAGGTTTCTGATCTGCATCTCGGAGTCTGCGACATCAGCCCAGACACCATAATCCAGATCTACAGCACTGCAAAGCCCCCCATCCCTGACCAGCACTCAAAACTAAGAGCCATGGGCATATATGGAGCCAAACATTGTGAGGGATGAGGGTATATGTAGTGATTTACATGTTATTTATATCTTGTTATTTGATGCTTGAAATGAAAGAAAAACATAAGGATGAAACTGAGCAGAATATTCCTGTGTAATTCCAGACACATTGTGCTTCCTCTAATCGTTCCTCCACAAGATCCGTCCATCCGGGTAACCTGTGATAATGAATCCAGACACAGCCAGGGATCCGCTGAGCCAGAGGATCCTGGATCTAACTCTGGAGATGATCTTTCTGCTGACTGGAGAGGTAAGAGATTCCATGAGATTCCGTATTCCTGCCGATATTAAATCCCCCTGGAGCTGTGTGACCCAGGAGACATTTCAGAGGCAGATCAGTAGTAGATTCATGTGTAAATAAAGGTTCCAGCACACCATACAGCACACTATGGAAATAACACACTGACACATTGTCAGGGATTTTCAGAGTAACACCAAATGGATGCCTGTAGCCATCTTGTTATAATGTTAAGTCTTTCTCAATTTTCATCTAGTTTTAGAATGAATTTAGATTTTTTTCTTTTTATAAGTTCATTTGAAGGTTCATTATAAGAGTTATGTAGGTTTAAATTGCCAGACAATAGAATGTCTTTATTTGATATATTGCCAGTTAAATTGCTAAGAGATGTCATATTTAAATTTATTGGTTTGTTTTAACAAGTCCTTGAATTAAAGATATTTTTCTTTTTTTGGTATAGAAATATATTTAAGGTTTAAAATATATATGCAAGTATATCTATGCTAATCCACAAAAATATATTCTTATAATCAATATATATATTTAGTAGCACAGTAAAATGATGTTTGAAGTGTATAACTATATAATTAGTTGAAGAATAGAAATAAGTTGTTTTAACTGAAGAATATAAATGTATTCTGCTGCTATAACTAGAAAGGAATGTTAATTGATAAGGGAGTATTTTAGTAAAGCCTTGAGAAAGCAGAATAACGAGAAATATTAAATCAAATATGACAAGACAGACATACTGTCTGGAATCAGTGAAAGTTTCTTTGTTATATGGAGATTGAACTGTGACCTGTGATAAGGAAATAAAATTAAAATATTACTAATTAATTTGAAAAGCAACACTGCCATCTTGTGGTGTAGTAAACATTACATTTTAAGAATAAAATGGAGAATCCCCATAGAGAAACATTATATTTAAATTAGGAGATGGATAAGAGAGTGACGTGGAATCTACTATAATTTGCAATGCACTGTTCGTTGTGGGATTCATTCAGATCATTCCAGGACAGGACACACAATGCATTGATTCCAGGACCTTACACCTCACATCAATTAGGACCACACCAAAATTTTCCCTCATGGGAATGCACAATTCGAACTCTCATGCATTGACTTATCTCTCATTTATACCAAGGAGATGATAAAAGATATTATCAGACATTGATAATTTTCACATATTCCAAAACAATACATCATATCCAAAGAATATTGCTGCAGTAACTACAGAAAGATTGAATCCAGATTGGACAGGTAATGTACGGAAAGCAAACTTAAGTGGGATTAATGTAATATATATATATATATATATATAGGTGTGTATTTTGCAATGAATATAGACTTAGATTTATCTCCGATTACCTCTAGATCAGAATCTTCAAAAATATTTCTAACACTGCAGTATAAAAATATCATAAAGAAGAATCTGATAAAAGGATTTTATCCTAATTTATTTGTTGCAATGATATACAAATATATATATTGAATTTGGAAGTTACTGTGATTGAATTAATAGGCAAGGAATTACATAACCTATAATATAAAAAGCAGAAGATTAGAAGCTTAATTCTCGATATTAAGGGAGGATTCACTAAATAAGTTTTTATTACTTATCATTCTAGAAATAGAATAAGTGATAGCTCATCTTTTGTTGATCCACGTGGCATAGACATATATCTCTACAAGATTGCTAGCTTGTTTTAAACTGGTGCTGGGAATACATGTTAATTGTTTTCTTTAAGCAGAGATGTTTATTAACCATCTGTGTATAGTTAGTAACTGCACATATGATTAATATCATTTACCTTATCAGTTAGTAACAGGAGATACATATATTGGGGAGCTGGAAATCTGTGTGCTGATGGATGGATGTTGTTGTGTTTTATAAATTTTTGATTATGTTATGAGATTTAAGACCTTTTTGTATACGTAATAACTAGATAAAAATATATATATATATATTTATTTGGTTGGTTATATTTTTTAAAGCAAAACACATACAATTAAAAGAATTTAGGAAAATTTCTGAGAAATCTAGATGATTGATGTTTATATCTCGTATAAGTTTCTTATTGATTATATCCTCGACAACATACACAAAAGAATGGGGGGCCCAGGGGGTGACATGCTTATACAAATCTAAATTGGGCTCGCTCTCAATGTTTAGGGTCATATGGTGGTGAAGATCCATGAGATGATCAGTGACAGCAGCCATCACCAAATAGAAGGACACGGCAGGAGCCAAAGCTTCAATACGGAGTCACCACCTCACTCAGGAATCCATGAGCAAAACCATGAGAAGATCCTGGAGCTGAGCAATCAGATCATCCGTCTGCTGACTGGAGAGGTGAGGCTGCCGAGAATGGGACATTATACGCTCACACCAAGGCATGTGTCTGGATGGTGACTGTGTCATTGTGTGTGTCAGGTTCCTATACGCTGTGAGGATGTCACTGTCTATCTCTCCATGGAGGAGTGGGAGTATGTGGAGCGACACAAGGAGCTCTATGAGGACGTCATGATGGAGGATCACCAGCCTGTTATTACACCGGGTAAGAGATGCTTTAATTCTCATAATGTTTGTGTCCAATCCCAGAGCAACGTGTCCCAATAATCCCCTGAAATGTTGGCTGTGCCGTGTAATAGACGTGTTCCTGAATGAACGTCTCACGTGTTCATGTGATTTTCCCTCCAATAGATAAATCTGTATGGGGTGAATTTCACGCTGCGGTTTCTTTATGGGATATTGGATGTGAAAATGGAAGTGAAATTCTAAGCAATAATGTGGAAAAGGATCTGAACAAGACGAGAAAAGGACCAGCTGAATCTGCAACATACACAGAGCGAGAATCTCTGGCGTCTGAAGAAAGACACGTCCCAGAGAAAGAGATTTATCCAATCACAGAACCCCCTGATATTAAGGAGGAACCGGCCTCATGTGACGAAGGAAATCTCCCAGACAGCGACATGTATGAACCCCCAGAACATACACAGACACAATATACCTCTACTTATACAGGGGCAGAATCCCAGTCACATGGAGAAGGAGGTATCTCACATCCTGACATTTCTCCCCTCCCAGAACATACACAGACTGAATATCCATCTACAGACATTAAGGAGGAATCACCCACATATGGAGAAGGAAATCTCCCAGACAGTGACATGTATGAACCCCCAGAACATACACAGACTGAATCTCCATCTACTGACATTAAGGAGGAATCACCCACATATGGAGAAGCAAATCTCACAGACCGTGACATGTATGAACCCCCAGAACCTACACAGACTGAATGCTCAGCTGATAATATAGGAGAATATTTTAAAGCCAATACAGACCCAGTGGAAATAAAAATTCACACAAGACCTTTTAAATGTAGTGAATGTGGAAAATGTTTCGCTCAGGCCTCAGCTGTTGCAAAATATATGAGTTACACAGGAGAAAAAACATTTGAATGCTCTGAATGTGGGAAATGCTTTTCCTGTGCCTCATCTCTCCAAACATATAAAAGGCTTCATACAGGAGAAAACACATATAAATTCAGAGAATGTAAAAAATGTTTTACCCAGTCCTCAGCTTTTCCACTGTGTAAACTATTTCACACAGGACAAAATCCATTTAAATACCACGACTGTGGGAAATCTTTCACTCAGGCTTCACCTCTTGAAGCACATAAACTGTTTCACACAGAGGAAAACCCATTTAAATGCTCTGAATGTGGGAAAGGCTTCACTAAGAGCTCAAATCTCTCAAGACATATAAGGATTCACACAGGAGAAAAACCATTTAAATGCTCTGAATGTGGGAAAGGCTTCACTCAGGCCTCAAATCTTACAATACATAAAAGGATTCACACAGGGGAAAAACTATTTAAATGCTTTGAATGTGGAAAAGGCTTCACTCATTCCTCAGCTCTTGCAAAACATGAAAGGATTCACACGGGAGAAAAACCATTTAAATGCTCGGAATGTGGGAAAGACTTCACTGATTCCTCTGCTCTTGCCGTACATAAAAGGATTCACACCGGGGAAAAACGATTTAAATGCTTTGAATGTGGAAAAGGCTTCACTAATTCCTCGGCTCTTGCAAAACATGAAAGGATTCACACAGGAGAAAAAACATTTAAATGCTCTGAATGTGGGCAAGACTTCACTAAGCGCTCAAATCTTTCAAGACATGAAAGGATTCACACAGGAGAAAAACCATTTAAATGCTCTGAATGTGGGAAAGGCTTCACTCATTCCTCAGCTCTTGCAAGACATAAAAGGATTCACACAGTAGAAAAAACATTTAAATGCCCTGACTGTGGGAAAGGCTTCACTCACACCTCAGCTCTTGCAACACATATGACGAGTCACATAGGAGAAAAACCATTAAAATGCCCTGAATGTGGGAAAGGCTTCACTCAGGCCTACACTCTTGCAGTACATAAAAGGATTCACACAGGAGAAAAACCATTTAAATGCTCTGAATGTGGGAAATGCTTCACTCATTCCTCAGCTCTTGCAGTACATAAAAGGATTCACACAGGAGAAAAACCATTTAAATGCTCTGAATGTGGGAAAGGCTTCACTCATTCCTCAACTCTTGCAAAACATAAAATGATTCACACAGGAGGAAAACCATTCTAATGTTCTGAATGTGGAAAAAGCTTCACTCAGTCCTCACATCTTGCAAGACATAAAAGGTCTCACACAGGAAAAAAAAATGAAATGCCCCGAGTGTGGGAAAGGTTTCACTCATTCCTCAGCTCTTGTAGCACATAAATGGTTTTTTTTTCTCCTGTATGAATCCTTTTATGTGCTACAAGAACTGAGAAATGAGTGAAGACTTTCCCACACTTAGGGCATTTCAATGGTTTTCTCCTGTGTGAATCATTTTATGAGTCTTTAAATAAGAGGCACTGTTAAAACATTTCTCACACTCGGGGCATTTAATTTTCTTTTTTCTTCTGTGTGAATCCTTTAAATTGTTTAGAAAATGGGAAAGTTACAATTACAAGAATTTATAAAGTGCCAACAGATTCCTTAGCCCTGTACAATGGGAGAAACAGAATAACAAATATACTGTACATACATACATACAATAGGAGGGAAGAACCTTGCTCAAGAGCTTACAATCTAAGAGGAGTGGGGTGACACAGTAGCTGAGGGTACCTGGAGTATGTGTAGTAGCGAGGTGCACGTGGGCTTATTGTGAAGATGGAGCAGGAAATGTACAGTGGGGGATCATGGAGTGAGATGATAGGCTTCTCTAAAGTAATGAGTTTTCAGAGACTTCTTTTAGGACTGGAGAGACGGGGAGACTAATGTTGTGGGGGTGGAAGTTTCATAGAAAGAGGGCAGCTCAGGAGAAGTCCTGAAGGCGGAAGTTGGGGTGCGGGTACGAGGAACTGAACGCTCAGCCAATGATCTGATGCTAAGTGGTCGGGACGGGATGTACCTGCTAATAAGGGAGGAGATGTAGGCAGGGGCGCGGTTATGGTGCGTTTTGTACATGACCAATAAAATGAATTCTATTAGGAAACCGGAGCCAGTGTAGAGATTGACAAAGGGGTGAGGTGTGAGAGGTGCGGGAGGTGAGGTGTAGGAGCCTGGCGCTGGCATTCATTATAGATTGCAGAGGGAGAATCTGGTATCTCTTAAGGCCTGAGTAAAGGTGGTTACAGTAGTCAAGGGGGGAGATAATACGGTAAGAGCATTTGATAAGCATTTTAGTAGACAATACACCTCACTGCCCCAACCAGTCCATCACTTTCACCTTGCAGTCCTCTCGTCCTGTTTCCACCCCCAACCCTTCTAGATCGTGAGTTCCCATGGGAATAGGGCCCTCGTTTCTCCTGTACTGGTTTATCAAATGTTGTTCAGTCTCAGTGTATTGGGACCCTGTCTATATCATGCCCATTGTTCAGCGCTGCGGAATATGCTGGCGCTAAAGTATAATAATAATTAAGAAAGGGATGGACGCTGCAATGTTTTTAGGTGTAGGTAGCAAGATTTGGTTAGTGACTGAATGTGAGGAGTAAAGGATGGATTGGAGTCCAAGAGGACCCCGAGGCAGCGAGCCTGAAAGGAAGAAGTAATGGTGACACCATTCACCTGAAGGGAGATGGACACAGGAAGAGAGGTTTTAGAGGGAGGGAAGATGAGAAGTTCAGTTTTTGAGAGGTTGAGCTTTAGGAAATGTGACGTCATCCAGTCGGAGACAGCTGAAAGGCCGGCTGGATCTTGGTCCAGCACGGGAGGGAGAGAAAGCTTCACCCACTCCTCAGCTCTTTCAAGACTTAAAAGGATTCACATAGGAGAGAAACAATTTCAGTTCTCTGAATGTGGTAAAGATTTCACTCAGTCCCCACATCTTGCAAGACATAAAAGAACTCACACAGGGAAAAAACTATTTAAAGGATTTTAATGGGAAACGTTTTTAAGGACTTCTTGAACATAGAAGGAGTCGGAGCTTAAAACCTTTTTATATAAAATATTTCACATTTATAAATAGAGGGAATATTGAAAACAAACCATATATTGGAAAACGTATATTACAGTGGTGGAATTGCGGGTTTAGGTTATAATATAAAAATGCAGCTTTTACTGTACAGCTTTTGTGAATTCTTTATGTATAAAAATGTTAACGTTAAAGTGCGGCATCGTCTGTTCCAGAGATTTGTGATAAGTGTTTTGTTGTGTTTTAATAAATCCAGTAAAACCTTTTCTATGTTACAGCTTCCAGTGGAGACACACACATATAAACATGTATATTGATGTCATGTCCTGTTAGGGGGGACGTGGTATTGAGGGAGGGGAACCCAATGGCAGGTCAAGAGGAGATCTCTCGCAATCCTTGGTCAGAGATGTAGCTGGGGTTGGTAGCCAGGTGATCAGTCCAGGAGCAGAGGGGGATATTGGGATATTACTACTGGTGGTCGCGCCTGGAGGACCCAGTGTGGAGCATTGTGCCAGCTACAGTTGGTCATCACGGGGAGGTGGGGGGGCCCCTTTGCGAAGTAAAACTTTTTTTAAAATATATATTTTATGTATTTTGTTTTATAGAGCAAGGCCGCTCTTACGCCGGGGTCATGTTCCCTGCTTTAAACACATGGGTTTGCTGTACATGTTAAAAATACTCGCCCCCCCCCTCCCTTGAGGTGGAATCGATCTATTGGGATAATCAGGGCCCCCACAATGGAGTTTCATAAAAAAAGTGCTGGCGTGTAGGGGCTGCCAGATTAGCCTTGATTTCCTGGAGTATTACTAGATATTCGAGTATACCGCTAGATTTTGGTGACCAAAATTCACCTTAAAATTGGGGGAGGGGTCGCGTTATATTCGAGACCTCTGCATCGCATGTAAAAAAAAAAAAAACTACAAAAATTTGCCTTGCTTTAGATCCCAAGTGTCCCGGAAGTTACGGTAGTCTCGCTTAAGTGAATGTGGGCTCCCTGATGCTTGCAAACACTTCAGGAACTCCCAGATTCGGGAGAGGTGGGATCCATCACAGCCAGAGGACACTCTCGGTTTACGTCAGTTACTCACCTCGCTCGCCTCCGCCGGCCATCTAATCGCTAGTAAAGAAGATGGGTGGCCGTTGGCTTCATACTTAGTAACAACTATAATCATTCTAGAGCAGAGCACCCTAGCCTGAGGGGTAGCCTGACTGTTAAGAGAACCTGGAAGGATTTTGATTGTTTACCAGTAAGGTAAAATTTTGTTCCTTGTGTTATATTCGAGTATTCTTCCATTTCCATAATAAATCTCTACCCATCGCGTTATATTCGGGTCGCGCTATACTCGAGTATCTACGGTATTTCATGCAGAGGGGGAGCACAGGGAAAGTGCTGCCCAGCACCATGTATAATTCACATTCTACAGGAAGGACGTTAAGGCAGGTCACCTGGGATTCCTGTTTGATTCCTTACCTGCAGTGTATGGATTATACATGGTACGGGGCGGCATTTTTCATGCACTGCCCATCAGCATGAATAAATTATATGCGTCCAGAAAAAACCATGGCTGACCTGGTGACCCTATGGCGTGCATACACAATATATACTTACCAACAGTATACAGGGACGTCCTTTAAATGATACGAGTCCAGGTCACTACAGAATATAGACGTGTGATGACACGGGGTCTATTCACAAAGCACCATTTCGATAAAGATCCAGCGCGTTCACTATTTATTAAATGTTTATCATATTTTGCCGAAGCAGTGATCGACATTAGTAAAAAGCGCCGAATTTGCTCAACGAATTCCACCGAACTGAGGGAAAAATAATAGGAGGGTAAATCAATAAAATTGTATAAAAAAAACACAAAAAAGCTTCTTTAAAACATTTTAAGAGGGGGCAGAGTGGAGCCGGCAACGAAGATGGCCGCTGTGTGAGGGAGCTCCCGTTTTGACCCGCCGCATTGCAGCTCCAACCAGCCTTTAAACCTGCCAAAACCTTACCACTCACGGTGCACAGCACCCTGCAGACATGAAGAGGGCACCAAAATAAAAAAAAGACGCTGAGCTTACTGTGGCGCTGATTTTTTTTCTCAAAGGGCCCAGGCTGAGGAATCCTCTCAAAATGGCGCCAAATCTGACTTCACACAGGCAGAATCAAGCAGAGAGGGTGACTCAGAAACATACCCGGCCACTAAAGCTGACATAATGGGACTAAAATCATTCATAGCTGCAGAACTGGAGAAGACATCCCGCTGCCTTTCTGCTGATATTCAGAAGATAGGTGAGCGGACAGCCAGACTTGAGGACAGATCAGATCAGCTCATAACTCACTGCAATACCCTGGCAGCACACGCTGATGCTATGGAGGCCAGAGTTCAATCCTGGAAGACGCTCTAGAGGATTAATCGAATCGCTCCAGGCGCAATAACATACGCCTCAGAGGTCTACCTGAATCCATACCGGGTGACGAACTCATACCCAATCTCACGGGTATTGTACATCGCCTCCTGCCTGACCTCCCACAGATTAAACTGCTCTTTGATTGGGTACACAGAACCCTGGGCCCCAGACGTGACAAAAATGCCCCACCTAGAGATGTGGTGGCACGATTTCACTACTATACCACCAAGGAAGCTCTACTGATGGTGACCAGGGATCAGAAGGTGGACTACGATGGCTACCCACTTTCTTTTTTCCAGGATCTCTCCTCTACGACATTAGCACGCCGTTGGGAATGGCGGGAAGTAACAGGGATCCTTCGTCAGCAGGACATCAAATATGCTTGGGGTTTCCCTTTCAAGATCCTCATTACCAAAAATAATCACACCCATGTGTTCTCTCACCTCTATCAAGCAAAGGATGTCCTACGCCTGTTCGATCTACCAGTCCTAAAAGCTTTAGAGGGGCTTGGACCTCCACCGCCGCTTCCTTACCTGGATCAGGACTGGTCCTCTGTAGCGGATTGAAGATGGGAGACCCAGAGAATGTTTCTCCCTGTAGCCTCGGCTGAGGCCTTCATCTTATGGGTGGAGTCACCCCTCGGAGTGCTCGGGGCATTTCCCCCTCTCCATGACTTCACCGGGACACAGGACTGATTACCCTGGGATCTGTGTCGTGAGTGGCAATATGTTTTATTGTGTTATATATCACTAAAGGTTAATGTTTATTTTTTGGCTATTCTAGTAGCTTCTATGGTTGGAGCTTAGGCTCCGATATGTTTTCATGTCTTTAAATTCAGCGGGCAGACGGCGCACCCTCTGGGCTTTTTTGTTCCCCCACCAGATGGTCGCCGGCTTCCCTCTTTATTTCTTTTCCTCCCTCGTTCTACCTCCCTTCCGGTATACCCGTTTGGTTGGTGCTTCCTTCTACCCCTGTGACTGCCCATCACGGGGATTTCTGTCCCTTTTTTTCTTTCTTCTGACTATTGCTTTCTCTCTCACAACTCATTTCCTCCCCCATTATATCGCTGTACACGCAATCCCTCTGGCGGCCCCGTCCTGCTCTCCCCTTGGGAACTGGTGCCCTCTGGGGGGGGCAGGGGGGGTCGCCCAGGGACCTCCGTAACAAATTGTAATACCAACCCAGGATGACCCCAGTTAATATACTCTCCTTAAACGTGAAGGGCTTAAACTCACCCCGTAAAAGACACCTGTTATTCCATGAATTGAAGCGCAAATCAATAGACATAGCCCTGATACAGGAGACTAGGATCCCCAAAACAGCGGCCTTTCGCCTCTCAGACCCAGCCTACTCTACAGTAATACGATCTTGTGCTACTCCTAAACGGAATGGGGTAGCGATCCTTATCCGGACCTCTAGTCTTTTCACGGTCGCGGACTCTCACATAGATGGCATGGGCCGTTGCATACTGGTATCGGGCTGGGTGTCAGGCCAACAATATACATTTGGTTCGATTTACGGCCCAAATGTCCCAGATGCTGAATTCTGGTCCCCCGCCCTTATATTGTCCCATGCTAGAGGCCATGTTATCCTTGGGGGGGATTTCAATGCCACTTTATGCCCACCACTGGACAGGTCTGGTTCGCAACCAGACCTCTCACTTCCCGTCCCCACAGGACAAACAATTCCATAACTTCGTACACGACATGGGCTATATTGATATCTGGAGGGTTCAGCATCCCTCCGTTAAAGATTACACACATATTTCTCCCCAGTTCACCACACCTACTCTAGAATAGATTGTATTTTAACATCCACTTCCTGCCTCCCTTTGGTTCTGTCCTCTTCCATAGGCTCCATAACATGGTCTGACCACGCAGATGTCTCTCTCCAGCTCTGACCCTTTGCCCCTGCGGCGGGTCGCCGCTGGCGACTGGACCCGTTTTTACTAGATAAACCTGGGGGTACGTGACAAGATTACGAACACATTACAGGATTATTTCCAGCTTAACGACACGAGTGACACATCCACCCAGATACTATGGGCTGCACATAAACCTGTGGTTAGGGGAGCATTGTTAAGTATAGCATCTCATATTAAAAAACAAAAAATGGCTGACATACAAACCCTCCAATGTCAGCTCCGGGAGTGGGAATTGGCCCATAAGGCTTCTCCTTCTCCGGAGACATATGCTACCCTATCCCAAGTCAGACAGGATCTCAACGGGTTATTCCTTGATGACGTGGGCCGGTCGCTACTTTGGTCCAAATGAAAATATTCTGAGAGATCCAACAAGATGGACACCCCTCTTGCACGTCTTCTTAAGCCTAGATCAAAACCCCCCCCATAACCGGCGTCGCAGGTGCCCAGCTCTCCACTCCAAGGGACATCAGAGACGCCTTTACTCAATATTTTAGCTCCATTTATAATCATACTCCATCCCACTCTACTTTAGACCCAGCACTTTTAGATAGTATAGAGGAGTATCTTTCCCGGGCCTCACTCCCATCTCTGATGGAGGATCAGGCATCCACTCTAGCCTCTCCTATTACTAAGGAGGAAATCCAGGCTGTCCTGAGCCTAATGAAACCCCACAAAGCCCCTGGACCTGACAGCCTTACATACCAGTATTACAAAGCTTTCCACAAAATATTATCCCCCCACCTACTACGTATGTTTAATAACATGATGAATGGAGGAGTCCCATCTCGAGAATCATTATTGGCATCTATCGTTTTATTACCCAAACCGGGCAAAGATCACCACTTGATTGAAAAAACCTATAGACCCATCTCCCTAATAAATACGGACATGAAACTGTTGGCCAAGATCCTTTCCATTAGACTAGATCCATTCCTTCACTCTCTTATTCATCCTGACCATTTTATGCCCCACCGACAAGCATATGAGAACACTAGAAGAGCGGTGGATCTGGTGTGGAGGGCTGTGGAAACGCGGACGCCTTCTCTGTTTCTATCCCTGGATGCAGAGAAGGCGTTTGACAGAGCAGAGTGGCCATTCTTGTTCTCTCTTCTACGACACATTAAGCTCCCAGTCAATTTAATCACTGCCATTACTGCTCTATATACCTCTTCCTCCGCCCAGATCCTATTGCCTGGTGTGGACCCGGCCCCATTTCCGGTGTCTAATGGTACACGACAGGGTTGCCCTCTCTCCCCTACCCTATTTGCTCTATATTTGGAGCCGCTTCTCCAACATATACGACTGAACCCTGAGATTCACGGACTCATAATCCGCTCTGATTCCTTTGAAGTGTCGGCTTATGCCAATGACATACTTCTGTCCCTTTCCCAGGCCCTCGAGTCTATGCCTAGATTGTTTGAAACCCTGGATGAATACGCCACCTTATCAGGTTACAAAATAAACATCACTAAATCTGAAGCATTCACGATCAATGTCCCCCCACTCATATATGAATCGCTCTGCACTAACTTTCCTGTCCGCTTCTCCTCTTCATCTTTCAAATAGTTAGGTATTGTACTTACTAATGACCCTACAACCCTTTACGAGGTTAATTATTCGAGGCTATGGTCTCAACTTAAGAAGGATTTGGAATGTTGGGATAGATATCAGATCTCATGGGTGGGTCGTATTTATTGTGTCAAGATGATTGTCCTACCACGCTTACTATATTTTTTTCAAGCTCTACCTCTGGCACTGGACCCTGGATATATCCGTGATATGCAGAGAGCTATTGATTCTTTTATTTGGCAGGGTAAGAGACACCGAACAGCTAGAGCTACCATGTACAGGCCGAAGGAGGCAGGAGGTTTGGGATTACCATGTCTATCTTCCTATTATTACGCCGCTCAGCTGGCTCAAATTGTGGCCTGGCACTCCCCTCAGGCCTCCTGACGTTGGGTTGACCTGGAAAGAGGATTAATGTACCCGGATCGCTCTCATTTCTGGATATGGCTTCCTAGGACACACCGTCCTTTACTGAGAACTTCATGCCCGGCCATCCTCAACTCATTGCGGCTATGGGATAAAATAGCGACCAAATGTGATCTCACGTCCTACCCTTCCCCGTTTACGCCAATACTGCGGAATAGAGATTTCCCACCGGGATTAATTTCCACCTCCTCAGCTGGTTGGAGAGGTTCTACTATCACGAGGATTTGTCATCTATATCCCAAAGGACAATGGCTTCAGACCCTGGATTCACCTCAATCTGGATTATCACATCCCTTACCATTGTTTCAAATACGAGTTTATGCCACTCAACCTCACATCAAAGCCGCAACATTGACCACACCCTCTCACTACGAACGCCTGTGTCTTCAAGGTGCCTATCCTAAAGGCTTAATTTCAACGATTTACCACAAAATTACGGCCCTTCTGGACTGGCGAGAACTTACCTATATTCAAGCGTGGGAAAGAGATCTGGAAGAGACGCTAGAGGCTGAAGATTGGGGAGATATCTGGGAGGCTATGCGGAGTGTCTCTGTTTGCACGGTCCACCAGGAACAACTTATTAAAACTATTTTTCGGTGGTATACCACCCCGGTCCAAGTTTCGCATATGACTCCACAAACGCCTGATCTGTGTTGGAGGGGCTGTGGACACAAGGGTACCTACGCTCACATGTGGTGGTTCTGTTCTGCTGTCCAGCGCTTCTGGGATCAAAAGCATACTCTTCTTCAAGCAGTGATTCCAACGGAGACCCCACTAGATCCCTGGGCATACTTACTGTCCAGACCATTACCGGAACTATCACGGCACAAAAAAAATGAATGGCCAAGATCACGCTCGCAGCCCGCCGTGTGCTGGCGGAACACTGGAACTGCCCACAGATTCCTCCCTTCTCGAAGATTTACCCTAAGATCCGAGATGTACAACTCATGGATGAACTGACGGCCATTACCAAACACACTCTTCCGAATTATTATAAGATATGATCGCCCTGGTTGGATCAAATGGGCTAGATTCGAGTCATGTCGGAGTGGGGAGCCGAAGCCACCAGTCACTTTGCCTTACCTAATTTGGGTTTTCTCTTTACACTTCATAGAAATGTATCATTGTTGTAAACGGTGTCACAGCTCCTTTCTTGAATTTCTTTGTCTTTTGTCTTATTTCTCTCTCGTCTTTCTCTTCTTTTTTTCTTCCTTCTCTGGGCTTGGGCAGCCCTTTATTTCTTCTCTATCCTTTTCCCAATCCCCTCTTTATAGTGTTATAATGGTTCAAAGACTTTTGCTTAATCTATGTTTGAACACTTATTCTCTTAATAAAAATTACATTTAAAAAAAAAAACATTTTAAAAAGGTCTGTTAAAAAATTATTTAAAAAATCTATAAAATCGTCCCAATCTGAACATTTAGGTGATATATTCAGCTTTTCTGAGTGCTTTTACCTCTCACCTCGGTCCTATGGCTTCACCTGTGGTCCTGTGGCATCACCCGCTTCCTTTTTTGGCTTGGTCCCAGGGCCTGCACCCGGCTTGGAGGCAGATGCTCCTCCATACCCTGGCAGTCGAGTGAGGCTGGTGCCCATCTTTGGGACTATTCGAGACTCCGGGCGTTCACATGTCTGGTGCTGTTCCAGGAGACGATGGTGTGCCTGGCTGTGTGGCACTGAAGACTGCAGAGGAGCCGTGTGGTGGCTGCGTTGGTCCGACTGGTGGGTGCCGGCTGGTCTTGCGGCCTCTGGAGGTGATTCCTTCGGTTTGGTGTAACTTCCCTACCTGCCAGTTGCCAGCTGCATGCCTGCCTGCTTTGAGGTTGCTGAGCCTGGGAAATCTCCTGCTGACCATGACCGAATCACAGTGGTGGAGACGTGTCCCCCTTTGTCGCCTGCGGTGCTGAAGACGCCTGTACCTCTATTTGCTGTGGAACGTTGAGGGCCCTTGGCTCTGGCCTCTGCTGCCGACATGGAACCTGATACCCAGGCCGTGCTCGACCTGCGGGCTTCACGTTTTGCCTGCATACCTAGGGAGGTTGTATATTCTGCTGGGCCCTGCCTGGGTGGCCTTTGCAGTCGATTGCTGTATTGGCGGCCCTGATTGTCCCCCTGCTCCTTGATACTGGTTGACGCCCCCCCACCCTGCTTCCCCATCACTGCTCTCGGGAGCAGGCCCTTCTACAGGATCGCCGAGTGTGCCCATTTGGAGCTGATGATCCCCCTCACCTTGATGACACGGTTTTATACCCCTTATTTTTCTGTCTTCTATGCTGAACTTGGTGCTGGCTGCCCTCGTTGACAAGCTGAGACTTTTTCTTTCTACTTTTCTTTTTTGTGACTCTCTTCCGGCGGGCTTTGTTTTGGTCTCCTGGCCTTGTGGCCTCTTCCATAGCCCCCAGGGTGAGTAGCAAATGCCTTGATTTTTGAGGGGTCCCCTATCCTTCCTACGCCCCTCCCCCTTTATTTTTTTATTATTTTCCTGATGCCCCAGTGGACTTCTTCGGCTCCCCTATGTGGTCCACCCAGTTTGTTGTCATTGGCACTTCCCTCTCCCCCATCCCTTTTTATTTTTCCTTGCTGTGCTCTGGCGCTACTTTTTGTGTTTTTTTCATGCCCCTGACAAACTTCTTTGTTTCGGGTCCAGTGCCCTTTCTGTGACTGTCTTCTTGCTTTCTGGTGAGCCGTGCGCGGCTGTCAAGACAACTACGCAAACTGCTGTGAAAGATGCCGGGTTAAGCCGCTTACTATTTGTCTAGCCTAGACCCAGATAATGACTGCGTGGACAACAATCCCTGTGTGCTTGCTTACCTAACCGTCCCCACACACCTTCTCTTGCAACAGGTACGCAGAGCACGATACAATGGTCCCAGGATTGCAACACAGTACCAGTCTTCTCTTAAATCGGGTAGTGACTACATTTCCCACAATCCCTGGGCCCACTTCTTATTCTATTAGTTACACCGCCACCAGTTCTCCTGAACACTATGCGCGTTGTGGCTAAGGATGCAGGGCTAAGCAACCCACTATCTGTCTATCCTCGACCCAGATAATGACAGCATGGACAACAATCCCCGCTGTCCCCAGCGACCACAACTCACAGCTACTCGAGCTTAAAACAACAAGCAATACTCCAGTCTCTTCAGTTAGCATGGATCAAATATCAGGCAGAAACAAAACGTAATAAATGGATATTTATTTATGATATAGAAAAAAGCTATATATCACAGTGCATTTGTTACAGGAAAAATGTATATATTCAATCAATAATTACACAGTACACAGAAAATAAAAGAAAGGGATTAAAACAGAGAGCCTTACTTACACATCAAATAAACTAACAGGAGCATCCGTGTACTTCCGGGGCTGAAGATTTGAAGCATGAACAGCATGGACAGACCATCAGGCCCACAGCGTGAACCCCCTCTGATCAGCGAGAGCCACATGGCGTGCTCCCCAATATATAGGTATGTCTTGTCCCTCCCAGGTCAGCCTCCTACCTGGAAGAGTTATCAATCCAAAATTGGGGGATGTACGATCTATAAGACAAAATAACATCTCATTGTGCAGAGGGTAGCAAATTTCTATATTAAAAGGCCCCCGCTATCATAGCACTCACAAAATTAAGAATAATTGTAGGCATATAGTATTGCTTGTTACCGCTCCCAGAGGAAGATCTTTGTTTAGTTCGCCCGCCGCCACAGGAAAGAACCACGAGGAAATTTCCAAAAGAGGATTTATTGTAAACAGCATACATTCAAATAAAATAAAATCTCCAACGCGTTTCGTTCATCAAACTTCATCAGGGAGAAAGATGCCAAAAATAATTATTCCCCCCTCCCCAGCAGAGACTGTCACAGAGGGGGGCGCTGCCACCATGATGTCGGGGAGTCGTGTTGAGTTGGGCTTCCATCCAGACGATCCTTTGGGGGAACCTCTGCTCCGGTCCACGGACGCACTGTTGGCCACATGGAAATCGGCCAGCTCACCAGCTTCCAGGGCCGTCTCGGATTTGCGATCCAGAAGCCATTCCTGGATCTCAGGTGGGCACAGCTGCACGAACTGCTCCTTGATTAACAGGTCTTCCAGGGCATCCAAGGTGTCAATCTTCAGCCCCCTGACCCGTTGTCGAAATAGGGTGGTCAGGTGGCTCACGACTTCAGAATAGCTGTCCGCGGCCCACTTCTGCAAGGACCTGAACTTTTTGCGATATACCTCTGGCGTGAGGTTGTACCGCCTCTGCAACGCGGCTTTAATTGCCTCATAGTCCTGGTCGCTCCCAGCTGGTAACTCTGCAAAGGTTTTGAGTGCTGGACCTTTTAGTCCAGGAGTGAGGTACCTGGCCCATTGCTCCTTGGGCAGCTGGTACTGTGAACAAGTCTTTTCAAAATTTTGCAGGAACACATCCAGGTCCCCATCTTTGTCCAGAGTGGGAAAGTTCTTGGCACGAGGTCTGGGCGTAGAGAGATATGCAGCGCCCGCAGGGGCAGGAGATAATTGCGTTCTGCCTGGGCCATAGCGAGCTAATGTGCCCATTCGGCTTGCCGCTCCGCCGCTTCTCACTCACACGCAGCCCTGCGCTCCACAGCTTCTCGGTCCGCTTGGCGCGCCTCTCGCTCGGACTCAGCTCTGCGCTCCGCAGCTTCGTGTTCAGCTCTGTGCTCCTCTCGCTCTTGGTACTGCAGGATGAGCTGAAGCTGCATCTGAGAGTCCGCAGAGTCCACATGTTTTAAAACAGTCTGCAAGTAAACATCCAGGGCAGTATCACCCTTGGGCAAAGCACCTGACACTGTCCTTTCCACTGGACTTGCGCTTCCTTCGGCTGGGTCAAGCGTGGTACCCTGCTCTGCTGCGTCCTGGACTGCTTGCCTAGCCTCATAATCCTCGAGGGCTTGTAAAAGTTCATCTTTTTTCTTGTCCGTCGAAATATTTTTGTCTTTACACAGCTGTTCTAATGTTTTCTTTGACAGCTGTTGATGTGTCATTCTCACTCCAGCCAAATAAAAGATAGCACAGAAAAACAAAGAAGGGGGAAAGGAACTGCTGTGTTTTGTGTAAATTCTAATAAATGCACTGAGTTCTGTTCTGGAAATTGGAAAACCAATTTCTTTAGTATCTGGATCTATGTTGCTTCACAGATCCAAATACTAACCTGATATCCCACCGCTTGCCACCAGTTGTCACGACAACTATGCGCACTGCTGCGAAAGATGCCAGGTTAAGCCGCTCACTATCTGTCTAGCCTAGACCCAGATAATGACTGCGTGGACAACAATCCCCGCGAGCTTGCTTACCTATCCGTCCCCGCACAAATTCTCTCGCAACAGGTATGTAGAGCACGATACAATGGTCCCAGGATTGCAACGCAGTACTAGTCTTTTCTTAAATCGGGTTGTGACTACATTTCCCACAATCCCTGGGCCCACTTCTTATTCTATTAGTTACGCCGCCACCAGTTCTCCTGAACACTACGCGTGTTGCGGCTAAGGACACAGGGCTAAGCAACCCACTATCTGTCTATCCTAGACCCAGATAATGACTGCGTGGACAACAATCCACGCCGTCCCCAGCGACCGCAACTCACAGCTACTCGAGCTTAAAACAAGCAATACTCCAGTCTCTTCAATTAGCATGGATCGAATATCAGGCAGAAACAGAACGTAATAAATGGATATTTATTTATGATATAGAAAAAAGCTATATATCACAGTGCATTTGTTACAGGCAAAATGTATATATTCAATCAGTAATTACACAGCAAATAAAAGAAAGGGATTAAAATACAGAGCCTTACTTACACGTCAAATAAGCTAACAGGAGCATCTGTATACTTCCGGGGCTGAAGAGTTGAAGCATGGACAGTATGGACAGACCATCAGGCCCGCAGCGTGAACCCCCTCTGATCAGCGAGAGCCACATGGCGTGCTCCTTAATATATAGGTTTGTCTTGTCCCTCCCAGGTCAGCCTCCTATCTGGAAGAGCCTGGCACTATATTTCCCAGACTCCCTTTTCCTGGGCATGCTCAGTGTGCTTTTCCGTTAACTAGATTCCCAATAGGGATGTGCGTTTCAAGTTTCGGAATTTTGGAATTTTCACGAAATTTCCCGATTCGTGCACTCGGATTCGGCCGATTTTCCGAAAATTTTGGATCCAAGAACAGCAGATCCGAACAAATTTCCGAGCCGAAAAGAAAACTTTTCGGGATTTTCGAATGGACTAGAGATGTGTAAAATCGAAAATCATTTTCGTTCCATTCCTGATTTCGGTTCCATTTCAGTAAATTCGGACGACGTATTTTTCGGTTATATCGCTGATTCTGTAATTTTGTATCATTCCCATCTCAATGTATCCTTCCTGGAAAACCAGAGAAATCTCAATGTATCCTTCCTGGAAAACCAGAGAAATCTCAATGTATCCTTCTTGTAAAACCAGAGAAATCTCAATGTATCCTTCTTGTAAAACATGAGAAATCTCAATGTATCCTTCCTGGGAAACCAGAGAAATCTCAATGTATCCTTCTTGTAAAACATGAGAAATCTCAATGTATCCTTCCTGGAAAACCAGAGAAATCTCAATGTATTCTTCCTGGAAAACCAGAGAAATCTCAATGTGTCCTTCCCGGGAAACCAGAGAAATCTCAATGTATCCTTCTTGTAAAACATGAGAAATCTCATATGGCAGAATTATCGTATCGGCAGAATTATCGTATCGTACAGAAATATCGGATCCGAAAAAACATTAGTTTACATCAAAACGAATAGACACTTTGAAACGAGGAGAACAGACGTTCCGAAAAACACAAAAATTTCCGAAATCACGAAAAAAAAGTCGATATGAAAAACGAACCGAAACGGAAATCGGCCGAAACGAAAATTTACAAAATCCGAACGAACCGAAAAAAAATAAATCGGTGCAAAAGTCTAATTCCCAAAGTTTGTCCCTAGCGATCAAAGGGGATGATTGCTTCTTTGAAATGCATGATCAAGTATACCTTGGTGCCACTAGGTCTGGGCTGAGCCTGTTCCCCTTGCCTATGGTGTGAAATGCTTGCATGAGACCAAGGAAATTCCATTAGACCAACTGGGGTAATTTCCCCTCCTTATCATGCAGATCAAAGAAGTCTCATTCCCCTGGCATTTGGCAACCCCTGAAATATCCTTTCACCTGGAGTTTAGTGATAAACATCTTAATTACTTTCTTGGAAACTCAAGCATTTGCTATCAGCTGCGCAAAATGGACACTTCAGCTATATAGATAGCCATAGAGATATATATATATAGATATACAGATAGATAGATAGATACTTATATACCAAGCACGATAAAAATACAGATCTAATCTGTCCCATCTCTAATCTGCCACAGCGGCAACTATACTTTCTGTTATAATGATGACACTTTTTCAAAATAAAAATTATTAATATTTTTTTAAAACTTCTTTTAAAACTAAAAATAAACGTGCTTTAAAATAAAAATTAAAAAGATATTCCATCTATTACATTAAAACCTATTAGATTTTCCTGTTTAACCCTTTCGCTGCTGAGCCATTTCACCCGTGTGCTGAGCTCATTTTTTACCGGTTTCGCTCATCATGTTTAAACGCGATTTGGAGCCACGTTTTATTATACGACCCAGACATATTATATATCGTTCTTTCTGGCAGACTCGTCAGATTCATAATATATCATTATTATATGTATACGTAACGTCCTGCCTGTATATTATAACAAAAAATGCAATAAAATTGGAATTTAAAATTGAATTTTCAATCATCTACAGCGTGTAAAGTGTTATTTTTCACATTTTACCATGCGAGTTTTTGCGGTTATATTTTCAATGGGGTGCGCATTAGCAATGGGGGCTCGTTACATTTTTTTGGGGGGAAATTACGGATTTTTAGCAAATGACCCCCATAGAAAAAATCGTTAGTGCAGCATCATTGTTCACATTATAATTGAAATGGGAACAATATTGCTGCATTAACAAAACAAAAAAAAAACCTTTTTTTTTATTTTTATTTTAGTTTCTTTAAATAGAACAGGCTCTGGCCTTTCAAATGACACCCGATGACCCTCTAGCTGCCTCCATTTGGGAGATAGGGGGTTCCTTTGAACCCCCTTATCTCCACTATGGGATTTCCTTGGAAAATCCCCAGTCAGCTAGGGGTTCCCTGGCTAACTGACATCATCGCGCATGCACGATGATGTCAGGTAACGAGGTGGGACCCAGAGGTGGAGCTGCCACCCAAGATGGCGGCACCCACCAGATCTAGGCCGCGATCTGGCACCGGTTCGCGTACCGGCACCTCAGGGGTTAAAGGCAGCCACCGCTAGGAAGGGCAGGCTGTGCCCTTCAAAGCAATGCCAGACTTTTTCTTCTGTCCCTTACCGATGGTGAGGGAGAGAGGTCCAAAGGACCCCCCCTTCAAGCACCTTCCCCGCACTGGTGCCTGGAATAGGCATCATCGCACCCAGCGCGATGACACTATTCCTGCCGGTAGGGGTCCCGGAGGCTGGGCTGACATCAAAGATGACAGCCCACACCGGAGGGCCGCAGCAATTGGCTGAAAATCTGGCCGATCGCTGCCTCCTTTGTTAAGACGCACTCAGCTTGTCCATAGCACAGTAGAACCACTTGGCTGGACGCGCTGAGCACGTCCTTAGCAGCCAAGTGGTAAAACCTGTAGAATGGAAACACAGAAATCGGGTAATTTTGCAGAGATTTTGGTGCAATTCGTTGTTCTGTGAAAAGACAAATCAATGGTTTCCAATAGGATAATTTCTGTGCCGCAGAATTGCACCGAACCGCAGTGACATGCGGCGTATTCCTGTGTCAATTTGCCTGGATTTGGTGAAAATACAGCTTTGTGAAACTGCCCTGAAATTGCAGATTGGGTGAATTCGCTGCTCGGAGCAATTCAGGGGAATTTGTAGCTTAGTGAATAACGCTCATAGTGTAATACAGGAGTGTTTCATGTGCAGAAGTGAAGACATTACAAGCTGCTAGTGTGAGGAATCATGTTGGGTTATAGAACTGCTTCCAGGTCAGAGGTCAGAAGTGGAGATCTCTTATATGTCTGTTAGCCGATTCCATCACCTGACATATATTAAGGGCCTTTTCAAAGGTCGAATCCATTTCCGACAACAGCCTTCTCTGCATTCTGTCATCATTCACTCCACACACCAGCCGGTCACGCAGCATTTGTTGAAGTGTAGGCCCATACTCAGTGTTGTGCTAACTTTTTCAACTCCACCACAAACTCAGCCACGGTCTCGTCCGTTTTCCGCGTGCGTGAATTAAACTTATATTTCTGCACAATCTCACTTGGTTTTGGATTATAATGGGCCTTGAGCACAATGACAAGATCCTGATACGTTTTCTCAGCTGGCGTCGCAGGACACAGCAAACTTCTCAGCAAACTATATGTGGACGCACTGACTCCACTTAATAACACAGCTTTCTTCTTGCCGGCATCTCATTCGCTTGAAAAAAATATTCCAACATTTCTATGTATTCCTCCTATGATTACAACTCACAAGCAAAGGGGTTCACCTGACCCACCAGCGCCATCCTCCCCTCTCCGTAACCGACTTCTTTTCCTGCAGTTTTTTTTTTATCTGGTCTTCGGCTGCTATGCAGACTCTGAACCTTCACATAACAGTCTCTCAATACACACCGGTTTATCCTCGTCGCCAATTATGTAATATCTTCATGTGACTGATGCAGAGACAGGTTGTGGATGAATTCCTTATTCTCGTTATTCGCTGGTACAGACACAGCTCTCCCACTCATGAAACTGACAACAACGACCCCTGACCCAGAAACACTATTTACATTAACAGAAAACAGGTAACAAACAACTATGCCCTCTAGTGGCAGTTAAGTATAACACCGATCTACTACAATATGCATTATTAATCCATAACATCTTAATGTCTTTTACATTCAATACATAAACTGTGTTAATAAGTAAAATAGAAAACATCCTAACATCGCAATAATATTCGTGAGACATATAATACGATGATATCAGTGGATGTGGATAGACCCGGAGCTGGGGCTGCCATCCAAGATGGTGGTGTGACGGAAACCCGCTCTCTTTCGCCTCTCCTGGCTCTCCAGACATCCCCTTGCCAAGTTCAGCCCGGCGCTGAGTTGCTCGGAACTCAGTGCCTCAAGCAGCCTGATCTGCAGCTCCAGACCTGCAGCTCCAGACCTGCTTGGTCCAATCCTCTGCCTTGGAGCCTCTTTGAATTTCCAGAAGGCCGCTCTGTGCCTTCTGAGGGTGAGAGTGGGTACCCTGAATGAGACACCAGACAAGCTGTATGTTCAAACAGGATTCTCTGACTTTCATTGAAAACACCACTATTTATGCCCAAATCCAACAGTTATAATTTGCACAAACCAAATGACGAACATTTACCTACTAAAACTCTAAATACATTATTTCAGATATTTACAATAAACATTCCTTAGCCTTCGTCTCACACATCATTTACATAATCTATTTCTCCAATAGATCAGATTAAAGTCAAACACTGTCCCAGACTCTTGACTGCTCAAACATGCAACCAGATAATGAGAAAAACCCTCTTGCATCACACAGTACTGAAACCTATTTTACATTCTATATGAAAGAAAGGTCTGTGGGATATAATCTCTGCACGTGAATACAACACGTTATATATTGGACTTATCAGCCAAGCCTCCAATATGTCTATATTGGACTTACTGGACCTATCTCAGCAGTTGCCTCCAATATATCAGGGATTATTATTTCATAAGAAATCCATACGAGACACAAATATCAATCGTTTATATTGCTTAGAAATTCTCCTGAATTCTTTTAATTGTCTGTGTTTTGCTTTGAAAAATACAATAATCAATAATCGGATAAAAATATATATTTATTACGTATACAAAAAAGTTTCAAATCTCATATCATAAACAAAAATTTATAAACCACAATCCATCAGCATATAAAAACTAGCTTCACAATATATGTATCTCCGGTTAGTAACTGCATATATGATTAATATCATTTACCTTATCAGTTAGTAACTAATACACAAATGGTTAATAAACATTTCTGCTTAATACAACATGAATTTCCCAGCAAACAATGTTTAACCAGCCAGCTCTTATAGATATATATATATATATATCTCTATGCTACATGGATCAACAAAAGATGATCTAATTTAATGATAATAAAAACTTATTTAGTGAATCCTCCCCTAATCTCGAGAATTAAACTTCTAATCTTTTGCTTTTTTTATTTTGTAGTTATATAATTCCTTGCTTATTAATTTTAATCACAGTAATTTCCAAATTCAATATATATATTGGTATCAATCTTACAACATTTCTTTTAGGAATAAATCCTTATATCCACTTCTTCATATTTCTATCTGCAGAATAGAAATACTTAGAATTTTTGGAGTTACCCAAGTATCTGAGAAATCTCAGTCTACGTTGCAAGAATATCTACAAATATATATAATTACATTAATTCCTTAATTTCATACATTACCTGTCCAATTTGGATGTTGATAAGTCTTGGAATTTTCTATGTGATGCTTTGTTTTGGAATATGTGAAGATTATCAATATCAGATAATCAATGCATGTGAGTTAGAGATTTGGTGAGAATCTTGATTGCCTCATGTCCTGGGATCTTCTATGTGTACTGGACATCTGAATACATTGCGGTGTGAGTCTGAATGCTGGAATCTCGGACTGACTTGCAACCAACACTGCCACTTCAATTATAGTAAATTTGACGTCACTGGCAATATTATTGGTATATCAAATATAATATTTACTATCCTCTTGAGGGCAGTATTGCACTTCTTAATTAATTCCACCATTTCTTTTTAATATTCTTATCTCGGGTCAAAAGGTCAATCTACACAAAGACCTTCTCTTCTCAGTCACTAGACACGGTGTCTCTATCTGTCATACCTAATTTATATCCTCACTCCCTTTTGAAATTACTTACTATCAGCTGAATTCTTTTCTGGTTAACTCAACAGAATCTATTCTTTAGTAATTTTTATTATTTACCAATTATATACTTTCTACAATATTTATTGGAGTATATATTTCCTACTGTAAATATAATAAAATATACCTTGATTATAAACATATATTTTGTGAATATAAATCTATATTACAGAGATATTAACTCTTATTCCTATACCCAAAAGACAAAATATCTTTTGTTTTAAAAACTTAAGACAGACCAATAAATTTAATTATGACACGTCTTAGCACTTAACTCTAGCATTATCACACAAAAACATTCTAGATTCCTTCATGTCTGGCACTTCTTAAAAAAATATAAAAGACTTCACCCAGGAATGAACTCTGTAAAAAAAATCTCATTCATTTCTAAACCTAGAGAAAATTGAAAGAAAAACTGTCTTTAAAAACAAAATGGCTACAGGCATCCATTTTAATTTTTCCTTTCTGTAATATACCCGACAGGTCTGCACCTTCAAAACACATCTTAGTTCACATTCACATAAAGTAATAAAAGTACATTTAAACTAAAACCGAGCAATTTACAATACATTTAAAACCACACCTCACAATATAACTGAACATAAATTCTTTCCAAAGCAAATGTCTGTGTCTTTTGGGTTTTTTGCCAGGGAAATAAAAAGTCTTGGGGTTTGACGAGGGGAGCGCTATGTCAGTTCTATGACAGGTGGCCCCTACCAGAAATAGGCCTTGATGGCGCCAATTGGTGCCGGATTGCAGTCTTCCTGCCAAAGGGTTACTACAATGCATCCCTGGAAAGGTCAGACTGTGGCCTTTCCATTAATGCCTGGCATTAACTTGTACCCCCCCCCCCGCGATGGGGAGATAGAGGGATCTAAAGGACCCCCCTCCAGGAGCTTCCCCTGCTCAGCGCGCCGGGAGGGCATTAAAACACTGATCTGACTACATGGAAGTCAGATCAAACTTGGAACCGCACCGGGAGAGGTGAGTATTGGCGGGAGGCGGCCTTCTGACGTCCAGGACGTACCATGCCGCCTGAAGGGGTTAATGTAAATAGTGTTTCTGGGTCAGGGGTGAACCTTTCTCTTCATCAGTCATATGAAGATATTACATAATTGGCGATGAGGATAAACCGGTGTGTATTGAGAGACTTTTATGTGAAGGTTCAGAGTCTGCACAGCAGCTGAAGACAAGCTACAGCAAAAAAGCTGCAGACACAGAAGTCGTTTGCTGAGACAGGGTGGCTGCACTTGTGGGAGCTGTGAGCCCCTTTGCCTGTGATATATTGTCTATTCACAGAACAACGAATTGCACCGTAATCTTAGCAAAATTACCCGATTTCTGTGTTTCCATTCGATAGGTTTAACCACTTGGCTGCTAAGGACCCACTCAGCGCGTCCAGCCAAGTGGTTCTCCTGTGCTACGGACGCGCTGAGCGCCTCCTAGCATAGGAGGCAGCAATCGGATGGATTTTCGGCCAATTGCTGCGGCCCCCCCAGTGCGGGCTGAGATTTTTGATATCAGCTCAGCCCCCAGGACCCCTACCTGCAGGAATAGTGTCATCGCGCTGGCACCCCAGGCACCCCACGCCAGTGTGGGGAGGGTGCTTGAAGGGGAGGGAGGGTCTTTTGGACCACTCTCCCTCAACATCGGTAAGGGACAGAAGAAAAACGCAGGCACTGCTTTGAAGGGCACAGCCTGCCCTTCCTAGCAGTGGCTGCCTTTAACCCCTGGAGGTGCCAGTACGCGAACCGGCGCCATTCAGTTCCAGATCGCAGCCTAGATCCGGTGGGGGCCACCATCTTGGATGGCAGCTCCACCTTGTTACCTGACATCATCGCGCATGCGTGATGACATCAGTTAGTCGGGGAACCCCTAGCTGCCTGGGAATTTTCCATGGAAATCCCATAGTGGAGATAGGGGGTTCCTTTGAGGATATACAGTCTCCCCAGGTATGCAGGCAAAACGTGAGGCCCGCATGTCGAGCATGGCCTGGGCATCAGGTTCCGTGTTGGCAGCAGAGGCCAGAGCCAAGGGCCCCCAAGGTTCCACAGCAAATATAGAGGTACAGCAAGCCCAGGCGTCAACAAAGGGTGACACGTCTCCACCACCGGGATTCGGTCGTGGTCAGCAGGAGATATCCCAGCCCCAGCAACCTCAAAGCAGGCATGCAGCTGGCAACTGACAGGTAGGGAAGTTACACCAAACTGAAGGAATCACCTTCAGAGGCCGCAATACCAGCTGGCACCAACCAATTGGAGCAACGCAGCCACCACACGGGTCCTCTGCAGTCTTCAGTGCCACACAGCCAGGCACACACCATCGTCTCCTGGAACAGCGCCAGACATATGAACGCCTGGAGTCTCCACAAGGTAGGTACATACTATTTATGTGTACATATACATATGTGGCTTTGCAGCTCTATTTCTACTGTACAGCTTGGAAAAAAGACGAGACAGAGGTGATATGATAGAAACATTTAAATACGTAAAGGGAATCCACAAGGTAGAGGAAGGGAGTATATTTAAAAGGAAACAAAGTAGCAAAACAAGAGGACATAGTCTTAGATTAGAGGGGCAAAGGTTTAAAACTAACATCAGGAAGCATTATTTTAGTGAGAGGGTGGTGGATACATGGAACAGTCTTCCAGTTGAAGTGGTAGAGGCCAAAACAGTAATTGAATTTAAGCAAGCATGGAATAGGCATAAGGCTATCCTAAACAAAAGATAAATCCAGGTAAAGTATCCATGTAATTGGGCGACTAGATGGGCCGAAAGGTTCTTATCTGCCCACATTTTCTATGTTTCTATGTTTCTATCCCCGCAGGCCCAGAGCAAAACCAGCAGCTCGAGGAGGTCTCCCCTTGTCAGCAGGCACTCACTGTCCTCCAGTGGTGTTGCCAGCCAATGATCCTGGCCCAAAAACCCAGCCCACAAAAAAATCCAGAGTGAAGAAAAGCGAGCCATCTCCTTGCCAACTCCTGCGCCTCCCCCTCATCTCCGTCACCGGGTCAGTCGTGGAGGCTGAGGAATAAGGGCCCACCATCCCCACAGCCAGCATCCCCACAGTCCCAAAGATGGCCGCCAGCCACACTCGACTGCCAGGGTATGGAGGAGTATCTGCCTCCAAGCCGGGCGCAGGCCCCGGGACCAAGCCAAAAAAGGAAGCGGGTGACTAAGTGAAGCCACAGGACCGAGGTGAGAGGTAAAAGCACTCAGAAAAGCCGAATAATATCACCTAAATGTTCAGATTGGGACGAGCCCCTGCAGTCAGCTTCCTCTCACCACGGCGTCCAGCCACGCCCCCTCAGAATTTATCTTTAAAAGACTTTATTGTATTTTTAAAAAACACATTTTTTGGGGTTTTATCTCTTAAAGATTTTTAATATTTTTTAACAGACCTTTTTAAAATGTTTTAAAGAAGCTTTTTTGTGTTTTTTGATACATTTTTATTGATTTACCCTCCTATTATTTTCCCTCAGTTCGGTGGAATTCGTTGAGGCCAATTCGGCGCTTTTTACTAATGTCGATCACTGCTTCGGCAAAATATGATAAACATTTAATAAATAGTGAACGCGCTGGATTTTTATCGAAATGGATTCGCTGAAATGAAAAGCAAAGAAAATGAAGTGAATTTCGGTGCTTTGTGAATAGACCCCATGTCATCACACGTCTATATTCTGTAGTGACCTGCACTCGTATCATTTAAAGGACGTCCCTGTATACTGTTGGTAAGTATATATTGTGTATACGCGCCATAGGGTCACCAGGTCAGCCATGTGTTTTTCTGGATGCATATAATTTATTCATGCTGATGGGCAGTGCATGAAAAATGCCGCCCTGTACCATGTATAATCCATACACTGCAGGTAAGGAATCAAACAGGAATCCCAGGTGACCTGCCTTAACGTCCTTCCTGTAGATTGTGAATTATACATGGTACAGGGCACCACTTTCTCTGTGCTCCCCCTCTGCATGAAATAGTAATATGTTTCCAGGAAATCAAGGCTAATCTGGCAGCCCTTATACGCCAGCACTTTGTTTTTTATGAAACTCCATTGTGGGGGCCCTGATCCTCCCAATGGATCGATTCCACCTCAAGGGGGGGGGGGAGTATTTTTAACATGTTCAGCAAACCCATGTGTTTTAGGAAGGGAACATGACCCCGGCGTAAGAGCGGCCCGCCAGATGAAAAGCCGCATGTTGTGATATCCTGGGTTTCTGTAATGAGGCCACCAGAACACAGGAACGTCTGAGCTCCCGGAACAAAAGCCAACATTTATCCCATTTATTTTTGTAAAATTGGTTTCCAGCACAGAGGTCTGTAAAACCAAATAAAATATAGATTTAAAAAAATGTATTACTGCGCGTGGTGCCCCCCCACTTCCCCGTGATGACCAACTGTAGCTGGCACAATGCTCCACACAGGGTCCTCCAGGCGTGACCACCAGTAGTAATATCCTGATATTCCCCTCTGCTCCTGGACTGATCACCTGGCTACCAACCCCAGCTTCGTCTCTGACGACGGATTGCGAGAGATCTCCTCTTGACCTGCCATTGGGTTCCCCCACCTAAATACCACGTCCCCCCTAACAGGACATGACATCAATATACATGTTTATATGTGTGTGTCTCCACTGGAAGCTGTAACATAGAAAAGGTTTTACTGGATTTATTAAAACACAACAAAACACTTATCACAAATCTCTGGAACAGACGATGCCGCACTTTAACGTTAACATTTTTATACATAAAGAATTCAGAAAAGCTGTACAGTAAAAGCTGCATTTTTATATTATAACCTAAACCCGCAATTCCACCACTGTAATATACGTTTTCCAATATATGGTTTGTTTTCAATATTCCCTCTATTTATAAATGTGAAATATTTTATATAAAAAGGGTTTTAACCTCCGACTCCTTCTATGTTCAACAAGTCCTTAAAAACGTTTCCAATTAAAATCCTTTAAATTGTTTTTTCCCCTGTGTGAGTTCTTTTATGTCTTGCAAGATGTGGGGATTAGTGAAGTCTTTACCACATTCAGAGAACTGAAATTGTTTCTCTCCTATGTGAATCCTTTTAAGTCTTGCAAGAGCTGAGGAGTGGGTGAAGCCTTCTCTCCCTCCCGTGCTGGACCATGATACAGCCGGCCTTTCAGCTGTCTCCGACTGGATGACGTCACATTTCCTAAAGCTCAACCTCTCGAAAACTGAACTTCTCATCTTCCCTCCCTCTAAAACCTCTCTTCCTGCGCCCATCTCCCTTCAGGTAAATGGTGCCACCATTACTTCTTCCTTTCAGGCTCGCTGCCTCGGGGTCCTCTTGGACTCCAATCCATCCTTTACTCCTCACATTCAGTCACTAACCAAATCTTGCTACTTCCACCTAAAAAAATTGCAGCGTCCATCCCTTTCTTAATTATTATTATACTTTAGCGCCAGCATATTCCGCAGCGCTGAACAATGGGCATGATATAGACAGGGTCCCAATACACGGAGACTGAACAACATTTGATAAACCAGTAAAGGAGGAAACGAGGGCCCTATTCCCATGGGAACTCACGATCTAGAAGGGTTGGGGTGGAAACAGGAGGAGAGGACTGCAAGGTGAAAGTGATGGACTGGTTGGGGCAGAGAGGTGTATTGTCTACTAAAATGCTCAACCAAGCTCTTATTATCTCCCACCTTGACTACTGTAACCACCTTTTCTCTGGCCTTAAGAGATCCCAGATTCTCCCTCTGCAATCTATAATAAATGCCAGAGCCAGGCTCATACACCTCACCTCCCGCACCTCTCACACCTCACCCCTTTGTCAATCTCTATACTGGCTCCTGTTTCCTTTAGAATCCAATTCATTGTATTGGTCACATACAAAGCTCTCCATAACCGCGCCGCTGCCTACATCTCCTCCCTTATTAGCAGGTACATCCCGTCCTGAAAACTTCTCTCAGCCAATGATCTGATACTATCAGTTCCTCGTACCCGCACCCCCAACTCCCGCCTTCAGGACTTCTCCCAAGCCGCCCCCTTTCTATGAAACTTCCTCCCCCACAACATTACTCTCCCCGTCTCTCCAGTCCTACAAGAAGTCTCTGAAAACTCATTACTTTAAAGAAGCCTATCATCTCACTCCATGATCCCCCACTGTACATTTCCTGCTCCATCTTCACAATCAGCCCACATGCACCTCGTTACTACACATACTCCAGGTACCCTCACCTACGGTGTCACCCCACTCCTCTTAGATTGTAAGCTCTCGGGCAAGGTTCTTCCCTCCTACTGTTCCATGTATGTACAGTATATTTGTTATTCTGTTTCTCCCATTGTACAGGGCTAAGGAATCTGTTGGCACTTTATAAATTCTTGTAATTGTAACTTTCCCACATTCTAAGCAATTAAAAAAAAAAATTCTCTTGTATGAAACCTTTAATGTGCTACAAGATCTGAGGAATGAGTGAAACCTTTCCCACACGTAAGACAAAAATCCACTACGCTAATAGTGGTAACACCACATCTTCAAAACAATGTGTAAGATGGAGATTGGGTATTAAGAGTAATTGTTCACACAATACACAAAGGTACTGAAACCTGAATTATATAGGCAGAGCTGGTCTGTTTGAACAAGTCAAACTTACCACGGAGTGTTGGTGACAGGAAATAAAAAATGAAAACTTTATTAGGGCACAAGGGCCAATAATTAAAAACTGGACACAATGTGATCCCTAAAGACAAACACATAAACAATAAAACATGTTCAAAATATTAGGACATCTCCATATATATATATATAGCGTGTCTCAAACCTCAGAATTCTCCTACAAACTCAGATGATGGTGGAATAATATATATATATATATATATATATATGAAGGTTCAGATGATTTTTTATTATTATTATTCTTTATTTATAAAGCGCCAGCATATTCCGCAGCGCTGTACAATAAGCACAGTATAGACAGGGTTACAATACATTGAACAACATTTGACAAACAGTACAGGAGGAGATGAGGGCCCTATTCCCGTAGGAACTCACAATCTGGGAGGGTTGGGGTTGGAAACAGGAGGAGAGGACTGTAAGGTGAGAGTGATTGATGGTTGTGTCAGTGAGTTGGGTGGTAGGCTTCCCTAAATACAGTTGTGTTCAAAATTATTCAACCCCCAATGCTGTAAAAGGTTTTAGGGAATTTAGTGACATTTGTAATTGTATTCAGAATGAAATCCTACAAGGACTTTTTTAAAGAACCATATGCAACTAAAATGACATCAATTGGTTTTGTAATACAGTAGTAAATGTTTATTTTTGTGAATTCTTCATTGACACAATTATTCAACCCTTAAAGACTACCACTCTGAAGAACAGAGGTTCATTCAAGTGTTTTCAATCAGGTATTGAAAACACCTGTGGATGTCACGGAGCAGCAATAAAGCATAATAAGCACCAATTAGGCAGCTTTAAAATGACTGTGATACTCAGCTCCTTCTAGACATTTACTGGTGTGGTTACAAACATGGTGAAGTCAAGAGAATGGTCCAGGAAGACAAGAGAAGAGGTGATTACTCTTCACAGGAAGGGCAATGGCTATAAGAAGATTGCAAAGATGTTAAACATACAAGAGAGACCATAGGAAGCATCATTCGCAAATTCAAGGCAAAGGGCACTGTTGAAACGCTACCTGGTCGTGGCAGAAAGAAGATGCTGACTTCGACTGCTGTGCGCTACCTGAAGCGTAGAGTGGAGAAAAGTCCCCGTGTAACTGCTGAGGAACTGAGAAAAGATTTGTCAGATGTGGGTACTGAAGTTTCAGCTCAGACAATACGGCGCACACTGCGTAATGAAGGCCTCCATGCCAAAACTCCCAGGCGCACCCCCTTGCTGTCTCCAAAGAATAAGAAGAGTCGACTGCAGTATGCCAAAAGTCATGTGGACAAACCACAGAAGTTTTGGGATAGTGTTCTGTGGACTGATGAAACAAAATTAGAACTGTTTGGGCCCATGGATCAACGCATTGTTTGGAGGAGGAAGAACAAGGCCTATGAAGAAAAGAACACCTTGCCTACTGTGAAGCATGGCGGGGGGGGGGGGTCAATCATGCTTTGGGGCTGTTTTGCTTCTGCAGGTACAGGGAAGCTTCAGCGTGTGCAAGGTACCATGAATTCTCTTCAGTACCAGGAGATATTGGATGACAATGTGATGCAGTCCGTCACAAACCTGAGGCTTGGGAGACGTTGGACCTTTCAACACAGGACAATGATCCCAAGCATACCTCCAAGTCCACTAGAGCATGGTTGCAGATTAAAGGCTGGAACATTTTGGAGTGCCATCGCAGTCACCAGACTTAAATCCATTGAGAACCTCTGGTGGGACTTAAAGAAAGCAGTTGCAGTGCGCAAGCCTAAGAATGTGACTGAACTGGAGGATTTTGCCCATGACGAATGGACGAAGATACCCGTAGATCGCTGCAAGACACTTGTGTCAAGCTTTGCTTCACGTTTAAAAAGCTGTTATAACTGTAATAGGATGTTGTACTAAGTACTAAGATTGAATGTCACTTGGGGGTTTGAAAACTGATAATGATGTGAGCACAGAAAAGACATTTGTGGTTATTTCATTATAAATGTTATGTTATATTTGTCTGACCTACACGTGCCTCTTTGATTTAATTGTAAGCAAGATGACTGAATGATCAAAATCAATGTCAAACTGGCCAAAACACTCAATTTCAGTGGGGGTTGAATAATTTTGAACACAACTGTAGGAATGTTTTCAGGGAGCGTTTGAAGGAAGAGAAGTTAGGGGAAAGTCTGACAGCACGAGGGAGAGCGTTCCAGAGAGTGGGGGCTGCGCGTGAGAAATCCTGCAGTCTTCATGGGAAGAGGTGATGCGGTGAGAAGCTAGGCGCAGGTCACTGTTTGACCTTAGGGAGCGGGCTGGGGTGTATTTGGTGATTAGTGAGGACAGGTAGTGGGGCGCTGAGTTAGTGAGGGTTTTGTAGGTAAGGATAAGGATTTTGAACTTAATTCTGCAGTGGATGGGGGAGCCAGTGAAGGGACTCGCAGAGGGAAGCGGCAGAGACAGAGTGGCGGGTGAGGTGAATTAGCCTGGCGGAGGAGTTCAGGATGGATTGTAGGGGGGAGAGGCGGGACAGAGGAGGCCAGATAAGAGATTATTGCAATAGTCGAGTCGGGAGATTACCAGGGCGTGTATGAGTTGTTTTGTGGTGACAGCGGTAAGAAATGGCCGAATTCTGGAAATATTACGCAGTTGGTATCGGCAGGAGGAGGAAAGAGACTTGATGTGGGGGATGAAGGAAAGAGCAGAGTCAAGTGTAACTCCAAGACAGCGAACTTGGTTTGATGGGGAGATGGTGATACCCTCCACCGTGATAGAGAAGTCAGGAGGTGGGGAGGCATTGGAGGGAGGAATAAGTAGGAGCTCAGTCTTTGACATGTTGATCTTTAGGTGGTGGGAGGCCATCCAGGAGGAGATGCCCGATAAACAGTCACTGACTTTTGAAAGGACAGGGGGAGAGAGATCAGGGGTAGAGAGGTAGATCTGAGTGTCATCAGCGTAGAGGTGGTAATTAAAGCCAAAGCTATCCATAAACACATGTAAAGCCAATTTACGTGCGAAGATGTTAAGATCTTTGATCCAATTGAATCTATTGAAATGAGGGGTCTGTACAAAGGAAAGGCCCTTTCTTAATACATTGATATGTTTTGTGGAGAGACCAAATTTGGACAAATTGATAATAGAATGCGAAGAGTGATTTGGAGCTATCGTCTTCTGGTTGCATAGGGGTTTCTCCGACCTCCCCTGTATCCCCATTTTTGGTGGTCTCTTAACCGTTCCTCTGGTGGAGGGTCTATTTTCCATTCTTCCTCCAAAAAAGAAATCCGTCTATTGGAATTACGTGATATCCCATATATAGACTGGATATGCAGCAGATATCCAGTCTATCAGACCTTGTTTCACCCATGATATACGTTACATGTGCACAAATGTATGTAGATGTGTGTATATATGTCCATTATTAGTATATACAGTATGTATTTTTTCACAACATGCTACCAATAGTTGGCGGTCATGAACTTCTTCCAATTTGATATGTATATGTACACATAAATAGTATACATATGTGGCTTTGCAGCTCTATCTATTTCTACTGATATGAAAAATAATGTTACATATATGGATACATCGTATGTTAAGTGAATTTACTTATACACACTCTCTGGATAATGTTATGCAAATTGAATTTAAATCACTAGATCCCCAAAAAAACTTAATCCTTTCACCTTCATGAGATATTGGGGATCAATAGATGACCGGTTATATATGTGTACAATGCCCTTTAGTCGTGATGTAGAAAGCATAATCAATAGGTACATATAGGTTCACTCAGGCGTGAATAGATATTCATTATATCCTATTTCCTCAAACCATCATGTCTATTAAAATCTGGATTTTAATATCTTGTGTTTCATCGTTTACATCATTGTATCCTTTGGACAATTTGGTATATTGAACTGGTGACTGTAAATAGCACTTTGAATAAACACTTCCCCTGTCTGTGTATAACGTATGGGATCTCTATGGTGTAATTCTGATACCCATTGGCAAGAGCACCTGTCAGTTTAGACTTTACCCGATCTCTGAGCAGCATATCTTGTGAATAAATGACTGCATCTAGCGAGATGAAATCTGACCGCCTAAGCTCGGTGTCTTGGACATCCAAATAAGATGTCTCTTCCAGCTCGTCCATCTGACGCTATTTTCTTTTTGCTCTATGGCTGATAGCTATGTGCAGCTCATCAGATAAGAATGCGTTTTTTTCCTTTTATAATATTCCTCAGTTCACTGCCCGGGTGGCTTTCCATATAGATACATGACTGCGGTTTGTGGAGGTTTGTTTTGAACAGGGCGATATGTTGTTAACCATTGGTGAAAGTGTATGTCCATCAAGGATTCACCCTATCGCTGAATTATATATATATATCTTTTTCACGGACAACTGCATCCCATCCGGTGAAATGGTGTCCGGTATTTCACACATGATACCCGAGATATTTTTCTAGGTATCCCCTAATGTGTTCACTTCCTGACTGTACTTTTATTTTTGTATCATGATTCTTAACGGCATTTGATTAATTTCTTTGAACAAGAACATCGCTATGTCTTTGCAGGAGCCATTTGTTTGTTTTCTGATCATAACAACATCTGCCAATCCATCCATGGCTCTATCATGGCTGCCCATGCATAAATAACCATGACTACGGGGCAATGCTATGAGCGGATTGGACGCATGAAATGTCGATCAGTCAGCTGTTTGGTTCAGCTCCGCAATTAATTCACCTAACCACTGGGATTGGTTAATCGTGGGCCCTTCCTTCTTTTCAAGGGGGCTTTAAATATACATTCACATTCTGGCTTCACCCCAGCACTCCTGACGAGCCTGTGCAAAGCGAAACGCGTGCCGGGTGCACTCCTCTTGTGGGCAGCTTAATTCTTACCCCCAATTTCCTTTATGCAATAAGGTTTCTTTGTGGCCTATCGATTATGGTCTTATGATTGACAGCAATCTATACCTTAATTATCAGTACTTACAGTGCATTATACGGGGATCTTTGTTTGGGACGGGGTAGTCCTCTAATATTGCAGTGTTCTGAAGTATTGTTTTGACTGTGGGCACTTAACCCTTACCCCCAAATCGCCTTCACACAGAAATTAATGAGGTAATTATGCTTTATAATACAACTGGTATCTAATCTGAATGTGGACAGCATATGTTCAAAAATTGTATCGTAACTCTTACCACCAAATCTCCTTTACACAGCAATTAATTGAGTGATTGTGCTCTATATTGTAATTTACATCAGGTATTGGAGGATATATACGTTTTAAAGCTTTATGCAAATTTGTTTCATATGCCTATCTATGATCACAGTGGTCTATAAGAGTAACCAGTGACCCACTAGTTCGCCAACACCGTGTATATCGACGAGCATATACATTTACATTTCTTTCTATAGATATCCAATTCTTAAGCACAATTCTTTGTCCCAAAATTATGGCATTACCATCAATACCATTGTACTAAATATACTTCTAAGATCTTGTGGTGACTTACAGGGTATCCCACACTGCAGAATCTATTGAGGAATACATATATATACATTAACTATACATATTGAAGTATACTAAAGATTGTTTTTGCTCCCACTTTCTTTTATATGTTCTTTAGGCTTCCCATTCATCGTCTGAACCTTCTCCCTTCATATATATATATATATATTCCAGCATCATCTGAGTTTGTAGGAGAATTCTGAGGTTTGAGACACGCTATATATATATATATATATATATATGTCCTAATATTTTGAACATGTTTTATTGTTTATGTGTTTGTCTTTAGTGATCCATATATGGAGATGTCCTAATATTTTGAACATGTTTTATTGTTTATTTGTTTGGACACAACGTGATCCCTAAAGACAGTTTTTAATTATTGGCCCTTGTGCCCTAATGAAGTTTTCATTTTTTATTTCTTGTCACCAACACTCTGTGGTAAGTTTGACTTGTTCAAACAGACCAGCTCTGCGCCTTTCCCACACTTCGGGCATTTCAATGTTTTTTCTCCTGTGTGAATCATTTTATGAGTCTTTAAATAAGAGGCACAGTTAAAACATTTTCAACACTAGGGGCATTTAATTTTTTTTTTTCCCCTCCTGTGTGAATCCTTTTATGTCTTGCAAGATGTGAGGCCCAAGTGAAACATTTTCCACATTCAGAGCATTTAAATGGTTTTTCTCCAGTGTGAATCCTTTTATGTAGTGTAAGATTTGAGGCCTGAGTGAATTCTTTCCCACATTCAGAGCATTTAAATGTTTTTTCTTCTGTGTGAATCCTTTTATGTGTTGAAAGATTTGAGCGCTTAGTGAAGCCTTTCCCACATTCAGAGCATTTAAATGGTTTTTCTCCTGTGTGACTCGTCATATGTTCTGCAAGAACTGAGGAATGAGCGAAGCCTTTCCCACACTCAATGCATTTAAATGGTTTATCTCCTGTATGAATCCTTTTATGTGCTACAAGAGCTGAGGAATGAGTGAAGCCTTTCCCACACTTGGTTTTTCTCCTGTGTGAATCATTTTATGAGTCTTTAAATAAGAGGCACTGTTAAAACATTTCCCACACTAGGGGCATTTAATTTTTTTCCCTCCTGCGTGAATCCTTTTATGTCTTGCAAGATGTGAGGCCCAAGTGAAACATTTTCCACATTCAGAGCATTTAAATGGTTTTTCTCCTATGTGAATCCATTTATGTTGTGCAAGAGTTGAGGCCTGAGTGAAACCTTTTCCACATTCAGAGCATTTAAATGGTTTTTCTCCAGTGTGAATCCTTTTATGTAGTGTAAGATTTGAGGCCTGAGTGAATTCTTTCCCACATTCAGAGCATTTAAATGTTTTTTCTTCTGTGTGAATCCTTTTATGTGTTGAAAGATTTGAGCGCTTAGTGAAGCCTTTCCCACATTCAGAGCATTTAAATGGTTTTTCTCCTGTGTGACTCGTCATATGTTCTGCAAGAACTGAGGAATGAGCGAAGCCTTTCCCACACTCAATGCATTTAAATGGTTTATCTCCTGTATGAATCCATTTATGTTTTGCAAGAGTTGAGGAATGAGTGAAGCCTTTCCCACACTCAGGGCATTTAAATGGTTTTTCTCCTGTGTGAGTCCGTATATGTCTTGCAAGAGTTGAGGAATGAGGGAAGCCTTTCCCACATTCAGAGCATTTAAATGGATTTCCCCCTGTGTAAAACAGTTTATGTGCTGAAAGAGTTGAGGTCCGAGTGAAAGATTCCCCGCATTCAGGACATTTAAATGGATTTTCTCCTGTGTGAGTCATGGGTTTTGCAACAGCTGAGGCCTGAGTGAAACATTTTCCACATCCACTACATTTAAGAGGTCTCGGGTGAATTTTTATTTCCACTGGGTCTGTATTGGCTTTAAAATAGTCTCCTATATTATCAGCTGTATATTCAGTCTGTGTATGTTCTGGGGGTTCATACATGGCGCTGTCTGGGAGATTTCCTTCTCCATATGTGGGTGATTCCTCCTTAATGTCAGTAGATGGATATTCAGTCTGTGTATGTTCTGGGAGGGGAGAAATGTCAGGATGTGAGATATCTCCTTCTCCATGTGACTGGGATTCTGCCCCTGTATAAGTAGAGGTATATTGTGTCTGTGTATGTTCTGGGGGTTCATACATGTCGCTGTCTGGGAGATTTCCTTCGTCACATGAGGCCGGTTCCTCCTTAATATCAGGGGGTGAATATTCTGGGGGTTCTGTGATTGGATAAATCTCTTTCTCTGGGACGTGTCTTTCTTCAGACGCCAGAGATTCTCGCTCTGTGTATGTTGCAGATTCAGCTGGTCCTTTTCTCGTCTTGTTCAGATCCTTTTCCACATTATTGCTTAGAATTTCACTTCCATTTTCACATCCAATATCCCATAAAGAAACCGCAGCGTGAAATTCACCCCATACAGATTTATCTATTGGAGGGAAAATCACATGAACACGTGAGACGTTCATTCAGGAACACGTCTATTACACGGCACAGCCAACATTTCAGGGGATTATTGGGACACGTTGCTCTGGGATTGGACACAAACATTATGAGAATTAAAGCATCTCTTACCCCGTGTAATAACAGGCTGATGATCCTCCATCATGACGTCCTCATAGAGCTCCTTGTGTCGCTCCACATACTCCCACTCCTCCATGGAGAGATAGACAGTGACATCCTCACAGCGTATAGGAACCTGACACACACAATGACACAGTCACCATCCAGACACATGCCTTGGTGTTAGCGTATAATGTCCCATTCCCAGCAGCCTCACCTCTCCAGTCAGCAGACGGATGATCTGATTGCTCAGCTCCAGGATCTTCTCATGGTTTTGCTCATGGATTCCTGACTGAGGTGGAGGCTCCATATTGAAGCTTTGGCTCCTGCCGTGTCCTTCTGATATTTGGTGACGGCTGCTGTCACTGACCATCTCATGGATCTTCACCACCATATGACCCTAAACATTGAGAGTGAGGCCAATATAGAGAGGTATAAACATGTCACCCCCCTGGGCCCCCCCATGCTTTTGTGTATGTGTCAGTGTGTTATCTCCATAGTGTGCTGTAAGGTGTGCTGGAACCTTTATTTACACATCAATCTACTACTGATCTGCCTCTGAAATGTCTCCTGGGTCACACAGCTCCAGGGGGATTTAATATCAGCAGCAATATGGAATCTCATGGAATCTCTTACCTCTCCAGTCAGCAGAAAGATCATCTCCAGAGTTAGATCCAGGATCCTCTGGCTCAGCGGATCCCTGGCTGTGAGTGGATCCATTATCACAGGTTACCTGGACGGCCGGATCTTGTGGAGGAACGATTAGAGGAAGCACAATGTGTCTGGAATTACACAGGAATATTCTGCTCAGTTTCATCCTTATGTTTTTCTTTCATTTCAAGCATCAAATTACAACAAGATATAAATAACATGTAAATCACTACATATACCCTCATCCCTCACAAGGTTTGGCTCCATATATGCCCATGGCTCTTAGTTTTGGGTGCTGGTCAGGGATGGGGGGGGCTTTTCTAGGGGATGCTACCACTGCGCTTTCAGTGTACCCATCCTTATGCGTCGGCTATGGGCTGGAGAAAGGCACGACAGACTGCTAGTTGGAAATGGGGGTCCAGCAAGGAATCCGCATTAACATATGTGACTCATTCAGGGTACAGAGATCTGTTACATTGACTGACAGCTGGTGGGTTTGGTTCCTTGTATCTAGGAACCTTTTTCGTAGATGGAACAGCTGTACCAGAATTTGATGCGGTGCCCAAAAGGCACAGGTGTGGTGCAGCCCAGAGCGAGATGCAGGTCTGGACTGGCCTACCGGGATACTGGGAGGAATCCCGGTAGGCTGTTTAAATTTTGGGCCGCTTTTATTTTTTTGCTCCGAGAACCCGCGGCATTGCCTGGCTGCCTTAATGCTCAGCTCCGGTATCGGACTCTGAGTTTGAATCCGGAGCTGATTGTCTGAGTGAAGGGCCGCCCAGGCTGACAGCTGCTGCAGCGTGCGTTCCTTCCCACATACTGAAGGCTGGGAATGGCACGCATGCTGTATTAGTGCCGCCCCTTCTCCACCATGTGATGTGCATAGACACGCAGGCACAGAACGTCTCCTCGCCGCGTCTGTCGCACCTAGTGGAGGGAGGCTGCTCACGGAGGAGGCAGCCAGCAATATTTTCTTGGAGGGGCCTGGCAGAGGAGAGGTGAGCTGGGGGCAATATATATCCATGTTTGAGCTCCTGGGGCAATATATATCCATGTGTGAGCTGCTGGCTGGGGCAATATATATCCATGTGTGAGCTGCTGGGGCATTATCTATGCATGTGTGAGCTGCTGGGGCAATATATATCCATGTGTGAGCTGCTGGGGACAATATATAGCCATGTGTGAGCTGCTGGGGACAATATATAGCCATGTGTGAGCTGCTGGGGACAATATATAGCCATGTGTGAGCTGCTGGGGACAATATATAGCCATGTGTGAGCTGCTGGGGGCAATATAAATCCATGTGTGAGCTGCTGGGGGCAATATAAATTCATGTGTGAGCTGCTGGGGCAATATATATCCATGTGTGAGCTGCTGAGGCAATATAGATCCATGTGTGAGCTGCTGGGGCAGTATATATCTATGTGTGAGCTGGAGCAATATATCCATATGAGCTGGGGGCATTATAAATCCATTCCTTATGAGCTGGGGCCAATATATAAAATGTGAGCTGCTTATTACTGTACAGCTCTGTGATACTCCCAAATGCACCGCATATTAATGGGGCTGGTATGAATTTTTTTCCAGGGCTGGGTTTTATCCCCAGTCTTGCCCTGGCGAGATGGAGATTCTGGAGGAGCTAAAGAGGCACTTAAGAAATATGTAATGAATGTATGGTAAATGCCAATCCCATGTACCCCCACCAGAACCCCGATGCTAGATCAGATTAACAGTGGTTTCCCCTAAACTGATAATAACAAAGCCGTATACATATCTGATCAGCGCAAACTGAATTGCTTTCAGGGTTATGAGGTCTCACATATGTTGTAAACCCACATATAGGTATATATAAAAGAAGCAAAAACAAATATGATGGTACAGTATAACGTATACAATTTTCACTCACAAATATAGAGCCCTATCACTGGCTCTGAGTGGACAAACACCTCTGGGTAGTTTTGAATGTCTCTTCTAGGTAACCCACACCTTTATGGAGTAGTTCTTCTCCCAACAAGATACAGTTATAGATAAAAATGTGAAGAAAAACTATTCTTTCTGTGTGAAATCTGAGCAAAATAAATCTGAGCAAAATAAAACACAAGGGGCCATATTACAATGTTGGTGCTAACTTAACCAGAGCTGTTGCAAACTGAAAACCCCCATAGGCTATAATGGCTCTGGTAAGTTTACAACAGCTCTGGTTAAGTTAGCACCAACATTGTAATATAGCCCAAGATTTTCTGTCAATTTTTAACTCACTCTTGGTGGAGCTTCCATAGCTCGAGAATATGTGCCTATGGATATTTTCACATGGGATAAATCCCCAAAAAAACGCCAAGGAAACTGGGACTTCATCTTTAAAAGGTTTAATTAAAACAAGATATAAAACAAAAGAAAATGAAGCACAAGCAGGTCTCCAGAACGCGTTTTGCCACGATTCACAGCTTCAGCTGGTTTGATGCTCATTGCCCCTGTGCGTTTTAATATAGTCCCTACAATCAACAATTATCGTGTACACATGTCCCTGTAATTGTTCCCTGGCGTGCGTTTCCCACCTCCCTCAAGTTCTCATATGTATTACCGCGGGTGCTACCATCTTGCGCCTAGGCGTTTTCCTGCGTTCCACCAAGGGTGATGTAGAATACTTCCGGTTTTGATCGTCTCGCGTTTCCGGTCTCGAGTGTGTCTTGTACTGTGGCCAGCTGCCGCCCGGCCATAACAACAAGCTTGTATCGATGTTAAACTATATACAAGAGGAAAATGACAGCATAACAGTGGCGACGAGGATGGGATTTGTAAAGGCCTGCTCAGCCTGAAGAAAAAAAAAAGGCATTGACAGCCAGATAAAGCACACTGCCATCCACCAGCAAGAAAATGGCACTGACAGGCAAGGAGCACCCCCTGAGAGGCAGGTAACACCCCCTGGGAGGCAGGGAGCAGTGTTTCTCACAGCCATGGGGGCTAACACACATGACACTCTAAGAGACCTGCTGTTCCCTGAGAAACCAGCAAGCAAAGCGCAAAAAGTGAAACGATTCAAAGGAAACGTCTGACAGAAAAGGGACTCACCCTTACAAGTGCAGCGGAGATTGCATCAGTCATGGAGATGGCAGTTAGGGATACAGAGGAATTGCACCCTCAGATACAAAGGGGTGAAAGAGGAAGTTTTCAGAACAGCAGTTGCTACAGCCAACTTGAGATACAGACCCGAACCCACGCCAGCTTGTTACTGGTGCTGTAATACAGACCATGACTCCAAAAGGATCAATCTTTTTGATTTAAGTTTAAGAATCAATCTTGTCATCAATGTGGAAAAATGGGCCATCTCCAACGGGTTTGCTGTAATAGGAATGTACGAGGACAAAAACTGCAGTACCCCAAGAAGAAGACTTACAAGGTACAGAAACTTCCATCATCTTCAACATCTTTGACTCTGACAACGATCAAGCATTACATAGCTTATCTATACATACTCTGACCTCCAACCCTAAACGACTGTGGTCCACCTTCAATGCTCTCCTCTACCCACCTGCGTCTTCCCCCTCATCTGCCGTTAGCGCTCAGAACCTGCCACATTACTTCTTAAATAAAACCCTTAACTATCAGAAGCAACATCATGGCACAAGATGGTAATCCGCCACCTCCACTCCCAGAAGCCTCCTCGGCTACCCTATGCCACTTCTTCCCAGCCACTGAGGAGGTAGTCAATTCTTTACTGTCCTCCTCACAGCTAACCACGTGCCCACATGACCCCATTCCCTTACATCTAAATACCTCCACTCTCCTCATCCCTCACCCCTGCTCTAAACACACATCTTCAACCTTTCTCTCTCGCAATGAATTGCACATCTCTATTTTTCACCACTGACACCTCAAAGCAACTCATCCACGCCCTTGTAATCTCCCGATTTGACTATTGGAAAAATCTTTTAGCTGGCCTCCCTCTCTCTCGCCTCTCCCCCCTACAATCCATTCTGAATGCCTCTGCCAGGCTCATTCACCTCACACGCTGCTCGGTCTCTGCGAGTCCCTTCACTGGCTCCCCATCCACTGCGGAATTAAATGTAAAATCCTTACCCTGACCTACAAAGCTCTCACTAACTCAGCTCCCCACTATCTGTCCTCACTAATCACAAATACACCCCAGTCTGCTCCCTGAGGTCATTGACCTGCGCCTAGCTTCTCCCCGCATCACCTCTTCCCATGATACACTGCAGGATTTTTCATGCACAGCCCCCATCCTCTGGAATGCTCTCCCTCGTACTTTCCCTTCCTTCAAACACTCCCTTAAGACATTCCTATTCAGGGAAGCCGATCACACGACTCACTGACCCAACCAGCCCGTCACTCCCACCTTGCAGTCAGTCTCACTCGCCTAGCAGTCCGTCACCCTCGCCTAGCAGTCCGTCACCCTCGCCTAGCAGTCCGTCACCCTCGCCTAGCAGTCCGTCACACTCGACTAGCAGTCCTCTCCTCCTGTTTCCAACCCAACCCTTCTAGATTGTGAGCTCCCATGGGAATAGGGCCCTCGTTTCCTCCTGTACTGGTTTGTCAAAATGTTGTTCAATCTATTGTAACCCTGTCTATACTGTGCCCATTGTACAGCGCTGCGGAATATGCTGGCGCTTTATAAATAAAGAATAATAATAATAATGCTGCATTTATACAGACCCGGCTGTGACCTGCGGATCCTCCTTCCAGCACTGAGCTCTCTCACACACAAAAGACGTTTCTCCCCGGCGACAACTTCCGCTCTGTCCCCAATCCTCATCTCCATGGGAGGAGCTCCCACAGAGCTCCAAACACTAAAGACTAACGCTGCCTCTATCCCAGTGTCTGCAGCACAGAGCTCCAAACACTAAAGACTAACGCTGCCTCTATCCCAGTGTCTGCAGCACTGAGCTCCAAACACTAAAGACTAATGCTGCCTCTATCCCAGTGTCTGCAGCACAGAGCTCCAAACACTAAAGACTAACGCTGCCTCTATTCCAGTGTCTGCAGCATAGAGCTCCAAACACTAAAGACTAACGCTGCCTCTATCCCAGTGTCTGCAGCACAGAGCTCCAAACACTAAAGACTAACGCTGCCTCTATCCCAGTGTCTGCAGCACAGAGCTCCAAACACTAAAGACTAACGCTGCCTTTATTTAAATACATTTTTGTGATTAGCGTCAGCGCTAACATTATCGCCGGGACCAAACGATGTGTTGGTTAGAATAGTGAAAGTGCTCTGTAGCGCTGCCCATGTTAAGTATAGGATGCGGTGAGTACAGGAAGCTGGCGATATGAATCGTTAATTACCGCGCGCTAAGTGGTTTCCATCGTTTGTAGCGAGAGGCAAACGATCTGTTGGTCCGGCGCTAGACTGAATTTACCTGATGCTAACGTGGAAACAGGCTGACGCTCGGGTTACTCGCACCAGCTGAGAGAGCCCAGAGTGTCAGGTACACGTTTATATAAAGCGCTAACAAGTTCCGTAGCGCTGTACAGGAAAAAGAGGGATTTCTAAACAATGGAGCAACTGAGGATGTTTTAACCCCAGGAGCCGCGTGAAGCCGACACAATGAACCACGCCAGCAAACGCACAAAGCAGCGGCGCCGCAGAGTATGTGGGCGCTATATAAATAACTGGGCTTTATCTGCTGAGCTTAGCGTTGTAAAAGCGCAGACGTAGACGTTACCGTTCAGCTCACCGTGAGGAGCGCCGCAAATAACCAAAAAACCTACCTTTACTGATAGAAAGAGACAGAGCCGCCGTGTGAGGCCTCCTTCCTCTGTGTGTGTCTCTGGGCACACAGCAAATCCCCTCCCCCTTCCTGTGTGTCAGGCAGAGAGCGCTAAACACACAGCCTGGAGAGCAGTGACACAACAAATCTCCCACAATCCCAGAAGAGTCTGGCTGCAGAATGGAGCTCCACTCTGGACAGGAAACATGTGACCTCCACTCAAAGAGCTTTCTTTTTTTGCTGTTTTTTAAATAAACTTTAATGTAACACACATTGAACAGACGCACTGATTCTGATCACTGAACATTATAAAATGCTTTCTTGTCCTTATTGTACATTCAGTGCTTTATGTTTGTCCTCAAAGCCGAAGACCTAGCGTGCTTTTTCACAGCAAAAATGGAACAGATAACAACTGAAATCTCCACAATGCCATCTTCACCCATACAGGAAGATGCTGACCATGTCTATCCTCACATGTTTAACTCGTTCCCTTCAGCTACTGAACAAGAGGTCCTTAAACTACTACTATCCTCTCATCCCATTACCTGCCCCGTTCCCTCACATCTTGCCAAAACACTTTCTGTTTCTCTTGTACCATCCTTGACCCACACCTTTAATCTGTCCTTAACCTCGGGGGTCTTTCCTGCTCCCCACAAACATGCCACAGTAGTCCCAATCCTAAAAAAAAATCTCTGGATCCGACTGCTCCCTCCAACTACCGCCCCGTTTCCCTGCTGCCTCCAACTACCGCCCCGTTTCCCTGCTCCCTCCAACTACCGCCCCGTTTCCCTGCTGCCTCCAACTACCGCCCCGTTTCCCTGCTCCCTCCAACTACCGCCCCGTTTCCCTGCTCCCTCCAACTACCGCCCCGTTTCCCTGCTCCCTCCAACTACCGCCCCGTTTCCCTGCTCCCTCCAACTACCGCCCCGTTTCCCTGCTCCCTCCAACTACCGCCCCGTTTCCCTGCTCCCTCCAACTACCGCCCCGTTTCCCTGTTGCCTCCAACTACCGCCCCATTTCCCTGCTCCCTCCAACTACCGCCCCGTTTCCCTGCTCCCTCCAACTACCGCCCCGTTTCCCTGCTCCCTCCAACTACCGCCCCATTTCCCTGCTCCCTCCAACTACCGCCCCGTTTCCCTGCTCCCTCCAACTACCGCCCCATTTCCCTGCTCCCTCCAACTACCGCCCCGTTTCCCTGCTCCCTTTTGCCTCCAAACTCCTCAAAAAGCTTGTGTATGCCCGTCTGATTGACCTCAACACCCGCTCTCTCCTTGACCCTCTGCAATCTGAGGCCTGTTCAATACCTCAGCCGCTGCAAGTGCTAAGTTAGCAACTTGCATTGAACGCCGTTCAACCGCTCAGCGCTCAGCAGTGCTAACCTAGCACTTGCAGCGACCCGAGGAGATGCTTCGTGTGACGTATTAAAGATGGCCGCCGCATGAAGCCAGTAACAATGCCGTACAGCAAGATGGCCGCCGCCTCGAAGCAAGTAATAATTCCCTACAGCAATGTTAATTTTGAGGTTTTTGTTCACCAAAGCACAAAATATTTATTTATTATTTCCCCTGCACATAGACATATATTACAGCTCAATTTATATATTGTTTCAGAAGCAAACATAACTTTTATTCATTAAAAACTATCATTTGTGGTGTGTGCGTACAAAACGCATTGTGCTGACTGCTTCTCTTTATTATTTTTTGTCCGAGTGATCCGAAAAACAATCTGAATTTTTCATTAAGAAATTGTTGGCCATTTTGGATTCAAAATTCGCATCCAAAGGGTTCAACGACACTGCTGCAGCAAACTGAATTGCTGCGCTGCAGCAATTCAGCAGCTGCTGAGGTATTGAACAGGCCTCTGGCTTTCACTCACTGCTCTCAACAGAAACAGCTCTTGCGAAACTGACCAATGACCTTGCAACTGCTAAATCCAATGGGTGCTCCTCTCTGCTTATCCTTTTTGACCTCTCTGCCGCCTTTGATACAGTTGACCACTCAATCCTCCTTCAAACTCTTAGTGATATAGGCCTTCAAGGTTCTGTTCTTTCATGGTTCGCTTCCTCCCTGTCCCAACGATCGTTTAGTGTCTCATTTTCTGGCAGTACCTCCTCACGGCAGCCTGTCTCTGTTGGGGGCCCCAAGGTTCAGTACTGGGCCCTCTACTTTTTTCAGTCTACACGGCCTCTCTAGGAAAACTGATCAGCATCTTTGGATTCCAGTACTACCTATACGCTGATGACACTAAAATTTACCTCTCCTCCCCTGACCTCTCTCCAGGTCTCCTGGATCGAGTCACTGACTGTCTCTCTGCGGTCTCAAATTGGATGGCTTCCCGCTTCCTTAAACTCAATCTTGCCAAAACTGAAATTCTCGTCATTCCTCCCTCCAAGAAGAACCCAATCCCACTTATCTCTCTACGAGTAAATGAACACCCATTCGCCCAACACCCCAAGCTCGCTGTTTCACTTTTGACTCTGACCTAACATTCTCTTCCCACATCCAGACAGTGACCAAACCCTGTTATTTTCAACTCAAAAACATCGCCCGTGTCCGCCCCTTTCTGACACAAGATATCACAAAAGTGCTGGTTCATGCTCTTGTAATTTCACGACTTGACTACTGCAACTCGCTCCTTATTGGCCCCAACTCCCGTATTGCCCTTTTGCAATCTGTAATGAATGCAGGGGCCAGGCTTATTTTTCGCACTAAACGCACCTCGCCACCCCTCTGCCGGCCCCTCCATTGGCTTCCTGTACGTTTCAGGATACAATTTAAAATACTGATGCTCACGTTCAAATCACTCAGTAACTCAACCCCTCCCTACATGTCTTCGTTACTCCACAAGCACGTCCCATCCAGACAACTCTGTTCAGCAGGTGATCTCCACCTGTCATCGTGTGGACTTATCATGATCTAAACCTAAAAGCAGGACACTAAACAAGATCTCCCCTTACCCTATACGCCATACTGTTTGAAAAAGGCAGAGGCGAAGTGCCGAAACGCGTTACAGTAAACCCCCCCCCCCACCTAATTTATGGAATAAATTTTTTTTGCTGTTGTTACCCAGTTCTCATCTTTTTTGATTTATTCTGATAAGAGATCCTGCCATCCCATCCCTTTGGATTGTAGGTGGCAGTCCAAAGGTAGAAGCAGTAAGTTTTTCTACCCTTCCTCCACCTCCCTTCACTCTTTCCCCCACCTGGAGGTCAACTCAGGACTGGAGACAGAAACGAGAAGGCACTGCAGGAGAAAGGGGTTAGGTGCTCACCTGACTGAGAAGCACCACTCGCCCTTACGCTGAGCCTGAGACAATCGAGGCTCCAACATCGGTGAGTTGAACGATAACTGTAATCATTCAGATACATATACTGTGTTATGCTATGGGAGCATTGTCTCTCCATATGTGTTTCATTTGAGGACAACTGGAAGACTCCAGGAAAAGGGGGAACGTCACCCTGTATTTGGCGTGAGGCATTCTAACCCAGAGCCGGGACCCATTAGGCTCTACAATTTGTGAGTGTATTATATATATATATATATATATACTCACTCTAACAAATTCTAGCAGTCTGCACTATTATCCCTCTTCTCTCTTCCCTGTGTAATGGAATCTACCAATTGAGGGAAGGAAGTACAATGCTGAGACATCTGACCACGATTTATAAACTGTACGGCGACCATTAACCCTGGATTTGGTTCATTTACCAATTGGGTATTTTTTTGCACATGCACTTTTTGTGGCTATTTAGAGACTGGTAAATACCACTGGACATATTTGCGGACTCCTTAGAACTCACATCAACACTTTTTGTGTTTGCACTTTACAAATAGATAAGCAATATGAGCATATGCACTTTATATGCATTTTGCACTTACGGTCTATTATACACTCTGTATTGTGAGATGGATTCACACATATGATAAAAGGAGATAGCACTATTGTTGTTATATCGAATTTGCACTTTAATCTTGTGACTTTGCACTTTATATGCATTTCTGCACATGGTTTTATACACCCTGCATTGTGAGATGGACTCATGCGTATGATATAAGGGGATATCACTAACGCCACTGTATTTTATTGGCACTTAATTGCGATTTTGCACAAGACTGTTATTTGTACAATTACCAGCGGAACATTGATCCATTTCAGCATCCTCCTCTGTTAAACACCCGATGACAATTGACCCATATCTAAACCTCTAGCATTACCACCAAATTAGAATCTTCCATTCTGGGAAGTATTCATTGCGCCACTAGGACTCCAACTTTTCTACATATTTAATTTGCACATTTAGGTTGAGATTTATGTGCAACACCTTGTAGGCAGCAACCCCGAAAACCATAGTATTCACTAAGCGCCTCCACAGACACCTACTCTCGTCCTATCTGGAAGAGCCTGGCACTACATTTCCCAGACTCCCTTTTCCTGGGCACGCTCAGTGCGCTTCGTCGTTAACTTGTTTCCCAAAGTTTGTCCCTAGTGATCAAGGGGATGATTTTTTCTTTGAAATGCATGAGCAAATATACCTTGGTGCCGCTAGGTCTGGGCTGAGCCTGTTCCCCTTGCCTATGGTGTGAAATGCTTGCATGAGACCGAGGAAATTCCATTACACCAACTGGGGTAATTTCCCCTCCTTATCATGCAGATCAAAGAAGTCTCATTCCCCTGGCATTCAGCAACCCCTGGAATATCCTTTCACCTGGAGTTCAGTGATAAACCTCTTAATTACTTTCTTGGAAACTCAAGCATTTACTATCAGCTGCGCAAAATGGACACTTCAGCTATATAGATAGCCATAGAGATATATATATACAGTCATGTCCAAAATTGTTGGCACCCCAGACATTTTTCCAGAAAATCAAGTATTTCTCACAGAAAAGTAATGCAGTAACACATGTTTTGCTATACACATGTTTATTCCCTTTGTGTGTATTGGAACAAAACAAAAAAGGGAGGAAAAAAAGCAAATTGGACATAATGCCACACAAAACTCCAAAAATGGGCTGGACAAAATTATTGGCGCCCTTAACTTAATATTTGGTTGCACACCCTTTGGAAAAAATAACTGAAATCAGTGGCTTCCTATAACCATCAATAAGCTTCTTACACCTCTCACCTGTAATTTTGGACCACTCTTTCTTTGCAAACTGCTCCAGGTCTCTCTTATTGGAAGGGGGGCGCCTTTTCCCAACAGCAATTTTAAGATCTCTCCACAGGTGTTCAATGGGATTTAGATCTAGACTCATTGCTGGCCACTTCAGAACTCTCCAGTGCTTTGTTGTCATCCATTTCTGGGTGCTTTTTGACGTATGTTTGTGGTCATTGTCCTGCTGGAAGACCCAAGATCTCGGATGCAAACCCAGCTTTCTGACACTGGGCTCTACAGTGTGACCCAAAATCCTTTGGTAATCCTCAGATTTCATGATGCCTTGCACACATTCAAGGCACCCAGTGTCAGAGGCAGCAAAACAAACCCATAACATCATTGAACCTCCACCATATTTCACTGTAGGTACTGTGTTCTTTTCTTTGTAGGCCTCATTCCATTTTCGGTAAACAGTAGAATGATGTGCTTTGCCAAAAAGCTCTATCTCGGTCTCATCTGTCCACAAGACGTTTTCCCAGAAGGATTTTGGCTTACTCAAGTACATTTTGGCAAACTGTCGTCTTGCATTTTTAGGTCTCTGTGTCAGCAGTGGGGTCCTCCTGGGTCTCCTGCCATAGCGTTTCATTTCATTTACATGTCGACGGATAGTTCGCGCTGACACTGTTGCTCCCTGAGCCTGCAGGACGGCTTGAATTTCTTTGGAACTTGTTTGGGGGCGCTTATCCACCATCCGGACTATCCTGCGTTGCAACCTTTCATCAATTTTTCTCTTCCGTCCACCCACAGAGAGATTAGCTACAGTGCCATGGGTTGCAAACTTCTTGATAATGTTGCGCACTGTGGACAAAGGAAAATCTAGATCTCT
>CM019068.1:170321403-170432490 GCA_009667805.1 Leptobrachium leishanense | reverse complement strand
TTATTTTTCAGTGGGAGGTATCTACAATGGATCCACGCTCAGCCAGGAACTCTTGTCCTTCAACGCTCAGCCACACAAAGTTGTTCTATTATTAATTACTGGTTTCTCCCATAGAAAAGACTGTCTCTCTGCCACAAAAGCCCTGCTACATCTCCTGTGCCATGCAGGTTACAGAGTGTCCAAAAAGAAAGCACACATATGTAAACAGACTCTGAAATATCTAGGTTTTCAATTAACAAGTACAAAGTGTGCACTGGGGGCAGAGAAAGAAAAGAAGCAGTATGCCGAATACCCCAACCAAAGACAAGTTGACACTTGGCCAAGTTCTTCATGTCAAGGTGCCCCATGCTGTCAAAGCCCTGCTGGACGTCAAAGGAAGCTACTGGTTCAGCAACAGCCGGATGACGAAGTACCAAGCTATGATGTGTGAGAATCCACAGGTTCATTTGGACCTCATCGCTACCCTGAACCCTGTTACTTTACTGCCTAACTGCGAAGAGGATCCAGATCATGAATGTCTCCAAGTTATGGAAGAAGTGTTCAGTAGCAGGCCAGATTTGTAGACAAATACGATCTACAGTTGTTCACTGATGATAGCAGCTACATGGATGATGGGAAGAAAGTCTCCGGCTATGCAGTAGTCTCAGCAGAAGAGATTATCGAAGCAAATCCTCTACCAGGCCATAAATCTGCACAACTTGCTGAGATAACAGCCCTAACAAGGGCTCTGCAAATCTCCGAAGGCAAAAGAGTGAATATCTACACTGACTCCAAGTACGCCTTCATGACAGTCCATGCACATGGTGCACTCTACAAGGAGAGAGGCCTGCTCACTTCCTCAGGACAACAAATCAAGTATGCAGCTGAAATCACAGCCCTCCTAGAAGCTGTATGGAACTCAAGTGCTGTCAGTATCATGCACTGTCATGGCCACCAGAAAGGTCATGATGAAATCCCAAGAAGCAACAGGCGCAGACCATGCCGCAAAAGCGGCTGCAACACCATTGCTAACAACTGATCAAGCCAAAGTACTGCTCTGCAAGCAAGAGGACCAACCTGCCATGCGAAAACTACTAATTATATACGAATTGGAGAAAATTTGAATCTGGAGGCGAATTTATTGAAATTAGTTTGCACTAATGGCACAATGACTGTGAACTATTAGAACTCAATTATGATTATATCCAATGGCTTTTCCCAACTCAGTCCCAAGGCCGAAATTTCTACTCCACTCCTCTGAACCCGCAAGAGACACGATTTATGATTAACACATCAAAATTCAGCAAAATCTCCGCAGAGTATACAAAATGATGCTGAAATTCTTCGGCGTAAAAGTAATGGGGGAGTATGGAGAAGATACAAAAGAAACCGAAGTTGAACGAGCATAAAATTCGAGAGAATGAACCGCAAAGACTTTGATGTCCAAACTGTGCCAAGAGAGGTCATTAGGATGGTTGGATGTGCTGCCGATAGTCCTATTGCACATTAGGTGCAGGCCAACCCCCCAATTGAAGCTAAGTCCGTACGAACTTATGTTTGGACGGCCTACCCCTCTGATTAATGGACTAAGGGGGGACCTTCGGGCATTGGGGAAAACTAAACTATATGATCAGGTTGTACTGTTAGGTAAATCAATGCAGAAATTGCCGGAAATGTTTTTTTGTTTTTGAAATTCCGGTGGGGAGGGATTGGGTTTATGTGACTGTGAAAAGAATTGCCCAAGGGATTTTGATATTTGGGCAATTGTGGTACTGATTTTATATCTCGCAAATTTGATTTATGGACTGTCACGTGAAACATGCCCCAAGTGTCCAAACCACCAAAAAAATTGGAATGGTACACACCCGGTGATGGAGAACCGTACCATGTGGAGACAAAAGCGAGAGGCGCTATCTGGAACCCAGCTAAAAGGATATTTACTTGTGCAATTTAAATGTGACTATGCTAAAAAGTCTGGACAGACCACATGTTGAGTGTATAGTAGACTGCACCCAGAGACAATTTATATACCATTCGCCTCTGTCCCAATGAATTTGAGTATGTTTGTATCAGAAAATGTTACAGTACAGGCAGTTGATATGTCAAGGGAGAAACCAGATGTATTCAGTCCTGGGCATCCCATAACAGGACCAGTGTACCCACCAGAGTGGTGTTTTCAATTAGGCCCAGATAAGGAGATAAATAACGGGGTGGGTTATGTTATTCAAGTAAGTTCAACTAGACATCATATATTTAACACAAAGGAGCAGTCAAATTTTCTATACATACGATGTAGAAAGCTCACAAGCGAGCAAGAGGAGGTGATTGCGAATGTGACCAATGGAAGGCAGGATGAAGTGGATATGATGAAATGACTGAGACAGCTTACGATAGCGATATTAAAGGGAACACTACATTTGTCACCATTTATAGTGAAAGGAGAGTACCAGGTGTGCTGTGAAAGAGTGTGTTACATATGGGTACCACCTACAGTAACGGGAATGTTATTTGGCTAAATTGATCTCAATCCAGAGGGTGAGGGGAGAAGACACTAATTCAGACACAACACTTCACCCTAGGTATCCACTGGTGTTTGGAAGATAGAAGAGAGAGCTATTCAAGAAAGCGGATCGAATATGGGCATGGCTTCCAGTATGGACTGGATGGGGAAGAGAGTTGATGGCAATAATGAACAGTTATGCCAGTTTGATGGATGAGATTTAGAATAAAACTAGTTGGGATATTCAGTTGCTGAATCTGGAAGTACGAGAGATACGAAAGGTGCAAATGATACACAACATGGCACTGGAACAGATTAGTGCAGCTCTGAATGGATTGTGTGAGATGACGATGCACTATGAATGTTGCACATTCATCAAGAATGCTACACATGATGTCCCTGACTACTATCAGGTAATCCAAGATCACCAAGAAAAGGTAGCACAGTTGCAAGACACAGCAAGGGGGATCGCTGCTGAAGGCTGGAATCCACTTCGTGGGTTCGGAGCAATCGGAGATTGGTTTGGATCCATTCTGAGATTTATTTCACAGATTGGATCTATGATCCTGATGGTAGTGGTGATCTTGGTTGTAGGGGCACTACTGTATCGTATAGGGCTTTGCCTCTGGCCGCTATGCAAGAAGGCACTGACACCCACACAGACACAAGATATACCACTGATGATCCCACAAGGTATGTTCCCGACAAAAGGACCCCCCAAATATGAGGAACTTGAGAATAGAAGCAGTGAGTGTAATGGCTACAAGTCTCAGGAGAAGAGCCTGAGGCTTGAGCCAAGGGGGAATGTAGTGGAAATAGACTGGAAGATGGCCGCCATTATAAGCCAGGCGACCATCTTGTTCAGAATATTGGTTCACTTGTATATAACTAGGCAGGTTTTTAGCTGAAACTAGAATGAAGCATACGTAGAAATTTAGGAATGTGCTGAGATTAGCAGAAAAACAATTAAAGCGCTGAGAGAGAGATCTCTGCTGTTCCAGGCACAGAGAAAGATACATCAAGGTCGTTGGGGCCCGCAGAAATACAAAGGAGTGTAGAGATCAGACCAGGTGCCATTTGTAACAAATGACTGAAGGCACTAGGGAGTCAGGCGCAGCCCGGAACAGTAGGAGTAACTAATCATGATTTATTGTTACTAACACAAAGTTTGCCAATTTACAGCCAATTAATGAAATGTCTTTTGTATTAGGCTAAGGGAGGTACTAACTCACGTGGGGTGGGATAATGTCACCGGGAGGTGGGCTAATTGGGATGTACCTAGTTATGTATTTGAGGTATAAAACCTCAGGACACTGTATAATCGAGGCTCAGTCTTTGCGATTCAAACCTGTCTGAGCATTCTGTGACGTCACAATAAAAGTTTGCCTTTCCTGAAGAGACTCGTGTTCAGACAATCCTTACTCATGTCCGGTCCGGCCTCGTCCCGAGTGAACCAAGTGGATTCCGGTTACAAAAGCATTTTATAATGTTCAGTGATCAGAATCAGTGCGTCTGTTCAATGTTTGTGCCATTAAAGTTGATTTAAAAAAACAGCAAATAAAAAGTCCTTTGAGTGGAGGTCACATGTTTCCTGTCCAGAGTGGAGCTCCAGTCTGCAGCCAGACTCTTCTGGGATTGTGGGAGATTTGTTGTGTCACTGCTCTGCAGGCTGTGTGTTTAGCGCTCTCTGCCTGACACACAGGGAGGGGGAGGGGATTTGCTGTGTGCCCAGAGACACACACAGAGGAAGGAGGCCTCACACGGCGGCTCTGTCTCTTTCTATCAGTAAAGGTAGGTTTTTTGGTTATTTGCGGCGCTCCTCACGGTGAGCTGAACGGTAACGTCTACGTCTGCGCTTTTACAACGCTAAGCTCAGCAGATAAAGCCCAGTTATTTATATAGCGCCCACATACTCTGCGGCGCCGCTGCTTTGTGCGTTTGCTGGCGTGGTTCATTGTGTCGGCTTCACGCGGCTCCTGGGGTTAAAACATCCTCAGTTGCTCCATTGTTTAGAAATCCCTCTTTTTCCTGTACAGCGCTACGGAACTTGTTAGCGCTTTATAAAAACTTGTACCTGACACTCTGGGCTCTCTCAGCTGGTGCGAGTAACCCGAGCGTCAGACTGTTTCCACGTTAGCATCAGGTAAATTCAGTCTAGCGCCGGACCAACAGATCGTTTGCCTCTCGCTACAAACGATGAAAACCACTTAGCGCGCGGTAATTAACGATTCATATCGCCAGCTTCCTGTACTCACCGCATCCTATACTTAACATGGGCAGCGCTACAGAGCACTTTCACTATTCTAACCAACACATCATTTGGTCCCGGCGATAATGTTAGCGCCGACGCTAATCACAAAAATTTATTTAAATGAAGCCAGCATTAGTCTTTAGTGTTTGGAGCTCTGTGCTGCAGACACTGGGATAGAGGCAGCGTTAGTCTTTAGTGTTTGGAGCTCTGTGGGAGCTCCTCCCATGGAGATGAGGATTGGGGACAGAGCGGAAGTTGTCGCCGGGGAGAAACGTCTTTTGTGTGTGAGAGAGCTCAGTGCTGGAAGGAGGATCTGCAGGTCACAGACGGGTCTGTATAAATGGAACATTATTATTATTATTCTTTATATAGCGCCAGCATATTCCGCAGCGCTGTACAACACTCACAGTATAGACAGGGTTACAATAGATTGAACAACATTTTGACAAAGCAGTACAGGAGGAAACGAGGGCCCTATTCCCGTGGGAATTTACAATCTAGAAGGGTTGGGTTGGAAAGAGGAGGAGAGGACTGCAAGGCGAGAGTGACGGGCTGCAAGGCGAGTAAGAGTGTCTGTAAGGTGGGAGTGATGGGCTGGTTGCGTCAGTGAGTCGGGTGGTCGGCTTCCCTGAATAGGAATGTCTTAAGGGAGCATTTGAAGGAAGGGAAACTAGGGGAAAGTATGAGGGAGAGCGTTCCAGAGGATGGGGGGCTGCGTGTGAGAAATCCTGCAGTGTATCATGGGAAGAGGTGATGCAGGGAGAAGCTAGGCGCAGGTCACTATTTGATCTTGGGGAGCGTGCTGGGGTGTATTTGGTGATTAGTGAGGACAGGTAGTAGGTGCTGAGTTAGTGAGGGTTTTGTAGGTCAGGGTAATGATTTTAATTTTAATTCTGCAGTGGATGGGGAGCCAGTGAAGGGACCCACAGAGACCGAGCGGCGGGTGAGGTGAATGAGCCTGGCAGAGGCATTCAGAATTGATTTGTAGGAGGGATAGAGGGAGGCCAGCTATAAGATTATTACAATAGTCAAGTCGGGAGATTACAAGGGCGTGGATGAGTTGCTTTGTGGTGTCAGCGGTGAAAAATAGAGATGTGCAATTCAATGCAAGAGAGAAAGGTTGAAGATGTGTGTGAGAGCAGGGGTGAGGGAGGAGGAGAGTGGAGGTATTAGATGGGAGGGAATGGGGTCAAGCGGGAACGTGGTTAGATGTGAGGAGGACAGTAAAGAATTGACTTCCTCCTCAGTGGCTGGGAGGAAGTGGCAGAGGGTAGCCGAGGAGGCTTCTGGGAATGGAGGTGGCAGATGACCATCTTGTGCCAGGATGTTGCTTCTGATAGTTAAGCGTTTTATTTAAGAAGTAATCTGGCAGGTCCTGAGCGCTAAATGCAGATGAGGGGGGAGACACAGGTGGGTAGAGTAGTGCGTTGAAGGTGGACCACAGTTGTTTAGGGTTGGAGGTCAGAGTATGTATAGGTAATCTATGTAATGCTCGATCGTTGTCGGAGTCAGATGAAGATGATGTAAATTTCTGTCCCTTGTAAGTCTTCTTCTTGGGGTACTGCGGCTGTTTTCCTTGTACATTCCTATTATAACAAACCTGTTGGAGATGGCCCATTTTTCCACATTGATGACAAGATTGATCCTTAAACCGACAGGTTTTGGAGTCATGGTCTGTATTACAGCACCGGTAACAAGCTGGCGTGGGTTCGGGTCTGTATCTCAAGTTGGCTGTAGCAGTTGCTGTTCTGAAAACTTCCTCTTTCACCCCTTCGGATCTGCGGGTGCAATTCCTCCGTATCCCTGACAGCCATCTCCATGACTGATGCGATCTCCGCTGCACTTGTAATGGTGAGTCCTTTTTCTGTCAGACATTTCCTTTGAATCCTTTCACTATTCAGTCCCAGGACAAACTTGTCCCTCAAAGCTGTAGGTAGGTCCTCCCCAAATGAAAAGATGGAGGCCAGTTTGCGAAGGGCCACCACATAGGCTTTAATATCTTCGCCCGGCTGCTGCTGCCGTTGATAAAAACGAAATCTTTCTGCAATTTCCAGCGGTTTTGGCTGAAAGTGATCCTTTAGTAGTTTCAGCAGTCCCTGTAGCGCTTAGCTTGCTGGTTTCTCAGGGAACAGAAGGTCTCTTAGAGTGTCATATGTGTTAGCCCCCACTGCTGTGAGAACCACTGCTCCCTGCCTCTCAGGGGGTGCTCCCTGCCTATCAGTGCCATTTTCTTGCTGGTGGAGGGCAGTGTGCTTTATCTGTGGAGGGCAGGGTGCTTTTATCTTTTTTTTTCTTCAGGCTGAGCAGGCCTTTACAAATCCCATCCTCGTCGCCACTGTTATGCTGTCATTTTCTTCTTGTATATAGTTTAACATCGATACAAGCTTGTTGTTATGGCCGGGCTGCAGCTGGCCACAGTACAAGACACTCTCGTGACCGGAAACGCGAGACGATCAAAACTGGAAGTATTCTACCATCACCCTTGGTTTAACGCAGGATAACGCCTAGGCGCATGCGCAAGATGGCGTCACCCGCGGTAATACGTATGAGATCTTGAGGGAGGTGGGAAACGCACGCCAGGGAACAATTACAGGGACACGTGTGCACGATAATTGTTGATATTGTAGGGACTTATTAAGGCTAGGGTCAGACAAAAGCATTTTTCCCCGCGAACGTGAAAAAGTGCGTCCGAACGCATTGATGTATTTTTTTCACGGAATGCGCAAAAACGGTCAGACGACGTGCATTTTCGGGCGTGATTTTGTACGGATCGTCAATAAAACTCTTTTTGTGTCTGGACCTTATGTAGGCTGGACATTAGCAGTGTCTGACATCTCCTAATCACGCACACACGCCGCTATGCCTCAGCTGCGCACTCAGTACGTCAGTACTAGCGGTTCTGCGTTCTCAAAAAAATGCGTTTAAATTCCACTTGCGTTGCACGGCCGGACCTTTTTGTGCGGCCGTACATCGTATATTGTCCGTCATTGCCCGTCATCTGCTGCTAGTGCGGCCGTAATTATGTGCGCCAGAACGCACGTTAAAAGTGCGCTGGTCTGACCCCAGCCTAAAACGCACAGGGGCAATGAGCATCAAACCAGCTGATGAAGCCGGGAATTGCGGCGAAACGCATTCTGGAGACCTGCTTGTGCTTCTTTTTCTTTTGTTTTATGTCTTGTTTTAATTAAACCTTTTAAAGATGAAGTCCCAGTTTCCTTAGCGTTTTTTGGGGATTTATCCATGTGAAAATATCCATAGGCACATATTCTCGAGCTATGGAAGCTCCTCCAAGAGTGAGTTAAAAATTGACAGAAAATCTTGTATTTTATTTTGCACGGATTTCACACAGGAAGAATAGTTTTTCTTCACATTTTTATCTTCTATGCTGTATCTTGTGGCGAGAAGAACTATTCCATAAAGGTGTGGGTTACATAACCCTGAAAGCAATTCAGTTTGCGCTGATCAGATATGTATATGGCTTTGTTATTATTGGTTTAGGTGAAACCACTGTTAATCTGATCTAGCATCGGGGTTCTGGTGGGGTACATGGGATTGGCATTTACCATACATTCACTACATATTTCTTAAGTGCCTCTTTAGCTCCTCCAGAATCTCCATCTCGCCAGGGCAAGACTGGGGATAAAAACCAGCCCTGGAAAAAAATTCATACCAGCTCCATTAATATGCAGTGCGTTTGAGGGTATCACAGAGCTGTACAGTAATAAGCAGCTCACATTTTATATATTGGCTCCAGCTCATATGGAATGGATATATAATGCCCCCAGCTCACAAGGATATATTACCCACAGCTCACATGAATATAGTGCCCCAGCTCACACATGGATATATACTGCCTCAGCAGCTCACACATCGATATATACTGCCTCAGCAGCTCACACATGGATATATATTGTCCCCAGCAGCTCACACATGGATATATATTGCCCCAGCAGCTCACAAATGAATATATATTGCCCCAGCAGCTCACACATGGATATATATTGCCCCAGCAGCTCACAAATGAATATATATTGCCCCAGCAGCTCACAAATGATATATATTGCCCCAGCAGCTCACACATGGATATATTATTGCCCCCAGCAGCTCACACATGGATATATATTGCCCCAGCAGCTCACACATGGATATATATTGCCCCAGCAGCTCACACATGGATATATATTGCCCCAGCAGCTCACACATGGATATATATTGCCCCAGCAGCTCACACATGGATATATATATTGCCCCAGCCAGCAGTTCACACACGGATATATATTGCCCCAGCCAGCAGCTCACACATGGATATATATTGCCCCCAGCTCACCTCTCCTCTCCTCTGCCAGACCCCTCCAAGAAAATTTTGCCTGCTGCCTCCTCCGTGAGCAGCCTCCCTCCACTAGGTGCGACACATGCGGTGCGGCGACGTTCTGCGCCTGCGTGTCTATGCACATCACATGGTGGGGAAGGGGCGGCACTAATACAGCATGCATGCCATTCCCAGCCTTCAGTATGTGGGAATGCACGCACGCTGCAGCAGCTGTCAGCCCGGGCGGCCCTTCACTCAATCAGCTCTGGATTCGAACTCAGAGTACGATACCGGAGCTGAGCATTAAGGCAGCCAGGCAATGCTGTGGGTTCTCGGAGCAAAAAATAAAAGCGGCCCAAAATTTAAACAACCTACCAGGATTCCTCCCGGTATCCCGGTAGTCCAGTCTGGACCTGCATCTCGCTCTGGGCTGCACCACACCTGTGCCTTTGGGCACCGCTTCAAATTCTGGTACAGCTGTTCCATCTACAAAAAAGGTCCTTAGATACAAGGAACCAAACCCACCAGCTGTCAGTCAATGTAACAGATCTCTGTACCCCGATCGAGTCACATATGTTAATGTGGATTCCTTGCTGGACCCCCATTTCCAACCAGCAGTCTTTTGTGCCTTTTCTCCAGCCCATAGCCGAAGCATAAGGATGGGTACACTGAAAGCGCAGTGGTATCATCCCCTAGAAATGAGGCAACACACAGATCTTGAGGTTTAGAACTGACAGCTTTTAATGAAATAATATATACAGTGCCAGGCGGAGCCGGTCAGTCAATGGAAAATGACACCCTGGTTTCTCACTGCACCTCATTCTAATCCCTCCCCCAGAATACGACTCTTACTGCTCTGAGGTTTCTGCTCTGCATCTCGGAGTCTGACACATCAGCCCAGACACCATAATCCAGATCTACAGCACTGCAAAGCCCCCCCCCCCATCCCTGACCAGCACTCAAAACTAAGAGCCATGGGCATGTATGAAGCCAAACATTGTGAGGGATGAGGGTATATGTAGTGATACACACGTTATTTATATCTTGTTGTAATTTGATGCTTGAAATGAAAGAAAAACATCAGGAAGAAACTGAGCAGAATATTCCTGTGTAATTCCAGACACATTGTGCTTCCTCTAATCGTTCCTCCACAAGATCCGGCCGTCCAGGTAACCTGTGATAATGAATCCAGACACAGCCAGGGATCCGCTGAGCCAGAGGATCCTGGATCTAACTCTGGAGATGATCTTTCTGCTGACTGGAGAGGTAAGAGATTCCATGAGATTCCATATTGCTGCTGATATTAAATCCCTCTGGAGCTGTGTGACCCAGGAGACATTTCAGAGGCAGATCAGTAGTAGATTGATGTGTAAATAAAGGTTCCAGCACACCATACAGCACACTATGGAGATAACACACTGACACATACACAAAAGCATGGGGGCCAGGGGGCGACGTGTTTATACCTCTCTATATTGGCCTCACTCTCAATGTTTAGGGTCATATGGTGGTGAAGATCCATGAGATGGTCAGTGACAGCAGCCGTCACCAAATATCAGAAGGACACGGCAGGAACCAAAGCTTCAATACGGAGCCTCCACCTCACTCAGGAATCCATGAGCAAAACCATGAGAAGATGCTGGAGCTGAGCAATCAGATCATCCGTCTGCTGACTGGAGAGGTGAGGCTGCTGGGAATGGGACATTATACGCTAACACCAAGGCATGTGTCTGGATGGTGACTGTGTCATTGTGTGTGTCAGGTTCCTATACGCTGTGAGGATGTCACTGTCTATCTCTCCATGGAGGAGTGGGAGTATGTGGAGCGACACAAGGAGCTCTATGAGGACGTCATGATGGAGGATCACCAGCCTGTTATACACGGGGTAAGAGATGCTTTAATTCTCATAATGTTTGTGTCCAATCCCAGAGCAACGTGTCCCAATAATCCCCTGAAATGTTGGCTGTGCCGTGTAATAAACGTGTTCCTGAATGATCGTCTCACGTGTTCATGTGATTTTCCCTCCAATAGATAAATCTGTATGGGGTGAATTTCACGCTGCGGTTTCTTTATGGGATATTGGATGTGAAAATGGAAGTGAAATTCTAAGCAATAATGTGGAAAAGGATCTGAACAAGACAAGAAAAGGACCAGCTGAATCTGCAACATACACAGAGCGAGAATCTCTGGCGTCTGAAGAAAGACACGTCCCAGAGAAAGAGATTTATCCAATCACAGAACCCCCAGAATATTCACCCCCTGATATTAAGGAGGAACCGGCCTCATGTGACGAAGGAAATCTCCCAGACAGCGACATGTATGAACCCCCAGAACATACACAGACACAATATACCTCTACTTATACAGGGGCAGAATCCCAGTCACATGGAGAAGGAGATATCTCCCTTCCAGAACATTTAAAGAATGATTATATATCTGTTGTCATTAAGGAGGAATCACCCACATATGGAGAAGGAAATCTCCCAGACAGCGACATGTATGAACCCCCAGAACATACACAGACACAATATACAGCTGATAATATAGGAGACTATTTTAAAGCCAATACAGACCCAGTGGAAATAGAAAGTCACACGAGACCTTTTAAATGTTTCACTCAGGCCTCAGCTGTTGCAAAACCCAAGACTCACACAGGAGAAAATCCATTTAAATGCCCTGAATGTGGGAAAGGCTTCACTTATTCCTCTGCTCTTGCAAGACATAAAGGGATTCACAAAGGAGAAAAAAACTTTAAATGCCCTGAATGTGGTAAAGGCTTCACTCAGGCCTCAACTCTTGCAGGACATAAACGGATTCACACAGGGGAAAAACCATTTAAATGCCCTAAATGCGGGAAAGGCTTCACTTGTTCCTCAAATCTTGCAAGACATAAAAAGATTCACACAGGAGAAAAACCATTTAAATGCCCTGAATGTGGGAAAGGCTTCACTCAGGCTCAACTCTTGCAGGACATAAATGGATTCACACAGGAGAAAAACCATTTAAATGCCCTGAGTGTGGGAAAGGCTTCACTGAGACCTTACTTCTTGAAAGACATAAAAGGATTCACATAGGAGAAAAACCATTTAAATGCTCTGAATGTGGGAAAGGTTTCATTCTAGCATCCACTCTAGCCGAACATATGAATAGTCACACAGGAGAAAAACCATTTAAATGCTCTGAATGTGGGAAAGGCTTCACTAAGCGCTCCATTCTTTCAAGACATAAAATGACTCACATAGAGGAAAACCCATTTAAATGCTCAGAATGTGGGAAATGTTTCTCTCGGAACTCAAATCTTACACTACATAAAAGGATTCACACAGGGGAAAAACCATTTAAATGCTCCGAATGTGGGAAAGGCTTCACTGATTCCTCAAATCTTACACTACATAAAAGGATTCACACAGGAGTTAAACCATTTAAATGCTCTGACTGTGGGAAGTGTTTCACTCGTGCCTCACATCTTGCAAGACATAAAAGGATTCACACAGGAGAAAAAAAATTAAATGCCCCGAGGGTGGGAAATGTTTTAACAGTGCCTCTTATTTAAAGACTCATAAAATGATTTACACAGGAGAAAACCTTTGAAATGCCCTAAGTGTGGGAATGGCTTCACTCATTCCTCAGCTCTTGTAGCACATAAAAGGATTCATACAGGAGAAAAAAAACACATTTAACCTGCCTGGCGGTATTCCCGAGTTTGACTCAGGGTTAAATTTTGCTACCGCGATCGGCAACCCCGAGCCACACTCAGGCTGGATGCATACTCACCACATCCTTCGCTCCCTCGCCGCCTCCGCAGTCACCGCAGTGTGATCGCGACAGCCGGCGACTTTGCTTCCTAGTTCTGCTCCCTGCGAGCCATGCGACGCTGGGGGCGGGACCAGGCAGCAAATTCAAAAAAGAAAAAAAAAATACAGTAAAAAAAAAAAAATTTCAATAAACTTTGCTGTGCAGTGGGTGCTGGGATTCTTGTTCAGATGTACACTCCTTTGACAAAGTAATACAGGACATGGGGAACCAAAAGAAGAGTTTATACTCAAAGCAGCTTTACAGAAATAAAAGGCGAATAAAAATCATTTGTAAGCTGTAATAAGGCTTTGCAATACAAGTTTCGCTGGTGCTTGCCCAGATCCACCAGTGAAACCTGTATTGCAAAGCCTTATTACATTTTAGAAATGATTTTTATTCGCCTTTAATTTCCGTAAAGCTGCTTTGAGAATAAATACGATTTTTTTTTTTTTTTGGTACCCCGTGCCTTGTATTACTTTGGTAAAAGATTGGGTGCTGGGATTCCTGTCCACTTAGAGATCTTCTGGTGAGTGATTTAGATTTTTGTTTCAAACAGATCTTTTCTATTCATTTTAAGGTTTTAAGTTAGGTCTGGTGTGTAAATTAGGTTAGGCTGGTGACTCATTCCTCTTACTGATTAGCATACAATTGGAATCAATTGCGTGCTATTTGCAAAGGTTGTTAAACTTGTCCACACCTTGCTGGGGGAGGTGTTCTTAGGTGACTATATAAAGCTTGTGGAATATTAGCTTGGTCTAATTGAGCTTGGGAAGCCTTCTAAGTGAGAATTTAGAGATATCCTGGAGATACTCTGGAGGTAGTCTGAGGTTAGACAGGAGGTAGAAAACCTACAAAAAGGTAAGATTTGTTGGTTTAAATCCATTCTTTTATAATGGCAGGCTTGGTCCAGTGTAAGAGCTGTCATGCATTTGTTTTTAGATCCAATTTTTGGAGGTTTGGAGTGTTCCTGATATGTAGGCAGCTCTGTTTGTTGCAGCAGGAAATTGCCTGTTTGAAGTCTGAGATTTGTAAATTATCTGTTAGACAAACTCAGGCTATGGCTATGACTGTTACAAAGCCACTGCCACAGCGGCCTCCTAGGAGTGGCAGATGGACTACTGTAGGATCTGGTAGACTTAGAGTTGTGGATATAAGGCATGTCCCACAGTCTGTGGCTCTTCTTAATTCTTTTGAGGCACTTTCAGAGTGTAGTGGTGAGACGGAAGTAGGCTCAGACACCATAGTTGAGGAACCACCATCCCCTATGCCTAAGGTATGCAGGACTGCAACCAAGAACAATATGGAAAAGGTGGGACATGATAGAAGGCAATTGTTGCTGGGTGATTCTATCATAAGAGGTGTTGAGCTGGAGAGTAGTGGTTTGGTGAGATGTCTTCCTGGGGCTACTGCTCGTAGAGACAAGCGACGTATTCTCAATATTGTCAAACAAGCAAAGCAGCAAGGGGAAGTGGATGTTCTAGTCCATCTAGGAACAAATGACTTGGCTAGCAATGAGGTTTCTGAGATTAAGGAAGATTTTTGTGTTCTTCGAGATGAAATACAGCAGATTGCGTCCACTGTGTCATTCTCTGAAGTTTTGCCTGTGCATAACATTCAGGATAGCCAGATGCGCAATAGGGAATTTAATTTGTGGCTTCGGGAATGGTGTCGAGAGCAAGGATTTGGCTTTGTGTCCCATGATAGCTCTAATTGGAGCAGAAAGGAACTGTATAAAAAAGATGGTTTGCATCTTACTCATAGGGGAACATATGTTCTCAGTGAGAAGTTCAAAGGTTTCGCAAAGAAATATTTAAACTAGGAGGGGGGACAAAAGGGTAAAAAACAATCTGCCTGATTGTCCCCCAAAACTAAATCGGCGGGTGCAAGCAACATGCGGGGAAAAAAATGACAAGCTCAGAGTCGTGTCTATAAATGCTCGCAGTTTAGTCAATAAAATCAATGAACTGGAGGCAATGATGGCAGCTGAAAAAGTAGATTTAGTTGCGGTTACTGAGACATGGTTCAGTGAGAAAAATAACTGGGACATAACAATACCGGGGTACTCTTTATATAGAAAAGACAGAGAAGGTAGGAAAGGAGGAGGAGTGGCCCTGTATGTGAAAAACAACATAAAAACGAACCAAATAAAAGTGAGCGAGGTGAACATAGAGTCAGTTTGGGTTACGCTAACATTTGGCAATCATACAGTAGCTCGTGTAGGTGTGATCTATAGACCCCCTGGACAAGTAGAAGAGCTAGATAATCTGCTGCTTGAGGAAATAGCCAAAATGGCAATGAAGGGGGAAGTTATTATCATGGGGGACTTTAATCTTCCTGATGTGAACTGGAAAACCAAAACAGCTGGGTGCACCAGGAGTACAAATATTCTAAACTCCCTACTGGGATTATCTCTAACACAAGTAGTTGAGGAGCCGACCCGTAAAGAGGCCATATTGGATTTAATACTCACAAATGGAGGTTTGGTATCGGACGTAGTTGTAGGTGAAAATTTGGGATCTAGTGATCACCAGTCAGTGTGGTTTAATATAACAACAGGGATGGAGCCGCACCACACAAAAACAAAAGTTTTAGACTTTAAAAAAACTGATTTTTCTAAAATGAGACTTTGTGTGAAGGAGTCATTATCAGACTGGAGGAGTTTAAAGGGAGTCCAGGAGAAATGGGATTATTTAAAGGAAGCATTATTGAAGGCCACAGGCAATTGCATTCGACTTGTTAGCAAAAACAAAAAAGGGAAGAAACCACTGTGGTACTCTGCAGAAGTGGCCAAAATAGTGAAGAACAAAAAGACAGCATTCAATAATTATAAAACAACTCAGAGTGAAGAAGATAGGCAAACCTATAAGATTAGGCAGAAAGAGGCAAAGCAGTTTATAAGAGCTTCCAAAGCACACGCAGAAGAGAAAATTGCTCAGTAAAAAAGGGGGACAAAACATTTTTTAGATACATAAATGAGAAAAGAAAAGTAAAACAAGGATTAGTTAGATTAAAAACGAAGGAAGGTATGTAGAAGAGGATAAAAGTCTCGCTGACTGCCTCAATTAATATTTTTGTTTAGTCTTTGCAGAAGAAAAGGAAGGAAAGGGACCTCCGTTAGGAGGAAACACTAACGAGACAATTACATATCAGTTTACAGAGGAGGAGGTTCTACAGCAGCTGTCTAAAGTAAAGATAAGTCAATGGGGCCTGATGGGATCCACCCTAAATTATTAAAAGAGCTCAGTGATGTAATAGCAAAACCGTTAACAGATTTATTTAACCAATCCTTGCTAACGGGAGTCGTCCCAGAAGACTGGAAATTAGCAAATGTCGTGCCCATTCACAAGAAGGGTAGTGGGGAGGAATCTGGGAACTATAGGCCAGTTAGTCTTACGTCAGTAGTGGGGAAATTAATGGAAACCATGTTAAAGGAAAGCATTGTTGAACATCTAAAAACACATAGATTACAGGATCAGAAACAACATGGGTTTACCTCAGGGAGATCATGCCAAACTAATCTTATTGATTTTTTTTGATTGGGTAACAAAAATAATAGACACAGGTGGTGCAGTAGACATTGCTTATTTAGATTTCAGTAAGGCTTTTGATACTGTTCCGCATAGAAGGCTTATCAATAAATTGCAATCTTTGAGCTTGGATTCCAATATTGTTGAATGGATTAGGCAGTGGCTGAGTGACAGGCAACAGAGGGTTGTGGTAAATGGAGTTTATTCGGCGCAAGGTCTTGTTATCAGTTGGGTACCTCAGGGGTCAGTACTTGGACCCATTCTATTTAATATTTTTATTAGTGATATTGCAGAAGGTATTAATGGAAAAGTATGTCTTTTTGCTGATGACACAAAGATTTGCAACAGGGTTGACGTTCCTGGAGGGATCAGCCAAATGACAAATGATTTAGGTAAACTAAAAAAATGGTCGGAGTTGTGGCAATTGAGTTTTAATGTGGATAAGTGCAAGATAATGCACCTGGGACGTAAAAACCCAAGGGCTGAATATAGAATATTTGATACAGTCCTAACCTCAACATCTGAGGAAAGGGATTTAGGGGTCATTATTTCAGAGGATCTAAGGGTAAGTAGTCAATGTAATAGAGCAGCAGGAAATGCTGGCAGAATGCTTGGTTGTGTAGGGAGAGGTATTAGCAGTAGGAAAAGGGAAGTGCTCATGCCACTGTACAGAGCACTGGTGAGACCTCACTTGGAGTACTGTGTGCAGTACTGGAGACCGTATCTCCAGAAGGATATAGACATTTTAGAGAGAGTTCAGAGAAGGGCTACTAAAATGGTGTACGGCTTGAAGGAGAAAAGTTAGCAGGAAAGGCTTAATGATCTTAACATGTACAGCTTGGAAAAAAGACGAGACAGAGGAGATATGATAGAAACATTTAAATACGTAAAGGGAATCCACAAGGTAGAGGAAGGGAGTATATTTAAAAGAAAACAAGAGGACATAGTATTAGATTAGAGGGGCAAAGGTTTAAAAGTAACATCAGGAAGCATTATTTTACTGAGAGGGTGGTGGATACATGGAACAGCCTTCCAGTAGAAGTGGTAGAGGCCAAAACAGTAATTGAATTTAAGCAAGCATGGGATAGGCATAAGGCTATCCTAAACAAAAGATAAATCCAGGTAAAGTATCCATGTAATTGGGCGACTAGATGGGCCGAAAGGTTCTTATCTGCTGACATCTTTCTATGTACAGAGGAAAGAGACAGGTTTTTGGTTTGATTTTATATTATTGAATATAATTTATTTCTATTATTTTGGATAATTATTTGTGGGATAATAAATTATTTTGTGTTTCAAACCTTCTCTGACTCGTGTGTCTACTAGACTCTTGCTTGCACGGATTTCAGTGACTTATTCCTACAGAATACAGGCTTACTATATAAAACAACACATTTCCTTTCCAAAAAAATTGAAAACGCTTTTAGACACGAAAGTTTGCAAAAATTAGACGCCAGGGAGGTTAATTGCTTAGAATGTGGGAAAGTTAGTTACAAGCATTTATAAAGTGCCTACATATTCCTTAGCTCTGTAGAAAGTGAGAGACAGAATAACAAATATACATACAAGTTACATACATGGAACAGTAGGAGGGAAGAACCCTGCTCGAGAGCTTACAATCTAAGAGGAGTGGGGTGACACAGTAGGTGAGGGTGCTGGTGTATGTGTAGTGGCGAGGTGCATGTGGGCTGATTGTGAAGATAGAGGGGGATCATGGAGTGAGATGATAGGCTTCTCTATCAGTAATGAGTTTTCAGAAACTTCTTGTAGGACTGGAGAGACGGGGAGAGTAATGTTGTGGGGGAGGAAGTTTCATAGAAAGAGGGCAGCTCGGGAGAAGTCCTGAAGGTGGGAGTTGGGGGTGCGGGTACGAGGAACTGATAGCATCAGATCATTGGCCGAGGAAAGTGGTCGGGACGGGACGTACCTGCTAATAAGGGAGGAGATGTAGGCAGGGGCACGGTTATGGAGAGCTTTGTATGTGATCGATACAATGAATTGGATTCTAAAGGAAACAGGAGCCAGTATAGAGATTGACAAAGGGGTGAGGTGGGTGAGGTGCGGGAGGTGAGGTGTATGAGCCTGGCTCTGGCATTCATTATAGATTGCAGAGGGAGAATCTGGGATCTCTTAAGGCCAGAGAAAATGTGGTTACAGTAGTCAAGGTGGGAGATAATAAGAGCTTGGTTGAACATTTTAGTAGACAACTAAGCCCCAACCAGTCCATCACTCTCACATTGCAGTCCTCTCCTCCGGTTTCCACCCCCAACCCTTCTAGATCATGAGTTCCCATGGGAATAGAGCCCTCGTTTCCTCCTGTACTGGTTTATCAAATGTTGTTCAGTCTCCGTGTATTGGGACCCTGTCTATATCATGCCCATTGTTCAGCGCTGCGGAATATGCTGGCGCTATATACTGTAGAGAGTGCAACTAAAACGTAACATTTATTGAAATGAATACTAAAATGAAAGCACAATCAGTGCACTGATCCATACACACAACATAACTGGTAGTTTGAAGCAAGTCAATTAATGAATGGACATGACTGAACATACACTACAGGTGAAACTCGGATAATGAGAATATCGTGGCAAAAGTTAATTTGTGTGAAGCTGGCCCCCCTACAATCGGCACAAATAAAATAAACACTGTGTTTGCTTAGTGCTAGGTTTGTGCCATTATAATCTCCGTTCTATCTTGTTTCGTTTTTGAGTTATTAACGTTTTAATAAAGGTCACCAAAGGTCACGCAGCCCCCCCCCCTACAACACCCAAAAGTCATGAAACCGGGCTTGTTGGTTAGTGCTGCGTTTGTGCTGATTTGTGCCGCAAAAATGGACGTTTGTGCCGGTTTGGTTTTACAGGTGTTGCGCAGTTTATCTGATGAAACCCTGCCCACTTTGCACCCCCCATTATAACATTTTAAAAACAAACATACTATTTGTTTGTGCTGTTTTTGTGCCGCAGAAATGGACGTTTGTGCTGCATTGTATTCAATCAAACCCCGCCCACTTTGCACCCAATGATGTTAAATCTTAAAAACAACTATGCCGTTATTTTTTAATAGCCACATTATTATTATTCTTTATTTATAAAGCGCCAGCATATTCCGCAGCGCTGTACAATGTGCACAATATAGACGTGGTTACAATACATTGAGTAACAAACCATTACAGGAGGAAACGAGGGCCCTATTTCCGTGGGAACTCACAATCTAGACGGGTGATGTGATTTGTGCTATAATAAAAAAAAAGTTCACTCAATCTGGTAAAAGAGATCAGCAGTGTTTGATCAGAACTTGAAACATTTTCTTCCCAATTCAGGTGTCATGTGCTTCATTATGGTAATTGCTGGGGTAGCGGGTTTGTGGGAGGTATGTCTGGGCTTTGATGGTCAGGTATGCCCACCCTTTCTTCCCCCTTTCAGGGTTAAGGGCCATGAATGCGTGACCATTGAGGGATACGCCCTGGGTTCCCCCTATGCTGTTTAAATTAATGGATTGCTCCATCCTCCAGATTCTCATTTTAATTGGTCGTCTTTGTAGTTCAGAGGAAGTTGGGTAATGAGGAAGGAAGAGAGATGGTATCTGCATGTCCTATGTGTGTTCACACAGAGCATGAACAGAAGTTCTCATTATTGGAAGAAGGTGTTTTGAGAGCCGTAACCTTTGTGCAAATTGTAACGGTAAGAAAGATGTAAAAATCATGTCTAGAATTCGATACAATAAACTCTTGCCACAGTATAGTGTGAAATGCTGCTTTCCATTAACCTCTTAAAGACATATTATGAAATACTTCACTCATGGTTTTCTGTTCATGCCTTTTTCTTAGGAGTTAACTCCGGCGGGGCATACTAGTACGCCCGCTTGCCGGCCTCTTTGGCAGGTGCCTCCTTCCACGCCGTCCTGCAGCAGCCAACTGCTGGGCAGGGCCTAGGCAGCCCATAGAAGTCAACGGGGCATACTAGTACACCCCGTATGTTCAAGGCCCACCTGCCACAGGCAAGGTCGGCCCAAACCTCTGTGCTGCCTGGAGCCATGGAGGAGATGCTGCCCCCCAAAAAAATAACATGTGTCGTTTATGAGTGTATCACAGAGCCATACAGCAATAAAACTTGCATTAATGTGTGGTGTGTATGAGCATAGCACAGAGCTCCACAGCAACAAAACTCACAGCAATGGGCAGTGTGTATGAGCGTATCACAGAGCTCCACAGTAATAAAACTCACAGCAATGTGCGGTGTGTATGAGTGTATCACAGAGCTCCACAGTAATAAAACTCACAGCAATGTGCAGTGTGTATGAGTGTATCACAGAGCCATACAGCAATAAAACTTGCATTAATGTGTGGTGTGTATGAGCTTATCACAGAGCTCCACAGCAACAAAACTCACAGCAATGGGCAGTGTGTATGAGCGTATCACAGAGCTCCACAGTAATAAAACTCACACTCATACACACTGCACATAACTGAGTTTTATTACTGTGGAGCTCTGTGATACACTCATACACACTGCACATTACTGTATCACAGAGCTCCACAGTAATAAAACTCACAGCAATGTGCAGTGTGTATGAGTGTATCACAGAGCTCCACAGCAACAAAACTCACAGCAATGTGCAGTGTGTATGAGCATATCACAGAGCTCCACAGCAATAAAATTGACAGTAATGTGCAGTGTGTATGAGTGTATCACAGCGCTCCACAGTAATAAAACTCACAGCAATGTGCAGTGTGTATGAGCGTATCACAGAGCTCCACAGCAACAAAACTCACAGCAATGGGCAGTGTGTATGAGCGTATCACAGAGCTCCACAGCAATAAAACTCACAGTAATGTGCAGTGTGTATGAGCGTATCACAGAATCCACAGCAATAAAACTCACAGTAATGTGCAGTGTGTATGAGCGTATCACAGAATCCACAGCAATAAAACTCACAGTAATGTGCAGTGTGTATGAGCGTATCACAGAGCTCCACAGCAATAAAACTCACAGTAATGTGCAGTGTGTATGAGCGTATCACAGAATCCAGAGCAACAAAACTCACAGCAATGTGCAGTGTGTATGAGCGTATCACAGAGCTCCACAGCCATAAACAGATATAAACGTTGCCCCCTCTCCTGCTTAGCTTTTCTTTGCAGGGAGGGGGTTGAACTCTAATCCCTGGTGGTCCAGTGGCACCGGTGGGGCGGTCCAGTGATACTGCCCTGTAGTCTCTCTACATCCCTGTGATCCCTGTTCCGGTGGCTGTGGACTCTGCAAAGCGATCTGTGTGCAGACCACGACCCACACTGCAGTCTGGACTCGAGCACCGGCGATCGCTGATAATCTGTCACCTGATCACCTGCGCTCTCTGACACAGTCAGTGAGCACCAGCAGTCAGGTGGCAGATCATTAGATCGCCGCTGGCGCTCGAGTCCAGACTGCAGTGTGGGTCGTGTTCTGTGCACAGACCACTTTGCAGAGCCCACAGCCACCGGACCACCAGGGATGTAGAGATCAAGGGTCCCGGCGGCTGTCCATGGGACAGACGACATGGACCCAAATTATTTCCATTGACCCGGGCAGGGATCGGTAAGGTGTCCGCAGGGGTCGTGTCCGGCAGCAAGAATTTGAAGCCCCATGGAATTTGCTGCTTGGAGCCATTGCTCCAAACGGCACCATGGTCGGGCCGGCCCAGACCACTGGAATGGTATGGTATGTCCTGCGGCAAGACCAGGTTAATCTGAGCACTCTAGTATCATGCTGTAGAAAGACATTGGGCACTGTTACATTCTTCGCGCACAATTTTGCGTGTGTACAAAAGCGCATTAACGCGAAGGGCAAAATCCTTCGTGCAGAACGTCGTATTACAATGTCAGCGCAAAAAATGCTCGTTAACGTCTACCGCTGGTGAACCTGTGCGAACCCTTTGTGAGCGTACTGTACTCCGCGCGTCCTATACTTAACATTGTGAGCGCAAATGCGTTTGTGCGCTGGTACGCGGATGGTATTACAATCTATGCGCAATTTTAACGGACAGTGTTTGCGCATAATTTTAACGTCTTTGAAAAGACACTGTGTCTCCTCCGGCTCCTGGCAGCTTCACTGGCTGGCTGGGCGGGGCCAAACAGCGTGTTGGGGGCCTCCCAAGCACGTTGCTTTGGCTCCGCCCCCTCCACTCAGTGAAGCTGCGCGCCTGAGCTGGAGGGCCCGGGCTGAAGACAGAAGAAAAGAAGATTGAAGAGAAGAAGACAGAAGAGCAGAAGATAGAAGAAAAGAAGACAGCAGAGTGGTGAGACAGGGCCCGACCCAGACCTAGGGCCCAGACCCCAAGGCCCAGACCCAGGACCCACACCCCAAGACCCAGGGCCAAGGCCCAGACCCCAGGGCCCAGACCCCAAGACCAAGGGCCCAGACCCCAATTCCCAGACCCCAGGGCCCTGTCCCCAAGGCCCAGACCCAGGGCCCAGTCCCCAAGGCCCAGACCCCAGACCCAGGGCCCAGACCCCAAGACCCAGGGCCAAGGCGCAGGGCCCAGACCCCAGGGCTCAGACCCAAGGCCCAGACCCCAAGACCCAGGGTCAGGGCCCAGTCCCTAAGGCCCAGTCTCCAAGGCCCGGACCCCAGGGCCCAGTCCCCAGGGCCCAGACCCCAAGGCCCAGACCCAGGGCCCAGACCCCAAGGCCCAGACCCAGGGCCCAGACCCCAAGGCCCCAAGACCCAGACCCCAGGGCCCAGTTCCCAAGGCCCAGGGCCCAGACCCCAACACCCAGGGCCAAGGCGCAGGGCTCAGACCCAAGGCCCAGACCCCAAGACCCAGGGCCAAGGCCCAGACCCCGAGGCCCAGACCCAGGGCCCAGTCCCTAAGGTCCAGGGCCCAGACCCCAAGATCCAGGGCCCAGACCTCAAGGCCCAGGGCCCAGACCCCAAGGCACAGGGCCCAGACCCCAAGGCCCAGACCCAGGGCCCAGACCCCAAGGCCCAGTCCCCAAGACCCAGGGCCCAGTCCCCAAGACCTAGGGCCCAGTCCCCAAGGCCCAGACCCAGGGCCCAGACCCCAAGACCCAGGGTCAGGGCCCAGTCTCCAAGGCCCAGTCTCCAAGGCCCGGACCCCAGGGCCCAGTCCCCAGGGCCCAGACCCCAAGGCCCAGACCCAGGGCCCAGACCCCAAGGCCCAGACCCAGGGCCCAGACCCCAAGGCCCCAAGACCCAGACCCCAGGGCCCAGTTCCCAAGGCCCAGGGCCCAGACCCCAACACCCAGGGCCAAGGCGCAGGGCTCAGACCCAAGGCCCAGACCCCAAGACCCAGGGCCAAGGCCCAGACCCCGAGGCCCAGACCCAGGGCCCAGTCCCTAAGGCCCAGGGCCCAGACCCCAAGATCCAGGGCCCAGACCCCAAGGCCCAGGGCCCAGACCCCAAGGTCCAGGGCCCAGACCCCAAGGTCCAGGGCCCAGACCCCAAGGCCCAGGGCCCAGACCCCAAGGTCCAGGGCCCAGACCCCAAGGTCCAGGGCCCAGACCCCAGACCCCAAGGTCCAGGGCCCAGACCCCAAGGCCCAGGGCCCAGACCCCAAGGCACAGGGCCCAGACCCCAAGGCCCAGACCCAGGGCCCAGACCCCAGGGCCCAGTCCCCAAGACCCAGGGCCCAGTCCCCAAGACCTAGGGCCCAGTCCCCAAGGCCCAGACCCAGGGCCCAGACCCCAAGGCCCAGGGTCCAGACCCCAAGGCCCAGACCCCAGGGACCAGGCACAGCCTAGACCAAAGGCCCAGACCCCAGGGACCAGCCCCCAAGGCCCAGCCCCAGGGACCAGACCCCAAGGCCCAGCCCCAGGGACCAGACCCCAAGGCCCAGACCCAGGGACCAGAGCCTAGACCCAGGGACCAGGTCCTAAGGCCCAGACCCCAGGCCAGACTCAGGGCCCAGACCCCAGGGACCAGACCCCATGGCGCAGTCCCAGGGACCAGAGCCCAGACACAGACCAGACCCCAAGGCCCAGGCTCAGCCCAGACCCCAAGGCCCAGAGCACAGACCCCAGGGCCCAGGCCCCAAGGCCCAAACCAGACCCAGGGACCAGGCCCAGACCCAAAGGCAATCATATACAGCCCGTTACTGTGAGATTTACTGCTGTGAATTCTGTGGTACGTTCATACACACTGCACATTACTGGGAGTTTTATTGCTGTGGATTCTGTGATACGCTCATACACACTGCACATTACTGGGAGTTTTATTGCTGTGGATTCTGTGATACGCTCATACACACTGCACATTACTGGGAGTTTTATTGCTGTGGATTCTGTGATACGCTCATACACACTGCACATTACTGGGAGTTTTATTGCTGTGGTGCTATGTTATGTCTTTTTTTTTGAAGGGGGAGAAAAGCTGTTAGAGGTTGAGGGAGTGCCGGGGCGGGGGCCCATCAGGAGGTTTAGTAAGGGGCCCCATCATTTCTGATGGCTGCCCTGCTCACAAACGAACGGTGTATTTGATTTTTAACATTTGATAACATGGGGTTGAATAGTGGGGTTTTGATAGAATTATCTTCAAAATCAAACGAGCATAAAAGTCAGCACAAACTAATGGTATATAATCACAGTGGTACCTCGGTTCACCAACGCCCCTGTTCACGAACAATTCGGTTCGTGACCAGGAAGTTCGTCAACATTTTATCTCCGTTCACGAACTCCGCCTTGGGTTACCAACACGATCGCGGTCACAGACAGGGATACTGGGAAGCTTTTGTGTGTGCTTTGTAGCACAGTATTGTTCAGTATTACTGTATTAAATCCAGCATGGCTCCCAAGAAAGTGCAGAACAAGCGTGGTGGGAAAAAGAAAGCGCAGAGAGGTGACAAGAACGTGCAGAGCGTTAATGAAGGCGAGAAGAATGTGCAGAGCATTAATGAAGGCGAGAAGAATGTGCAGAGCGTTAATGAAGGCGAGAAGAATGTGCAGAGCGTTAATGAAAGTGAGGACGATGTGCAGAGCGTTAATGAAGGTGACGATGATGTGCAGAGCATTATTGAAGGTGACGAGGATGTGCAGAGTGTTATTGAAGGTGACGAGGATGTGCAGAGTGTTATTGAAGGTGACGAGGATGTGCAGAGCGTTAATGAAGGTGACGAGGATGTGCAGAGCATTATTGAAGGTGACGAGGATGTGCAGAGTGTTATTGAAGGTGACGAGGATGTGCAGAGTGTTATTGAAGGTGACGAGGATGTGCAGAGTGTTATTGAAGGTGACGAGTATATGCAGAGCGTTATTGAAGGTGACGAGGATGTGCAGAGCGTTATTGAAGGTGACGAGGATGTGCAGAGCGTTATTGAAGGTGACGAGTATGTGCAGAGCGTTATTGAAGGTGACGAGGATGTGCAGAGCGTTATTGAAGGTGACGAGGATGTGCAGAGCGTTATTGAAGGTGACGAGGATGTGAGAGACGTTATGAAGTGACGAGTATGTGCAGAGCGTTATTGAAGGTGACGAGTATGTGCAGAGTGGTTATTGAAGGTGACAAGGATGTGCAGAGCGTTATTTAAGGTGACGAGGATGTGCAGAGCGTTATTGAAGGTGACGAGTATGTGCGCAGAGCGTTATTGAAGGTGACGAGGATGTGCAGAGGCGTTATTGAAGGTGACAGTATGTGCAGAGTGTTATTGAAGGTGACGAGTATGTGCAGAGCGTATTTGAAGGTGACGAGGATGTGCAGAGCGTTATTGAAGGTGACGAGTATGTGCAGAGTGTTATTGAAGGTGACGAGGATGTGCAGAGCGTTATTGAAGGTGACGAGTATGTGAAGAGCATTATTGAAGGTGACGAGGATGTGCAGAGCATTATTGAAGGTGACGAGGATGTGCAGAGCGTTATTGAAGGTGACGAGTATGTGTAGAGCATTATTGAAGGTGACGAGGATGTGCAGAGCGTTATTGAAGGTGACGAGTATGTGTAGAGCGTTATTGAAGGTGACGAGTATGTGTAGAGTGTTATTGAAGGTGACGAGGATGTGCAGAGCGTTATTGAAGGTGACGAGGATGTGCAGAGTGTTATTGAAGGTGACGAGGATGTGCAGAGCGTTATTGAAGGAGACGAGGATGTGCAGAGCGTTATTGAAGGTGACGAGATTGTGCAGAGCGTTATTGAAGGTGATGAGGATGTGCAGAGCGTTATTGAAGGTGACGAGGATGTGCAGAGTGTTATTGAAGGTGACGAGTATGTGTAGAGCGTTATTGAAGGTGACGAGGATGTGCAGAGCGTTATTGAAGGTGACGAGGATGTGCAGAGTGTTATTGAAGGAGACGAGGATGTGCAGAGCGTTATTGAAGGTGACGAGGATGTGCAGAGCGTTATTGAAGGAGACGAGGATGTGCAGAGCGTTATTGAAGGTGACGAGGATGTGCAGAGCGTTATTGAAGGTGATGAGGATGTGCAGAGCGTTATTGAAGGTGACGAGGATGTGCAGAGTGTTATTGAAGGTGACGAGGATGTGCAGAGCGTTATTGAAGGTGATGAGGATGTGCAGAGCGTTATTGAAGGTGATGAGGATGTGTAGAGCAAGAATGGTGGTAAAAAGAAAGTGCAGAGCAATAAAGAGGGTAACAAGAAGGTTTCAAAGCAGATTTTTGTTGTTACATTTTTTTCCCCCATATGGTTCAGAACGGATTAACCTGATTTACATTGAATCCTATGGGAAATTGTGATTCGGTTCACGACCATTTCGGTTCGCGACCAGAGTCGTGGAACCAATTAAGTTCGTGAACCAAGGTGCCACTGTATTTATAAACTTTAATGACAGGGAGTGTAAAGTGGGCGGGGTTTCACCATACGTGCAATATCTCCAAAACCAAACCTACGTGACACAGATCAACACCAACGAATGGTAGATTTTTTCATGTTTTAAAAATATGGGTTGCCAACTTCACATACCTGTAGTTTTGCCACCTATCCTGGTAGCCATGCTGGTAGCCATGCTAATTTGCATAATCCGTTATATAAGTGTAGCGCTCACTCCCGGAGGAGCCGCTGAAAATGAACCACGGGTCAGTCTCCCCGCACTAGGGAATAAATATACTCCAACACGCTGAACAGTTTTACAATTTAAAAGGTTTACTAAAAGGTTTGCAGCTCTTAAGACACGGTATATGCAGGAAGATTTACAGTACTTTCGTAACACGATAAACGCGTAGCGGTAAAAGAAACGAAAACACGAGGACTTCGTATTTTCGGAAAAAAAACCCCGACCGAGCAGAAAATTAAAAGATACGAAATTCGAGGAAAACCGCGTAGCGGGACACAATAAAATACACAGTTCTCGTATCACGGTGAACGCGCAGCGGGAACAAAAAAAGGAAAAATGTTCGGAATGTAGCTTTAACTTTGCCCCTTGTCCCGGTTCGAAAAAGGAAAATGAGTCCTGCACAGGTTAAGTCCCAGAACATGAGGTGATATGTATTTGTGTGTGTAGGGTACCCGGGTACTTCTCAACTGGCCAGTGAGTTTACTTTAGCGATGTCTTCGACTAGTCAGTTGGGGCCCTGTGGGTTTTAGAAGGAAACAGCAGCGTACGCTCTTATTTAAACACGGCCTTGGGGCCTCTCACCCATCCAGCGCAAGCTTGAGATTCGGCTGGCCCAGGACGCCTCTCCGCTCGATGTTGCCGGGGGATGCCGACCACCGGATCTGTTGTCTGGCCCTCTGTCTGTCAGCCGCGACTCATCCAGCTTACCGCCTGCTCCCCGCTTCGATCGACCGCGGTACTCCTCACTCCTGGGGTCTTCTCTCCTTCAGCTGCACTTGAATAGCATAGAGGGTGAGGTCTGTGTCCCGCAAGCTGAGTGAGCCAATCCTGAAGGCCCGATCCACTCTGTCTGCGCTCCGGCCTATCTTTGGTCTCTCTCTTTACTTTGTGCATCCGCTCTCCTTGACTCCCTGGCGCGCTCTGCCTGTTCTCCACGAGGTGCAGGATGTACAGCTCTCCACAAACCCACCCACTTCCTGTTTCTTCGCAAAGCATGCATGGACATGTAGTTCAAGTGTCCAGGGTCTTTAATCGTGATAGTCTCCATCTTGTGGCCAAAAATGGGTACTGCCACAGTAAACTTTAACACATCGCTACACTCTCCCCCCCTAGAACTCTTGGGTCTCTCCAAGGAGGTACAACAGTTACATTATCCTTTTACAATATGCACACAGTTTATACAGCATATACAGGTTCAGCAGCATACATGCAGTGGGTTAGAAACACTTTCTCAAGCTGACTCATGTTCTGGGCTACCTCAGCTAACATAGCAGACACTTCGGGCAATCTCTGCACAGTGGTGATGGCCTCTTCAGTGCTATGTCCAGGTGAGTCATAAGTAAGTCGCTGGGGCGGCCGAATAGAGCGTTTTTGTTCAGGCTCCCTCCGTTCCTCTTCAGGTGGAAGTACTATGGGCGTTGGCTCAATTTCTCTTTCTATCACTGGAGCAGACGTTTCTTCAGAGTATGATCCCTCCAGGAAGGCATAGAGAGCGTAATCACCTGAATAAGCTTCCGGAGCTACCGGATCCCCACACAGCCTCAGGGCTTCCCACTGAAATTCAAGCGGCTCAGGGATATCAACAGTCTCAGGGACTTCCAACAAGAATTCAGGAGCTTCAGGCCTCAAATTACTCTCCCATCGTTCAGGAACTGAGGTAATCTCTTCAGGCTCCGGTGAACGTATCCAGTCCAGACAGAAACTTTCTTCCTCACTGTCCCTTTCGCTCTCTTCGACAGCCCGGGTCTGTTGAGACCGAGTAACAGGAGGAACACGTGGAGCAGCGAATTCGCCGGAGGAAGTTCGTTTTCCACTGGTATCCTCACAGCCTCTCTCAAAGGTAACAAGTGATTTCGGTGCCAATTCTTGAGGGGACCAGCCTTTCCATCAGGGCGAATCTGATACACCGGCAGACCTGGCAGTTGTTTGCAAACAATGTAAACCTGAGAACTCCATCTATCCGCCAGCTTGTGTCTCGCAGCAGCACCCAAATTCTTCAACAGAACCCTATCACCGGGTTGTAAATCCTGTACTCGAACCTTCAGATCATAGTTCTTCTTGTTCCTTTGCTCCCTGTTACCTGAAGTCAAACGAGCCTGTTCAAACGCAGAAGCCAGATTCTTCCGAAGTCTATCCACATAGTTTCTATGAGAAGCTACCGACGTCTGGTCTAGAGATAACCCAAATGCCAAATCAACCGGCAGTCGAGCTTCTCTTCCGAACATAAGACGGTACGGTGAATATCCAGTGGCATCACTCTCCGTACTGTTATATGCATGCACCAGAGTAGCTATGTGACGACTCCAACTCTGCTTCTCCACATTAGACAAGGTCCCCAGCATGTTTAGCAGCGTGCGATTAAACCTTTCAGGCTGAGCATCACCTTGAGGGTGGTATGGCGTAGTTCGAGTCTTTTGAATTCCCAACAACTCCAGCAATTGCCCGACCAATCTACTTTCAAAGTCTCTTCCCTGATCAGAGTGTATTCTTCTTGGCAGGCCGTAATGAACAAAGAACTTTTCCATCAGCACCTTCGCCACTGTCGGAGCGCGTTGGTCTTTTGTAGAAAGCTTGGGCATAACGGGTAAAGTGATCAGTCACTATCAGAATGTTCCCTTGCCCACTAGCATCCGGCTCTAAGCACAGGAAGTCAATGCACACCAAATCCATGGGTCCCTGACTCTGTAGATGGCTCATTGGAGCAGCTCGGGTTGGTAGAGTTTTCCTCTGAATGCACCTCAGACAGGAATGGCAATAACTCTCAACTTCAGCCCTCATGCAAGGCCAATAAAACCTATCTCGCACCAACTTAAAAGTTCTCTCCGCACCCAAATGTCCATGCTCATCATGTAATGATCGCAACACACTCTCCCTGTGTTTAGTGGGGAGAAATAACTGTTGAATCTCTTCGGAATTGGTCGAGGGGCCCCTTCGGTAGACCACCCCATCCAACATCTTCAACCGCTCCCACTCTTTGTAAACCAATCTGGCTCCATCCGGGGAATTGGTTAACAGAATCTCTCGCTGGTTTGCAGTCAGGGCCTTTATGGTCAATGCAATCAAAGGGTCTCTAGCTTGATCCGCTTTCAAATCCTGCTTGGAAAAGGTAGGTAGATTTTCATCCCTCAATTGCGTAGGGTTACAGTAGAACTCAGGAACAGCCGCGGCCATGACTCCTATGGCCTCCGCTTCAACTCCTCCCTTGACCCGGCGTTCTGTTCCTTGACACAAAGCTTGCACCCCGTCTGGAGTTACCTGAGTCCATTCTGTAGTGTAGGGTCTTCTCGACAAAGCATCAGCATCTCGATTGTTCACCCCAGGGCGATACTTCAGGCTGAACCGAAACCCTGACAGAGCGGCCAACCACCGATGTCCCGTTGCGTCCAGTTTCGCAGTAGTAAGAATATAGGTGAGAGGATTATTATCCGTCTTGATCACGAACTCAGCTCCATACAGATAGTCTTTCAACTTGTCCACCACTGCCCACTTCAAGGCTAGGAACTCCAGTTTGTGAGTAGGATAGTTCTTCTCAGAAGGCGCAAGGCTCCGGCTCACATACGCCACAGGCCTCAGCAATCCATCATACTCCTGATATAGGACTCCTCCCAGACCTTCTCGGCTGGCATCCACATGTAGTTCATACGGCTTGTGAGGGTCCGCATAGGCCAGAACAGGAGCTCGGGTTAGATTCTCTTTCAGCTTCACAAACGCACCTTCACATTGACTAGTCCATTCACCTTGTATGGACTCTTTAGCTTTCCTTGGTCCTGGAGCGGAGGGGTTTCGGTCAGAGACCTTACAGCCTTCTTCGGTGGTTTCTTTCTGTAGGAGTTTGTTCAGCGGCTGAGCTATCTTTGCAAATCCTCCCACAAATCTTCGATAGTATGAGCAGAATCCCAAGAAAGATCTAAGTTCAGTGACGTTTCGAGGTCTAGGCCAAGAAGCTACGGCCTCCAACTTTCGAGGATCTGTCGAAACACCTTCTGCCGAGACTACGTGTCCCAGATATGTGACTGAGGGTAAACAGAACTGGCATTTCTCCAGAGACAATTTCAACCCCTCTTCATGGAGCCTCTTCAAGACCTTCTCCAAACGTTGCTCATGCTCCTCCAGAGTCTTCCCGAACACAATTATGTCATCCAGGTACACTAACACTTCGATTAGATTCATATCCCCGACTGTCTTCTCCATCAACCGTTGAAACGTGGCTGGAGCTCCCGTCAGACCTTGAGGCATTCTATTGAACTCAAAGAACCCCAGTGGACAAATGAACGCAGTTTTCTCTTTGTCTTCAGGGTGCATCGGTATCTGATGATATCCGCTTCGAAGGTCTAGTACACTGAACCACTTTGCTCCAGACAAACACTGTAAGGCATCTTCAATCCGAGGAGTGGCGTATTGGTCGGGGATGGTTCTTCGGTTCAGGGTGCGATAGTCTATGCACAAGCGGACAGAACCATTCTTCTTCCGGACCAGCACTATTGGAGATGCATATGGGCTCCTGGACTCTTGAATCACATTGGTTCTCTGCAACTCATTTAGCTGTTCTCGCAGATCATCCAAGTCTCCCAGCGGAACTCGCCTTGACCTTTCACGAAACGGCTTGTCTTCTTGCAACCGAATGCGGTGTTCCGTACTCTTAGCCAGGCCCACATCGAACTCATCTTTCGAGAATAATTCTTTCCACTTTAGAACTTGAGACTGAAGACGTTTCTTCCACTCAGGTGAGATGGGGGCGTCTTTAGGGTAGAATCTTTCATCCGAAATCTCTTTATCCACTCCCCTCCTAAATCAGTGGAGAGGGGTGTAGCAGACTCTACTTGCCCGATAGGCATTCGTGCTTTAAGGACTACTGGAGAATCTGTCACATTGCACACACTGACCGAGACTCTTCCTCGTGTTCTCTTCAAGGCTTTTGTGGAGATTATTTCAGGAATTACTTCGACTCCGATTTCACTCCCATGACTGACATCGGTTCCCAGCACCACATAGGGGCCTGGTTGCGATCCGTTCAACTTGACTGAAACCGGAAGCTCGCTACTTCTCCTGCTTGCAGAACCTTCTCTGTCCCACCCAGTCTCCACAGTCTTCCCACCTCAGCAGGTGCTTTCCGTTCTTCAACCATCCTCTGATAGACCGGTCGTAACATGGGGTGCACTCCTTGAGTTGACCCTTCTTCCACTACGATGGGGGTCAGGAGACGCCGCACTAGGTCCGTATTCGTCCCCACTATCAGAGAGCTTCTGTTTGCACCCGAGGGTCGGGGGCACACAATGGCCAAGGCGTCACAGCCCCCAGACTGTCCGATGACTTCAGATCCGATCTCCAACCTTACTTGCAGATACCCGTCATAAGGGAGTTTCTCAGTGCCGATACCCCATATTTCCAAATCCTTCAATTCTTGCAGAGGAATGTGCTTTAAGTGTTTCTCATAGAAGTCTTTATAAATCAAAGTCACTTGAGCCCCTGAATCTAACAGAGCTTTGGTGTAGACTCCCTCCACTTGGATTGGCACAATCGGAGAAGGACCTATCAGCTGGTCAGGAAACTTGGTGGAGGTATCCGGACGCTTAGACCCAGTTTGCTGGACCCTGGCCTTTTTCTTGGCCCGTGCAGGTTTTGGGTGTGCATTGCTTCCCCATGACGTAGACCCGGATGCTAAGGGAGTGACTCTTTCCATTCTGGCAGGCTCAGCAGTTGGCTTGACTTTGGGCCCTCTTGCCCTCTTAGTTTTAAATTGGTTCTTGGAGCGAGATTCAACTTCTGGGCACCTAGGTTGCTCCTTTACTGGTGCCCTCTGGCGTTTCCCGCTGGTGGAGTAGATAACAGTCCCTCTAGGGCTTTCAGCAGCCACTCAACTTTATCCTTCTCAGGCTTCCGGCCTTTACACTGCGCACGGAAATGGCCCATTTCTCCACAACCGAAACATCTCTTCCTCGAAAGTGGAGACACGGTTGCTTGTTGCGGTTCTGAATAAGAGATTTGAACCAGACGCCACGGCAACTTCAGTCGTCTGCATACCTGTTAGGAACTTTTGCATTTCCCCCTGCATCTCGGTCACCTTCATCAACACCCTGCACAATTCAGCGTGCGCTTTCTGCAGTTCAGTTTGAGCTTCCTGTACCTTCTTTACAGTCTTGAACAACTCGCTTCGTTCAGAAGAGTTCGATTCTTTAGCAGCCTTTTCGACGAATTTAAAACCGACTAACTGCTCCTGTTCATCCAGGTCAGATCCATAGGTGTCTAACGAGTCGTTTTCAGGCTGCAGACCGTCGTTATATCTTGCAGGTTGTGCATAAGCCCTTTCTCCCCGCCTGAAGGATTTCTCTTCCAGCAGAGCCTCCTCCTCTCGTACAACTCGGATCAGTTCCAGGTACTTCAACTCTTGATTGACTGCTCTGCTTCTCAGCTGCATCATCACCGGATCTAACGGTTGAGAGCCCCTCAGGATCTGCTTTATTCGTATCTTATCTACGTCAGCCGGTTTGGCCCCTTTCTTGAGGAGTATTTGGTGCAGAATCTTATCCAAGCGCCTCATGTAATCAATCATTCTCTCACCTCTCTTCTGATAGGTGTGTTCGTACTGATATACTAGTTCCGCTGCCTTTTCTGTTCGCCCAAACACTTCTTCAAGAACGTTCAGATAATCCAAAGCAGTACAATCTTTTCTACTCAGTTTTAGGTTTCTCACCGCTTCTGACGCAGGTCCCTTTAAACTCTCGGTGATCCTTTGCTTTTTCTGGGCCTCAGGGACGTCCCACTCATCCAGTGCCTGCATCGCCTGTTCCACCCATTCCTCAAAGGTTTCTTCTCCCGCCGGAGTTGGTACATTTCCTGTAAAGTTCCTTAACCGTCGATAACCGAAATTAGTGTGAGGAGGGCTTGTTTTCTGACATTTAGCCAGCAAATCTCCAATAGCCACGATAAATTCAGGCCCGATCATGGCCAACGGACTGGGCGCGGGAACACTTTCGGCTTCGCCACGTGGCGCACTTGGCTGAATCAGTTGGACTTCCACCTCATCGGTCAGCTTCACGCTCGCGCCCCGAAAACATGCTGGAATACCTTTTCTCCATTCGAGAAGAACATGCGTGTGAGAGGTATCTGGGTTTTTCTTAATGTCCAGAATTAACCCCCGATGATCTGGTGCTAGCGTGGCCACGGCCTGGCGAATCTGATCTTCGGCCCAAGTGTCTGCGGGAATATCCATGACTATGCAACATGCTAACTGACTACTATGCTCCCCACACCATTCGGCAGCAGTGTCTGGATCCATATTTAACCCTTTAGATGCGGTTTTTCCAGAGACTGAATCCCGGAAACGAGCCCCCACGTGTAGCGCTCACTCCCGGAGGAGCCGCTGAAAATGAACCACGGGTCAGTCTCCCCGCACTAGGGAATAAATATACTCCAACACGCTGGACAGTTTTACAATTTAAAAGGTTTACTAAAAGGTTTGCAGCTCTTAAGACACGGTATATGCAGGAAGATTTACAGTACTTTCGTAACACGATAAACGCGTAGCGGTAAAAGAAACGAAAACACGAGGACTTCGTATTTTCGGAAAAAAAACCCCGACCGAGCAGAAAATTAAAAGATACGAAATTCGAGGAAAACCGCGTAGCGAGACACAATAAAATACACAGTTCTCGTATCACGGTGAACGCGCAGCGGGAACAAAAAAAGGAAAAATGTTCGGAATGTAACTTTAACTTTGCCCCTTGTCCCGGTTCGAAAAAGGAAAATGAGTCCTGCACAGGTTAAGTCCCAGAACATGAGGTGATATGTATTTGTGTGTGTAGGGTACCCGGGTACTTCTCAACTGGCCAGTGAGTTTACTTTAGCGATGTCTTCGACTAGTCAGTTGGGGCCCTGTGGGTTTTAGAAGGAAACAGCAGCGTACGCTCTTATTTAAACACGGCCTTGGGGCCTCTCACCCATCCAGCGCAAGCTTGAGATTCGGCTGGCCCAGGACGCCTCTCCGCTCGATGTTGCCGGGGGATGCCGACCACCGGATCTGTTGTCTGGCCCTCTGTCTGTCAGCCGCGACTCATCCAGCTTACCGCCTGCTCCCCGCTTCGATCGACCGCGGTACTCCTCACTCCTGGGGTCTTCTCTCCTTCAGCTGCACTTGAATAGCATAGAGGGTGAGGTCTGTGTCCCGCAAGCTGAGTGAGCCAATCCTGAAGGCCCGATCCACTCTGTCTGCGCTCCGGCCTATCTTTGGTCTCTCTCTTTACTTTGTGCATCCGCTCTCCTTGACTCCCTGGCGCGCTCTGCCTGTTCTCCACGAGGTGCAGGATGTACAGCTCTCCACAAACCCACCCACTTCCTGTTTCTTCGCAAAGCATGCATGGACATGTAGTTCAAGTGTCCAGGGTCTTTAATCGTGATAGTCTCCATCTTGTGGCGAAAAATGGGTACTGCCACAGTAAACTTTTAACACATCGCTACACTAGTATGACCCCATGCATATTTAATTAGGAGGGACTTAGGTCGGAGTCAGACGAGCGCACTTCAGAGTGAGCGTGGACGTTCCTTTCACTCTGACTCGCTGAGCGCAGTTAGTCCTCCTATGGAGGATCATGCTTTGCTGCCCTGTCGAACGCGCGTCGTAGCGGTTTGTGTGCTCGTCTGACCCCGGCCTTAACAGAAAAAAAAATACTAAAAGCTACTTACTGTGTGTATAACAGTGTGCGTTTGTGCTAAACACTGTGCACATCGCACACTGGCATAGTGAGTATACTGTATCTGGCAGTGTGTCTGAGCGAACGTGTGGCAGAACGGGGGGGGGGGCAGCAAGCAGGACAGGCCACAGAAGTCACAGCTGACCAGGTCATGTCCTCTCACAGGTTCCTATTCTCTCTCTGTAGCTTCCACTTACTGATTACGGTATTGAGTAGGGATGTGCGTTTCGGGTTTTGGAATTTCGGAATTTTCACGAACTTTCCCGATTCGTGTCTTCGGATTCGGCCGAATTTCCGAATCGGGTCGGACCCGAAAACCGACAGATCCGAAAAGTTTTCCGAGCCGAAACGAAAAATTTTCAGATTTTTCGAATGGACTTGAAATGTGTCAAATCGAAATTTATTTTTGCTCTATTCATGATTTCGGTTCCATTCGTGATTTCGGTTCCATTTCGGTAATTCTGGAAATCGTATATTTAACTATTATCGGTTATATCGCTGATTCTGTAAATGTTGTATTTGTAAATGCGTATCACTTGTTTCTTGTGGCATTCGGGTCAGTTTAGCATTTTTTAAATCGTTTTGTTCATTTTTTTTGTTCCTTGGCTTTCATACCATTTTAATATGATTAAATAAAGTTGTGAAATGTATATTCAATTATTCATAAGAAAAAAAGGATCTTTACTTAATAAAAAAAAACACGATAGAATCGCCAGAATTATCGTAGACACTTTGAAACGAGGAGAACAGACGTTCCGAAAAAACGAAAATTTCCGAAATCACGAAAAGTCGATACAAAAAACGAGCAAAGTGACCCGAAAACACGAAAAATGGTCGATATTCTGAAAAAAAATGTACACAAAAAACGAGCCGAACCGAACCGAATCGAAACAGAAATCGGTCGAAACGAGCCGAATCGAACCGAAAAAAAAATCGGTGCACAAGCCTAGTATTGAGTCTGAGGGGGTGCAGTCATCCTGAGATCAAGCCGAATCGAGTTGAATTGAAGACTGAATAGTGAATACAGTGATAACAGAGCTTGGTCAGAAAAAATTACCGGCAAATACATTTAAATTTGCAATAGCAGCGCTCTAAGAAAATCCTCGACCGCGTGAAAATCCTCGACCGCGTGAAAATCCTCGACCGCGTGAAAATCCTCGACCGCGTGAAAAACCGCGACCGCGTGAAAAACCTCGACCGCGTGAAAAACCTCGACCGCGTCACTTCATAAAGAAAATGTGAATGTCTGCCACTCGGGCATGAGCTGTGATATCAATGAGGATTCATTTCTGCTGCACCAACAAATAGTATGTTTGTTTTTAAAATGTAATAATGTGGGGTGCAAAGTGGGCGGGGTTTCATCAGATAAAATGCACAATATCTGTAAAACCAAACCGGCACAAACATTCATTTCTGCAGCACAAATCAGTACAAACGTTCATTGTTGCGGCACAGATCAACACAAACACAGCACTAACCAACAAGCCCAGGTTCATGACTTTTGGGTGTTCTAGGGGGGCTATGCGACCTTTGGTGACCTTTATTAAAACGTTTTGTTAAAAACGTTAATAACTCAAAAACGAAACAAGATAGAACGGAGATTTCAACGGCACAAACCGGCACAAACCAACAAGCCTGATTTCGGGACTTTTGGGTGTTGTAGGGGGGCTGCGTGACCTTTGGTGACCTTTAATAAATTGTTAATAATTAGGGATGAGCTGTTCCGTTCGATGTGTTCGGAGTTCGATTCGAACATCGCCAGTTCGTATGTTTGCAATCTTCAAACTTTTCCGTGTTTTCGCAGCATGTTCGCCCACAATGGACCACAATGCACTTTTTCCACTGGCCTGAAGCTTATAATTGGCTACAGCCTTGCACCTGACCACAGTTTAGGTGCAAGACAGGTGCAAGACAATGCCAATCACGGCTCAGAGTCCGGATTGGACAAATTTTGCCCAATCATGGGCTCACAGAGCTAAGTCCCGCAGCACACTATATAAGGCGTCCCTTGCAGCCCCAGCACGTGTTTTTTGAGAGGAGATTGTTTCGTTAGTGTGTGTTCTCACTGCCAGTCTGCCACCATTGGGGGGGGGGGTCTCACTTCTACAAAATATCTGGGAATTGTTGTAATCTGTGTGTTCTCACTGCCACCAACTATATTGGGGTCAGTCATTTCTACAAAATATCTGGGAATTGTTCTAATCTTTGTGTTCTCACTGCCAGCAGCAATTGTGGGGGTCTCATTTCTACAAAATATCTGTGAATTGTTGTAATCTGTGTGTTCTCACTGCCACCCATCAGGGGGTCTCACTGATTTATAAGAGGTTTCTGGGAATTGTAATCTGTGTCTTCTCACTGCCAGCTATCAGGGGGTCCCACATACTTCTAGCAGATTTCTGCAAATTGTAATCTGTGTCTTGTCACTGTTGCCAGCTATCAGGGGGTCCTATCAGGGGGTCTCACTGATTTATAGGTGGTTTCTGGGAATTGTAATTTGTGTCTTGTCACTGCCACCCATCAGGGGGTCTCACTGATTTATAGGAGGTTTCTGGGAATTGTAATCTGTGTCTTGTCATTGGCTGCCAGCTACCAGGGTGTCTCACTGAGTTATACCAGAGTTCTGGAAATCTTTATGCCAGAGTTGAATCAGAGTTCTGCATATCTCCAATTTTTATAACAGAGTTGAATCAGAGTTCTGTATATCTTTAATCTATATATCACTCACCATGTCAGAAAGACCAAAAAGGACAGGCAGACACTCCCAGACACAGATAAGAGGGCAAACAGCCTCTGTGTCGGGAGGCTGTGCCTCTGGTCATGGTGGACGTGGTGCATCCTCTGCAGGGGCACGCTTGTCCTTTCTAACTGGTGCTGGCCGTCTTAAGCAGCAGCAACATACAGAGGACTTGGTGGATTGGCTAACCAGGCCATCCTCATCCTCCGAGTCCTCTGCCAGCCAGGCTTCTAGTGCTTTACAGTCCACCTCAGCTGCCAAAGCATCTAATGCAGCCTCCATGTCCACAGCTACTCCTGCCGTAGCCTTACTATCACACAAGGAGGAGACAGCTGAATTGTTTGACTACAATGACAGTGACATGCTGCTTGAGGATGCGCAGCAAGTACAGTGCTCTGATTCAATCTCTGAGGTTGAGGAAGGGACTATAATCAACCTAGAGGAAGGGGGTGGCAGTGACACACAAATAACTGGCACTCATGTTGCCCCAGCAGCTGCAGCATACTGCCAAGTTGACTGCAGTGACGAGGAGATAGGGGGTGAAGATGACAATGATGATGAGGTCACTGATTCCACCTGGGTGCCTGATCGAACAGAGGAGTCAAGTAAGGAGGAGGAGGCACAACAAACATGAGGCACAACGTCCTCTATGACCAACTGTAGCCAGTCCAAGGCATCAGATGTCAGAGCTGCTCAGGTGCAGAGCGCTGTTGTCTCAAAGCACACATCCAGGAACTCTGCTGTCTTGGAGTTCTTTAAGAAATGTGCAGCAGACTGCACCGTTGCTATTTGTAATCTATGTCAGATGAGGATCAAGCGTGGGAAAGACACAGGACATTGAGTACCACGTGCTTGAGGCGACATATGACCACCTGCCATGCATCCCGTTGGCACAAAACTTTGCGTAGGTCCTCCTCACCTGTCTCTACCCCCCACTATATGTTCTGCCATGTCATTGACTCCACCCTCCACTGACAGGGATGATGCTACAGTAATGGATGTACCAGGTCCTTCCTCACAATGTGACAGCATCCCATCAGTTTAAGATTTACGCAGTCAGATTACATTGCCCCAGCTGCTGCAGCGTAAGAAAAAATATAGTCCCAACCATCCCCAAGCACAGCTCCTAAATGCCAGCGTAGCAAAATTACTCGCATTGCAGCTGCTGCCTTTCCAGCTGGTGGACTCTGCTTCCTTCCGTGAATTTGCTGTACCACAGTGGCAGGTTCCAAAACGCCATTTCTTTTCAAGGAAGGCCATTCCAGCACTATACCAGCATGTGGAAGACAATGTTATGGAGTCATTGGGAAAGGCAGTCAGCAGCAAGGTGCACGTGACTTTAGACACGTGGTCCAGCAAGCATGGACAGGGCCATTACATTTCCTTCATGGCACACTGGTTAACTCTGATTGCAGCTCTGCAGCTGGTTGGGATCCAAGACGGGGCTCTGTGCTGGAGCTTGTTCATCCACACCTCCAGAAAGCTGCTTGTATGAGGTCTGTCTGCTCCACCACCACCTCTCCCTCTACCTCCTCCTCCTTCTCTGTCTCTGGCGAAGTGGCAGTTAAACCGACGCGTGACAGGGGCTACGCAATGGCTCAAGCAAAAAGATGCCATACTGTGCTTGAGCTGGTTTGTTTCGGGGACAGGAGCCACACCGGGCCAGAAATTCTGTCAGCTCTGCAGGGGCAGGTGCAGAGATGGTTAACACCACGCCAGATTCAGCTGGGAATGGTCGTCTGTGATAATGGCAGCAACCTTCTCTCCACCCTACGCCAGAGTAAGTTGATGCATGTACCATGCCTAGCACACGTCCTAAATCAGGTGGTTCAGCGTTTCCTAACCACGTACCTAGGGCTGGCAGAACTTCTCAGCCAGGTCAGAAAAGTCTACAGCCACTTCAGACGGTCATTCCCAGCAAGTGTTTACCTGGCAGAAATTCGAAGAGAATTCCACCTTCCCACAAACCATCTGATCTGTGACATGCCCACCAGGTGGAACTCGACATTAGCAATGCTGCAGCATCTGCACAAGCAGCAGAGGGCCATCAACGAGTACCTGTGTGAGTATGGCACAAGGTGTAATGCCCCGCGCCGCGGTCGGACCGCGGCCGCCATGTTGGGACGCCTGACAAACTCACCTGAGGTCCCTCGTGGCGCGTCGCTCCCTGGTTCCGGCCTGCAGCTCGAGGGAGGAGAGCCAGGATGTGTCCCACGCCGCCTCCGCGATCCGTCTGAGCAGAAGGCAGGCGCGCATGCGCGATCGTCCATCCTAGAGCATGAAGACCTAGGTACTCTGGCGCCCTCTGCTGGTCAAGTTAAGGTACTGCACCCCACCTGCACTGGAGATCCTCGTATACCACCAATTAATTTACCTAGCACTCAGGTATCCTCATTCCACCTGCGAGTCCCAGGTGAACGGTGTTCGTATGATTCCTTGAACCCTATTTAAACCTGCCGCCTTCTCCATCTCACTAACCAGGTTATACTGTGGTTATACTACGTTACCCAGTGGTTCCCCTTCGTGTTCCTCCAAAAGGATTCTGACTTCCGTTCCTGCTGCCGATACAGCCTTACTCCGGTTCCTGTTGCCACAATACAACTCCGGTTCCTGTTGCCACGGTACAACTCCGGTTCCTGTTGCCACGGTACAACTCTGCTCTGGTTCCTGTTGCCACGGTACAACTCCGGTTCTGTTGCCACGGTACAACTCCGCTCTGGTTCCTGTTGCCACGGTACAACTCTGCTCTGGTTCCTGTTGCCACGGTACAACTCCGCTCTGGTTCCTGTTGCCACGGTACAACTCCACTCTGGTTCCTGTTGCCACGGTACAACTCCGCTCTGGTTCCTGTTGCCACGGTACAACGCCGTTCTGCTTCCTGTTGCCACGGTACAACGCCGCTCTGGTTCCTGTTGCCACGGTACAACGCCGCTCTGGTTCCTGTTGCCACGGTACAACGCCGCTCTGGTTCCTGTTGCCACGGTACAACACCGCTCTGGTTCCTGTTGCCACAGTACAGCTCCACTCCGGTTCCCGCTGCCACAGTACAGCTCCGCTCCTGTTGCCACGGTACAGCTCTGCTTCCGCTCCTGCTGTCACGATACAGCTCCGCTTCTGTTGTCACGATACAACTCCGCTTCTGTTGTCACGATACAGCTCCGCTTCTGTTGTCACGATACAGCTCCGCTTCTGTTGTCACGATACAGCTCCGCTTCTGTTGCCACGATACAGCTCCACTTCTGTTCCTGCCACCACGGTACAGCTCCATTCCGCTTCCGTATTCAAGATTGCCATTGCAGTACCAGTTCCACCTCTCGGCATACCTCTATTCCTGGACTACTTCCAAGATTACAACCGTACTTATTTATCCTTACAACTCTTAGTTCTGGACTTTTATTTCTGTCAAAAGAAACTTTACATTACTTTATTCTGGACTTATATTTTGTTGCCTTCAGTAAAGTTTAACCAATCATATTCCTTCTGGTCTCCTCCTTCGGCTTGCCATTGGGTTCCATACACCCAACACCATACAGGGGTCAAAGCCTCTGTCCTTACACAAGGACAGGTTCAGGTCAACTTGATTTCCCCCCCCCCGCAGTGGCTGATGATCAAGTATGCATGCACTGTACTGTCACCATTTGAGGAGGTAACGAGGATGGTGAGCAGGGACAGTGCATGCATCAGTGACACAATTCCTTTAGTGTTCCTGCTGGAGCGCACTCTGCGGGGAATTATAGATGTGGCACTAGAGGCAGAGCAGGAGGAAGAGGAGGCCTTCCCTAGCTCTCAAGGCCCCAGTCTTTCTACAGACAGCATTCCTGCGGGTCCTTCTCAGATCAGACAGGAGGAGGAGGAGGAATATTTAAGTCATGGGGGCATTGAAGGTGGGGATTCCTCAAGGGAGGGTTTTGTGTGCCCAGAAACCCAAGGACTAGTACGTGGCTGGGAGGAGGAAGTGCACGATGGGGTCATCCTCATTGACCAGGAAGACTCGGAAGCTAATGCCACCTCCAACCTACGCTGCATGGGCTCACTTATCCTGCAAAGCCTGCTAAAGGACCCCAGGATTCGTGCTATCAAGGAGAGGGATCATTATTGGTTGGCAAGCCTTCTTGATCCATGATACAAGGGTAAAGTTGCAGAGCTCATCCTGCCCGCACAGAGGGTGGACAGTATGAAAAAACTTGAGGATGCTCTAAAGCGACACTTGTGTAACACCTTTTCCTGATGCTGGTAGGTTACCAAGTGGTGACACAGGTGCTTCTGAGGCTGCGGTTGATCAGAGGAAGAGCGGTGAAAGGGGCCACTTGACTGATGCCTTTTCCAACTTTTTTAGTCCACGACGCCCAGGGACGTCAAATGTAGGCACCCATTGCCAGCATCTTCACCACATGGTGCAGGACTACCTAGGGGCAAGGGCAGACCTGGATACCTTTCCAGCAGATGATCCACTGGCTTACTGCGTGTTGAGATTGGATCACTGGCCAGATGCCCTTCATCCAGCATGCTTTCTGAAAGGACGTTCAGTGCCGCTGGAGGTTTTGTCACAGACAAAAGAGTGTGTCTGTCCACCGACTCTGTAGACCGGCTGACATTTATAAAAATGAATCAGTCCTGGATCAGCAGCTATCAATCCCCTGATGCTGAGGTAACGGAAAAGACCGGGGATCTCTTCTGCTTTCACAAAACCTCCACCACTGCTCTCTTCCACAATACCACAAAGGGGTTACAGTGTGAAGGCACTTGCTGCCACCAAAGGCAAAATATTTGGGTGCACTGACGCCTGTACCAGATTCATATCATTTTAATATTTGACCGCAGGGTCCAACCCTGCACTCTTCAACAATACCACAAAAGGGTTACGGTGTGAATGCACTGTTGTTGACGCTAAAGGCCCAATTTTAAAGCACCTATTGTTAATTTCATCCAAAGCCTGCATAAATTTCATCATAATTTAGCCAAAAAATCACTAAACTTGTTCTGCGTGTCCTAAAACGTCTCCTCTTTTCATACCGTCATTTGAAACGTCATTTTTTGGTTTTTAAATGTTTCTATACATCTTACAAATCCGCCACTTCACGGGTAGGTTATGGGGACCTCCTATGCACGATATTTGAATGAATTTTATCGTTTTTATTTTTAACCCTTATTTCATGGAAAACTCTTTTTTTTTTAACTTTTTGTCCTTGTTTCCTGTCCCCCAGGGTACTACCCGGACCCCCATACACCTTTTATGGCAAATATCTTGCATATATGCCCTCTTGGAGGGCACTCTAAAAATCGATCTTTCGAGTCCCATTGACTTGCATTGAGTTCGGTTCGTGTTCGCGTTCGAACTCGAACGTTTGAAATTGTTAGAGTTCGAAAGCGAACAGAAGACGGGGGTGTTCGGCTCATCCCTATTAATAATACAAAAACAAAACCAGATAAAACGGAGATTTCAATGGCACAAACCGGCAGAAACCTAGCACTAACCAACAAACCCGGTTTCGTGACTTTTGGGTGATGTAGGGGGGCTGCGTGACCTTTGGTGACCTTTATTCAGTCTCATGGTCTGAAAAAAACAATTGCTAATATCTCAAAAATGAAAGTAGCACTAACCAAACACAGTGTTTTTTTTTATTTGTGCCGATTGTAGGGGGGCCAGCTTCACACAGCTAGAGAGCCGCCGTGTGAGGCCTCCTTCCTCTGTGTGTGTCTCTGGGCACACAGCAAATCCCCTCCCCCTCCCTGTGTGTCAGGCAGAGAGCGCTAAACACACAGCCTGGAGAGCAGTGACACAACAAATCTCCCACAATCCCAGAAGAGTCTGGCTGCAGACTGGAGCTCCACTCTGGACAGGAAACATGTGACCTCCACTCAATTTTTGTTGCTCTTTTTTTAAATCAACTTAATTGTAACAGACATTGAACAGACGCACTGATTCTGAGCACTAAACATTCTGCTTGTTCTTTAATGTTTATTCAGTGGTTTATCAGGGTTTATCAAAGCATGTTCGGTGACTTTTCGTTCTCTTCAATTTGGTTCGTTTTGCCGATCCCAGTTCAGCGACCCTGCGGTGTATTCAGCAAGCACCACAGGGCCGTCGAAGTGCAGGGAAAAGTCGCCGAAAACTCACCGCAAAACCCGGCGAATGCATGCCGAAAACCCGCAAAAACATCTGGATAAACGCCGCCGAACACGTTGAAAAAATACAAGCAGGAGCCGATCACACGCAGCGCAGGAGCAGGAGCCGATCACACGCAGCGCAGCCGCCGGAAAAACCCGAGACCGCAGACGAATGGAGTGAAAAAAAAACCAGTTCGCTTGAATATTTGAAAAATGAAACGCTGTTTGCAAAGAAACGACCGAGCGAAAATGTCTGAAATTTACACATAAAATCCAATGAATGATAATAAAAAGGCTGTTACAGAGAAAAGAACAAACGTATAAAAGAAAAGAAAAGAAAAAAAAAGAAAAATAAATAAATAAAAATTGTCAAAAAAGTTTTGGAAAAAAAATACCAAAAAATCTATAAATAAAGAGACTCTTTACTGCAGAATTTTATAATCAACGGTTTATTAGATATTGAATTAAAACGGGAATATTTTTAACATTGAAGCCTATGGGATTCTCCTGAATAAACCCGTCGAATGAAACCACTGAACAGCAGGGCAATTCAGCAATTTTTCACTGCTGGTTTATGTTCTCTGAATAGATGAAGCATTGCTTCTCTATGGGGATTTCACTGCCCTCGAACAGGCACCGTATGTGCAGGCAATTCGCCAACATTTGCTGGAGCCAGAGTAGGCAGAGTTCTGATTTTTGCCAAAGGCTGCTTGGAACAGCTCTCGACGATGAACTAGATCCGACACAACGGCGTTCAGCAGTTGATCGGAGGTATTCGGCGGATCATTGGCTTTGATTGTTCGGCGGTTTGTTGGATGCGTTTGGTGGCGCTCAGCGGTTTATCGGATGTGTTTCGCGGGTTTATCAGCGACGTTCGGCAGATCTATTCGCCGCACTTTGGGGACCATACAGTGAATGCTGAATTCACCGCAGGGTCTGCAAAATGAGCTCGCCAAAGTGCGTCGAACGAAAGAGCCCCGGAATTTGTCTGAGTTGTGCAATAAAACATGACTTCAAATTGTGTTTAAACATGATGAGCGCAAAACGGTCACAATGAGCTCAGCGCACAGAGGGGAAACGGCTCAGCAGTGAAGGGGTTAATGTAATCAATCAGCTTATTTAACCCTATAAATGCAAATCAAACATAAAGCACTGAATGAACATTAAGGACAAGAAAGCATTTTATAATGTTCAGTGATCAGAATCAGTGCGTCTGTTCAATGTCTGTTCCATTAAAGTTGATTTTAAAAAAAAATGAGTGGAGGTCACATGTTTCCTGTCCAGAGTGGAGCTCCAGTCTGCAGCCAGACTCTTCTGGGATTGTGGGAGATTTGTTGTGTCACTGCTCTCCAGGCTGTGTGTTTAGCGCTCTCTGCCTGACACACAGGGAGGGGGAGGGGATTTGCTGTGTGCCCAGAGACACACACAGAGGAAGGAGGCCTCACACGGCGGCTCTGTCTCTTTCTATCAGTAAAGGTAGGTTTTTTGGTTATTTGCGGCGCTCCTCACGGTGAGCTGAACGGTAACGTCTACGTCTGCGCTTTTACAACGCTAAGCTCAGCAGATAAAGCCCAGTTATTTATATAGCGCCCACATACTCTGCGGCGCCGCTGCTTTGTGCGTTTGCTGGCGTGGTTCATTGTGTCGGCTTCACGCGGCTCCTGGGGTTAAAACATCCTCAGTTGCGAAATAATATAAAGATAAATAGAAATGAAGCCCCTCCTGGGTGTAATTCGGGTTCGGCGATTGTGACTCGGTGGTAGACAAAGGAGACGGAGGCTTCTTAAGCAGGAAAAGCATTTATGCGGTACCGAGCCTTGAGTCAGGTCTAGCCCAAAAACATAGAAACATAGATTTCTTATCTTCTCTTTGTTGGTATTCACATCCTCAGTTGCTCCATTGTTTAGAAATCCCTCTTTTTCCTGTACAGCGCTACGGGACTTGTTAGTGCTTTATAAAAACTTGTAAAGGACACTCTGGGCTCTCTCAGCTGGTGCGAGTAACCCGAGCGTCAGCCTGTTTCCGCATTAGCATCAGGTAAATTCAGTCTAGCGCCCGGCGATAATGTTACCAATGACGCTAATCTTTAGTGTTTAGAGCTCTGTGGGAATCCCTCCCATGGAGGTGAGGATTGGTTTACTGACACGCTCTGGTATATAGACCCCTGGCTTTGTTTCCTATCAATCCTTATTTGTGTATTCTTCTCTGTTTACCAGCACAGGGCTAAAACATTTACCGACCACTTCTAAGGATCGGAGGGAAAGGATAGACGTACTGCGTACGAGGATCAATACCGAGTTCTGGTAGGGAACGTGACACTTGCATTGAGTATGTCAGCAGCTTTATGTTACATTTTCCCTGATTTTGGCTGTGCCCCTCTGACGTTCCCCGGGACAGACCTGGTGGGATCCCTGGCAACAGACCTCTAGCCCTCCGATCCTTAGAAATGGTCGGGACCGCTAACCCTAACCTCTAGCAGCCACAGAGGCCAGGGAAAAAGGGCAACACTGAAAAAAGAGTATACTGCACAACAGTATACAACAGAGATATGCAGCACACACCTTCAATGACAGGCAGCGGGTAACCAGGCAGGAACACAGAGCAAGGGAGGTTGTATAGACAGAACCTTGCAAGCAGCGTAAGGACACTTTGTACTGCGCAACAGTATATGACAGAGCTCACACACACAACACCAGGGGGCAACAGTACAGACGGAGTAAGAGAGAATGGTCATTAAACAGGCAGAAGTCGGCAACAATTCGGGTTCTCAGAACAGCCGGGTCACAACAGGTCAACAAACTAAATTCTAATGTAGCGATGCGGGTAAGAAAGTCCACAACAAGGCAAAGGCTGGGGGTGCTGTGGTGAGCGGGGGGGGGGGGCTCTGGCTGGCTGGGGGTGCTGTGGTGGGGGGCTCCTCCTCTTCCTTCTCTGTCCCTGAAGTGGTAGTTAGAACCGACGCCTGACAGGGTCTACGCAATGGCTCAAGCAAAAAGATGCCATACTGTGCTTGAGCTGGTTTGTTTAGGGGACAGGAGCCACGCCGGGCCAGAAATTCTGTCAGCTCTGCAGGGGCAGGTGCATAGATGGTTAACACCACGCCAACTTGAGCTGGGAATGGTCGTCTGTGATAATGGCAGCAACCTTCTCTCCGCCCTACGCCAGGGTAAGTTGATGCATGTACCATGCCTAGCACACGTCCTAAATCTGGTGGTACAGCGTTTCCTAACCAGATTCTCAGGGCTGGCAGAGCTTCTCAGCCAGGCCAGAAAAGTCTGCAGCCACTTCAGACGGTCATTCCCAGCAAGTGTTCGCCTTGCAGAAATTCAAAGAGAATTCCACCTTCCCACAAACCATCTGATCTGTGACATGCCCACCAGGTGGAACTCGACATTGGCAATGCTGCAGCGTCTGCACAAGCAGCAGAGGGCCAAGGACAGGTTCAGGTCAACTTGGTTCCTCCCCCCCCCCCCCCTGCAGTGGCTGATGATCAAGAATGCATGCACTGTACTGTCACCATTTGAGGATGGTGAGCAGGGACAGTGCATGCATCAGTGACACAATAACCTTTTAGTGTTCCTGCTGGAGCGCACTCTGCGGGGAATTATAGATGTGGCACTAGAGGCAGAGCAGTGGGAGGAAGAGGAGGCCTTCCCTAGCTCGTCTCAAGGCCCCAGTCTTTATGCAGACAACATTCCTGCGGGTCCTCAGATCAGACAGGAGGAGGAATATTTAAGTAGTGGGGGCATTGATGGTGGGGATTCCTCAAGGGAGGGTTTTGTCTGCCCAGAAACCCAAGGACTAGTACGTGGCTGGGAGGAGATAGTGCACGATAGGGTCATCCTCAGCGATCAGTAAGACTCGGAAGCTAATGCCACCTCCAACCTACACTGCATGGGCTCCCTTATCCTGCAAAGCCTGCTAAAGGACCCCAGGATTCATGCTATCAAGGAGAAGGATCATTACTGGTTGGCAACCCTTCTTGATCCACGATACAAGGGTAAAGTTGCAGAGCTCATCCTGCCCGCACAGAGGGAGCACAGGATGAAACAACTTGAGTACGCTCTAAAGCGACACTTGTGTAAACACCTTTCCAGGCACTGGTAGGTTACCAAGTGATGACACAGGTGCTTCTGAGGCTGCGGATGATCAGAGGAAGAGCGGTGAAGGCCAGGGCCGCTTGACTGATGCCTTTATAAAAAAATTTAGTCCACGACGCCCAGGGACGTCAAATGTAGGCACCCATTGCCAGCATCTTCACCATATGGTGCAGGACTACCTAGGGGCAAGTGCAGACCTGCATACCTTTCCAGCAGATGATCCACTGGCTTACTGGGTGTTGAGATTGGATCACTGGCCAGAATTTAGTTAATATGCTATGCAGCTACTAGGTTGCCCTTCATCTAGCGTGCTTTCCGAAAGGACGTTCAGTGCCGCTGGAGGTTTTGTCACAGACAAAAGAGTGCGTCTGTCCACCGACTCTGTAGACCGGCTGACATTTATAAAAATGAATCAGTCCTGGATCAGCAGCTATCAATCCCCTGATGCTGACGTAACTGAATAGATCGGGGATCTCTTCTGCATTCCCAAAACCTCCACCCCTGCACTCTTCCACAATACCACAAAGGGGTTACGGTGTGAAGGCACTTGCTGCCTCCAAATGCACAATATTTGGGTGCACTGCCACTGACACCTATACCAGATTCATATTTTATTATTGGACCGCAGGGTTCAACCCTGCACTCATCCACAATACCATGGAGGGGTTACGGTGTGACGGCACTGTTGCCGACACTAAAGGCCCAATTTTAAAGCACCTATTGTTACTTTCATCCAAAGCCTGCATAGGTTTCACCATAATTTATCCAAAAAAATCACTAAACTTGTTCCGCGTGTCCTAAAATGTCTCCTTTTTCATACAGGCTGCCGCCCCAAGCAGTTGTTTATGAATAAAGGAAAAACATTTACCGTCATTTGAAATGTCATTTTTTTTGTTTTTAAATGTTTCTATACAGCCTACAAATCCCCCACTTCACAGGCAGGTTATGGGGACCTCCTAGGCACGATATTTGAAGGAATTTTTCGTTTTTATTGTTAACCCTTATTTCATGGAAAACTGTTACTTTCAAAAGGTTTTTCTTTATACTTTTTGTCCTGGTTTCCTGTCCCCAGGGCACTACCCAGACCCCCATACACCTTTTATGGCAAATTTCTTGCATATATGCCCTCAAGGAGGGCACTCTAAAAATCGAACTTTTGAAATTGTTCGAATGCGAACCGAACAGGGGGGTGTTCGGCTCATCACTAGTCACAACGATAAACGTAAACAAGAGAAAAAAAAACCTTAAACTATATGGACATAAATAAAGGATTTCTCACTTCCTCCTAGCCTTCTTAGATCCAAGCTGTGAGCGCCCTCTAGAAATAGCTGATGAGGCACTGGGCTGGCTGGATGCATGACGGCTACTGTGTCTGAGGCCTGCTGGTGGCTGTTGCTGGGTGGCTGGTGCTGGTGGCTGTTGCTGGGGTGCTGGTGGCTGTTGCTGGGGTGCTGGTGGCTGTTGCTGGGGTGCTGGTGGCTGTTGCTGGGGTGCTGGTGGCTGTTGCTGGGGTGCTGGTGGCAGTTGCTGGGGCGCTGTTGCTGGGGTGCTGGTGGATGGACAGGAGATGGTGGTGGCGTAGGCAACAGAGAGATGGGTAGACTTGAGCGCTGCTGCTCCACCAGAGCCTCCTGGATGTTTCCCAGACGGTTGAGGCCTGCTGATATGTCCCCCCTAATGAGGCGCATGTGGGTGCTCATCTCCACAATGCTCCTATGTGTCTCCCGGTGCATGGCACGCTTCTCCCTCTGCAGGCCATAAATGCTCTCCCCCAGAATGACATTTGCCTGGTCCCCAGCCTGCTGTCTCTGCATCAGTTTGGCCACGTTGCCCAGTAATTGCTGGAGACCCTCCTCATGAACAGTCACTGTGGCTGGAGGCTGTGGTCCAGGCTGTCGCCGAACCTGCTGCTGTCGCCGGTCCTGAGGCTGGTGCTGGGCCTGAGGCTGGTGCTGGGATTGAGCCGCAGCATGCGGGACACGGTGGCTTTGGGGCCGTTTTGTGCGTTGATGCAGGGGTGATGGGGGGTTGTTGAGGGGCCTTCTGGTGTGAGCTCCACTTCAGGTTGTACCTGTGATGGTGATAGGGGGGACATGTCCATTATGCCGAATATGCTGTCGTCCTCCTCCAGAAAGTCTGACATGGATCAGTGACACAATTCCTTTAGTGTTCCTGCTGGAGCACACTCTGCGGGGAATTATAGATGTGGCTCTAGAGGCAGAGCAGCGGGAGGAAGAGGAGGCTTTCCCTAGCTCTCAAGGCCCCAGTCTTTCCGCAGACAGCATTCCAGCGGGTCCTACTCAGATCAGACAGGAGGAGGAGGACTATTTAAGTAGTGGGGGCATTGAAGGTGGGGATTCCTCAAGGCAGGGTTTTGTGTCCCCAGAAACAGAAGGGGTTGTGCGTGGCTGGGAGGAGGAAGTGCTCGATACGGTCATCCTCATTGACCAGGAAGACTCGGCAGCTAATGCAACTCCAACCTACGCTGCATGGGCCTCCCTAATGATGCAAAGCCTGCTAAAGGACCCCAGGATTCGTGCTATCAAGGAGAGAGATCATTACTGGTTGGCAACCCTTCTTGATCCACGATACAAGGGGAAAGTTGCAGAGCTCATCCTGCCCGCACAGGAGCAGCACAGGATGACAAAACTTGAGGACGCTCTAAAGCAAAACTTGTGTAACACCTTTCCAGGCACTGTTAGATTACCAAGTGCTGACACATGTGCTTCTGAGGCTGCAGGTGATCAGAGGAATAGCAGTGAAGGCCAGGGCCGCTTGACTGATGCATTTTTTTTTTTTTTTTAGTCCTCGACGCCCAGGGACGTCAAATGTAGGCACCGATTGCCAGCGTCTTCACCATATGGTGCAGGACTACCTAGGGGCAAGGGCAGACCTGGATACCTTTCCAGCAGATGGTCCACTGGCTTACTGGGTGTTGAGATTGGATCACTGGCCAGAACTTAGCCAATATGCTATGCAGCTACTAGGTTGCCCTTCATCTAGCGTGCTTTCCGAAAGGACGTTCAGTGCCGCTGGAGGTTTTGTCACAGACAAAAGAGTGCGTCTGTCCACCGACTCTGTAGACCGGCTGACATTTATAAAAATGAATCAGTCCTGGATCAGCAGCTATCAATCCCCTGATGCTGAAGTAATGGAATAGATAGGGGATGTCCTCTTCTGCATTCACAAAACCTCCAGCACTGAACTCTTCCACAATACCACAAAAGGGTTACGGTGTAAAGGCACTTGCTGCCCTGAAAGGCACAATATTTGGCTGCACTGACGCCTGTGCCAGATTTATATCATTTAAATTTTTTGAACCTCCGGGTCCAACCCTGCACTCTTCCACCATAACACAGAGGGGTTACTGTATGATGATACTTGATGGCCTGGCATTAAAGGCACAATATCTGGGTGCACTGACGCCCATTCCCAGATTCATATCTTTTTAATATAGGACCGCATGGTCCACCCCTGCACTCTTCCACAATACCACAGAGGGGTTACTGTATGATAGTAGTTGCATGCCGGGCACTAAAGGCAGAATATCTGGGTGCACTGCCATTGACGCCTGTATCAGATTCATATCCTCAGAGGGGTTACGGTGTGACGGCACTGTTGCCGACGCTAAAAGCCCAATTTTAAAGCACCTATTGTTACTTTCATCCAAAGCCTGCATAAGTTTCACAATAATTTAGCAAAAAAAAACACTAAACTTTTTCTGCGCGTCCTAAAATGTCTTTTCATACAGGCTGCCGCCCCAAGCAGTTGTTTATGGATAGATTAAAGGAAAAGCATTTACCGTCATATGAAACGTCATTTTCTTGCTTTTAAGTGTTTCTATACATCCTAGAAATCCACCACTTCACGGGCAGGTTATGGGGCCCTCCTAGGCACGATATTTGAAGGAATTTTTTTTTTTTATTTTTAACCCTTTTTTCATGGAAAACTCACTGTCCCTTTAAAAGTTTTTTTTTTACTTTTTGTCCTTTTCCTGTCCCCCAGGGCACTACCCGGACCCCATACACCTTTTATGGCAAATATGTAGCATATATGCCCTCTTGGAGGGCACTCTAAAAAACCGAATTTTCAGCCCCATTGACTTGCATGGGGGTTCAGGTTCGGTCCCGAACAAATGGGAAGTTCGGGTTCGGACTCGAACCTACCTCGGGCAGTGTTCGGCTCATCCCTATACATGACCTGCGTATTAGCATGAATGAATAAATGTTGTCCCTGTAGAAATTGGCACGTTCCCCCTAAGAATGCCCCCCCTGCAAATTAAAGCCATAAATCTGTGCTGTATATAATAGTGATTGTGCGCTGAGCTATTATTGGTGAAACCCACATGCAATGACGTTCAACACACATGACAATGAATTCAACACACACCATTATGAGTTACAATTCCTGTTCTCTTTTATTCACAATCTACATGCTGTTTGTAATCATTTCCACTGATGAGGAACCTGACTCGGCGTCACATTTCAATACATAGTATGCATCACTAGTGTTGACCTGTCGGATGTGAAGACATTGAGACGTCTCACTGACTTTGACACTGTGACCATCAAGGAGATGTGTGCTATTGGCACGGATATGGTGCACTGCCACGGACAGGCCATGCCATCAACTCTATCAAGGCTCCACAACAGTGAGTGGACCGTGCACAGCTGGCCATTAGACCAGGGGTCAGCACACTTGTGTCCCAGATGTTTTGGGAACTACGATTCCCATGTGGCTCTGTCAGTCTAATGGGTGACTGAGCATCATGGGATATGTAGTTTCCAAAACATCAGGCAGCCAGGTTTTCTGAGCCCTGCATTAGACCCTTGTATAGGGCCCTACTGATATCTACAAAGTATGAGACGCACCCCCCCCTAACCAAATACACATTTAACCCTGTCTTGCCTCAACATCTTCAACATAAATCAGTCATATCCACTCTGTTCTTGCATTTCCCCCATATCAACTGGAAACAGGACTACATCACATTGTCTCTTTCAAATAGCTTTGCACTAAAGTCCCATGATGCACTGTGTAGCAATTGGGTGACAGGGCATCATGGGATATGTAGTCCAAACATCAGCATACTCTATTTGGCTGGAAAAAAAACCTGGGTCACATTTGACACTTGAAATAGTCTGGATGTAAGCTATACTCACCCTCTGTGAATGTGTCCTCTGCCCGAGTGTGGACACCGGCCAATCCTTCCACGCCAGTTGCGCTGAGCCTTTCTTTCAACTGCTCCCCCCACTGCACGTACACATAGACGTGCGGCGGTCCACCACCAGTCTGCCTCGCTTCACGTAGCGCCGTGGACATCTTTGTCTTGATCTCCCGCTTACAGTCCTGGTACCGGTGCTTGATCGATTCCATCGAGTGCTTCCTCCCCAGCACGCACACAGCCTCTCGAATCTCCCTCCACAGCCTTTGATGGTGGTGTCCATTTGTTGCTTTGTCATCCAGCTGCTGTGCCCTTGCCATGTATTCCTCGATCAGGACAGTTTTCTCCTCGAGCGTGTAGCGCTCTTCGCGGATATGCTGGGATGAGGCCCCCTCTGACACCTGTGTCCTGGAGTGTGTCTGCCCTCTGACTCCCTGTCCTGTCCCTTGCGCAACACCTGTCCCTTGGCTAGATGGGCCTGGCCTAGCTTCTTCACTCCCCTCGCTCTCAGTGCTATGTCTCTCCCCCTCTCCACTCCTACCACGGCCACGCTCTCCACTCCTACCACGGCCACGCTCTCCACTCCTCGTACCACGGCCACGCTCTCCACTCCTCGTACCACGGCCACGCTCTCCACTCCTCGTACCACGGCCACGCTCTCCACTCCTCGTACCACGGCCACGCTCTCCACTCCTCGTACCACGGCCACGCTCTCCGCTCCTCGTACCACGGCCACGCTCTCCGCTCCTCGTACCACGGCCACGCTCTCCGCTCCTCGTACCACGGCCACGCTCTCCGCTCCTCGTACCACGGCCACGCTCTCCGCTCCTCGTACCACAGCTTTGCTCTCCGCTCCTCGTACCACAGCTTTGCTCTCCGCTCCTCGTACCACAGCTTTGCTCTCCGCTCCTCGTACCACAGCTTTGCTCTCCGCTCCTCGTACCACAGCTTTGCTCTCCGCTCCTCGTACCACAGCTTTGCTCTCCGCTCCTCGTACCACAGCTTTGCTCTCCGCTCCTCGTACCACAGCTTTGCTCTCCACTCCTCGTACCACAGCTTTGCTCTCCACTCCTCGTACCACAGCTTTGCTCTCCACTCCTCGTACCACAGCTTTGCTCTCCACTCCTCGTACCACAGCTTTGCTCTCCACTCCTCGTACCACAGCTTTGCTCTCCACTCCTCGTACCACAGCTACGCTCTCCACTCGTACCACAGCTACGCTCTCCACTCGTACCACTGCTACGCTGTGCAGGCCTTCTGCTACCTCCACGTGTGCCATCTCCACGCCTACTGACACCCTGCACACGTGTCCTGTCGCTCTGACTCCCTGTCCTGTCCCTTGCGCAACACCTGTCCCTTGGCTAGATGGGCCTGGCCTAGCTTCTTCACTCCCCTCGCTCTCAGTGCTATGTCTCTCCCCCTCTCCACTCCTACCACGGCCACTCTCTCCACTCCTACCGCAGCCACTCTCTCCACTCCTACCGCGGCCACTCTCTCCACTCCTACCGCGGCCACGCTCTCCACTCCTACCGCGGCCACGCTCTCCACTCCTACCGCGGCCACGCTCTCCACTCCTACCGCGGCCACGCTCTCCACTCCTACCGCGGCCACGCTCTCCACTCCTACCGCGGCCACGCTCTCCACTCCTACCGCGGCCACGCTCTCCACTCCTACTGCGGCCACGCTCTCCACTCGTACCACTGCTACGCTGTGCAGGCCTTCTGCTACCTCCACTTGTGCCATCTCCATCTCCACGCCTACTGACACCCTGCACACGTGTCCTGTCGCTCTGACTCCTATGCCCTGACACCTCTCTACCTCTCCTCGCCTCGTGCTGCTCCTCAACGCTCCTCCTCCCTCCATCTCCTCTCCCTGCACCCTCCATGACAAACAGTGACTCACCGGTACAATGGGGAATACACTGGGTTAGGGTGACAAAATGGATACAATAGGTGGGTAAAATAAGGGTTGTGACTAGTATGTATGTGCTGTTTGGGTGTATGTGTGACTGTGTAATGTGTATTAACGTGTAGTGATGTGTGATGCTTAGTAATGTATAGGTGTGCGTGTGATTATGTGTAATGTGGATCTATGTGATGTTTGACACGAAAATGAACCTGCTCCTGCATTAATATCTCCCCTCTCTCTCTATATTCACCGAAACCACCAACCGCCTGGGACGCTGAACCTGCCTAAAAATGGAACAGACAGTCACAGATTGTGGCCGGCGCAATTTATTTACGTGAGATAGGAGTGGTTCCTGATTCTGATTGGCTGAATCGCGAAAACCGCGCAAGCAACGATTTTTGCGCTAGACAGCTTTGCGCGTGCATTTGAGCGCATCCGGTTTGCGCGCGCAATTGATCGGTGGGAGAAAAAAGGAGCGAGGATTGTAATTCCAGCGGTGATTAGCACGCACAAACCGTTAACGCTTGGCGCAAAAATGTTTGCTTTTCGCGAAGGCTTTTTGCGCGAAGATTGTAATTTGGCCCTACATATATTTTCAGTGTCTCTTTAGCTCCTCCAGAATCTCCACCTCGCTCTGGGCTGCACCAAACTCGTGCCTTTGGGCACCGCTTCAAATTCTGGTACTGCTGTTCCATCCATGAAAAAGGTCCTAGATACAAGGAACCAAACCCACCAGCTGTCAGTCAATGTAACAGATCTCTGTACCCCGTTCGAGTCACATATGTTAATGAATAGGCTCCTTGTTAAAGATTCTGCTGGTTGCTTTGACCTGCAGCATTCTAAATATATGTTAGCTGTTTTTAACAGTCCTACAGGTCCCCCAGGTAATAATGGTCCTCGCCCTAAACGGACTTATTATCGTCCTCAACACCCCACACGTACCCCAGGTACTTGTTTCATTTGTGGTGATCCAAATCACTGGCGTAATGAATGCCCTCATAATCCCAGGAACATTGGCAATACTGCTATGAACCCCCAGCCAAGATCTCCAGCAAGCAATGCTGTTACCTCTCTTAACAATGCCTGTGATCCACCTCGTCATAAGATTGATTGGCAAAACCAATCAAATGCATGATGTGGCCCAGAGGCATGCTCCATGTCATGTGTTCAGGTTTCAGAAACAGTTGACCATTTGCCCCTAGTGATACTTAATTTGGAGGATCATAAAACCCCATTCCTTGTGGATACGGGTGCTACAAATTCGACGCTTACAATAGAGTGGTGTTTGTGGTCAATTAAACCTGCTGAGATGCCATTTTTGGGGATTAATGGAGTCCTAACAGAAACGTTTGTCACCCCACCCATTGCTATTTCTTCAAATTCTTCTCCTGCGTCTGTGTTTCATTCTTTTCATGTTCTCCCTACCTGTCCTGTTAATTTGTTAGGCAGAGATTTGCTTTCTTTGCTTGCTGTGTCTATTATCTGCATGCCATCTGGATCTTTACATGTGGATTCTCCATTCCTTTCTATTGAAGCTGCTCCCAGCACATATCATTCCCCAACAGCCCCCACTCCTCTCTCTCCACCTAACACTTCCTCCCATTCCTTCTCTCTTCACTGTGCTTTCCTTTCAGCACCTGATCTCGAATTGTGTGTACATCCGGATGTATGGGTAATTGACAAATATGATGTGGGTTCTATCTCCTGCACCCCATATTCGGCAAAATTAAAAAAATGTGCAACTCCTGTCTATCACAAGCAATATAATCTGTCACCTGCTAAAGTTGAAGGAATACGGGAATTCATTCACCGCTTCCTTGCTACTGGCATTCTGCGTCCCATTGTAAGTTCGTACAACACTCCTGTAAATCCTGTGCCTAAAGGAGATGGATATCGCTTTACTCAGGATTTCAGATCTCTCAATGAAATCATAATTCCTATTTCTCCAATTGTACCTGACCTCCCAACCCTTCTCACCTCCATACCCCCAGACTCCACACATTTTACAGTCATAGACCTAAAAAATGCCTTTTTTTCTGTCCCAGTACATCCAGATACACAACACATTTTGGCCTTTACATTTGAAGGTAGTCAGTTTTGTTGGTCAGTATTACCTATGGGATTTATTGACAGTTCTGCGACTTTCGCGCGTGCCCTGCGTGAGACTCTGTTGAGTTACAGTCCGCCGGAAGGCTCCACCTTACTACAGTATGTGGATGACCTCCTCCTTTGTAGCCCCAGCCAAGCTGCATGTCACACTGACTCTGTTGTTCTCCTCAACCATCTACACTCAGAAGGCCACAAGGTGTCCAGAAAAAAGATGCAATTTTGCTACACCTCTGTTGAATATTTGGGTTTCGTTCTCACTCAGGGATCTCGTGTCCTCTCACCGTCCCGCATTCAGAGCCTGCTCCAGCTCAAGCGTCCTGCCTCCAAAACAGACATGTTGTCCTTTCTAGGGATGGTGAATTTTTGTCGTCACTGGATACCAGACTGTTCCTATTATGACTCTGTTCTTCGTGCGTCTGCTGCGCGCACAGCTCCGGACCAAATTGTTTGGTCTCCGGACATGGTGTCTGCCTTTGATACGTTAAAGGAACTGTTGGCTACTGCACCAGCACTGGGGCTACCGAACTATAAACTGCCTTTCCACCTCTACTGTAGGAAGGATGGGCGCACAATGGCGGCTGTTCTTGCACAGGTCCACGGGGGGTGCTGCATCCAACTGCATTTTTGTCAAACGTCATGCCACCTGTTGTTCAGGGAATGCCAAATTGTCTCCGCTCCTTGGCTGCCTGTGCCATGGCTGTGGAAACAGTTCAGTCCTTAACCCTAGGTACTGACACGATTCTCCATACACAACACAATGTCTTGCATGTACTTCGTAACCTTTCTACCCAGCACATTTCTTCCCAACGTTTGTCTGGTTATGAAACTGTACTAACTTTTACCTCTAATTTGTCTGGCAAATACTCTTCTGTCACTTCTGGTCCTTCTGTTGTTCTAAACGCTCTCCTGCGTCTACGCGAAGACCAAGAGGAGCCTAGTGAATTACATGATTGTCTTCCGCTCATTCAACTAACGACCTCTCCTAGATCTGATCTTTCTGACACTCCTCTAGAAGGTCCTGATATTCATCATATCTTTGTTGATGGCTCCTGTTCTCGTCCTTCTGATTCACAGTATCTGACTGGTTATGCTGTGGTTGAATTGCCTGACATTGTGCATGAATCTGCTTCCATTCCTTCAAATTCTTCGCAAGCTGCGGAACTCTTTGCTTTAACAGCTGCATGTAAACTTTTTAAAGATCTCCCTGTCACCATTTATACTGACTCTCGTTATGCATTTGGTGTTGTGCATGATTTTGGTGCACTATGGCATCGCCGTGGTTTTACTACGGCTGATGGACGTCCTATTTCTCATTCTGATCTGATTTCTGATCTCCTGTCTGCTATTCTATTGCCTTCTCGTCTTGCTGTTGTTAAATGCAAAGGTCATGATCCTGTTGACTCTTTTGTTTCTCGTGGCAATCACTTTGCTGACGCTAAGTCTAAAGCTGCTGCTCTTTCATCTCCTACCATTTCTCTTGTTCCTCACCCTCCAATTGTCACATGCTACCTGTCAGGCTCGCGCCAGGAAGGAGCCATGGCACGACCTCAGTGTGTTGTTATATTCCCAAGCGCTGGGGATAAGCAGGCACACAGACACTGGAGGCAGTATATGTACAATAAGGCTGTATTGAAGAATGGTTCACAGCAAACAGTCCACCACAGAACAGACGGTAACACTGAAAATAGGCAAGTGGATGGTGGACCACGTAGTCTCTCTCCAGATCCGCTTGAGGAGAAGCAGGAGTCTTTAGGCAAATGTACCTTGATAGAAGGTTGGTCTCCTTGGAGAGAGCTGGAGGGCTGGAAGCCACTTGAGAGTCTCTGGACCCACTGGATAGTGGGCCACGCAGTGGATCGTCCAGCCAGCAGGAACCAGGTAATGCAGACACAGCAAGGACGCATGGCAGAGCAAAATAAATATCAGGCAACATACAATGACAAGAGGGAGCTCTCCAGACCTCTGGACACTGGGAAGGGAAAAACACAAAATGAAAGAGCAAAGGGGAGGAGGGTGTGGTCTGGTTTTATGCAAAACCTCAGGTTCAGACACAGAGTTAACCCTTAGGTGGGAAGCAGGTAATGAGAGCAAGTGACCCAGGCTTGCCACAGCAGGCTCTCAGGGCTGAGGCATGACCCTACCTTTCTCCTTTTCTGCTGCCCCAGAAATGGATGCTTAAAGAACTCCAGGCAGGTGCTACTGAAGCTGATGTTTATCATTGGGCCTCAGAAGGCCTTGTGAAGTCTCAAGAAATTCCGCCTGATGTTAGAATTTATGAGAAAGGAGGGAGAGTGGGCCTACCTGCTGCAGCAGCGCCAATCTTTATTTTTTCTTTTCACGGTCCTGGCCACAGATCTCCCAAACTCACATACAGCGAAATGGCTAAGCATTTTTCTGTTTGTAATCTTAAGGCTATGATTAATTCCCAACTTTCTCGTTGCCTTATATGTGCCAGAAATAATACACAGGGCCCAAAAATTAAAACTCAACACCTACCGCCTGCTAATGGTCCATTCCAGGAACTCCAAATTGATTTTACACACATGCCCACTGCAAAAGGTAACCTGAAATACCTTCTGGTAATAGTTGACAAGTTTTCTAGATGGCCTGAAGCCTTCCCTACTGCAAGAGAAAATGCCAGAACTGTTGCCAAAATTCTTTGTAAAGAATTAATACCCAGATATGGATGCCCCATATCTATTGATTCAGATAATGGTCCTGCCTTTACCTCCAAGATCACACAGGAATTGGTAAAATTAATGGCCATTCAATGGAAGTTTCATTGCCCATACCATGCGGAAAGTTCTGGAATCGTGGAACGGCAAAATAGAAATAGAAAAGCTACTGAGGGTACCTTCAAGAACTGGCCGGATTACCTTCCAGCCATTCTTGCAGAAATAAGAATGACCACCCATTCTGTGACTGGTCTCTCCCCTTTGAAATTCTCATGGGAAGACCCTTTCCTACCCCATGGATTCCTAAGCAAGGTCCCCTGGTAATGTTACCAGGTGATCTGGATGAATTTAGAGAAGCATATGTTACTCAATTACTTAAAACATTGCAAGATTTCCATAGAACGGTCTCCTGCTCTTTTCCGCCTCTCTCCACAGATCCTACTCACCGTTTTGTTCCAGGAGATCGAGTGCTCGTGAAGGCCCTGCATCATCACAAAACCATTGATCCACCATATGGAGAGCCGACTACCGTCCATGCTGTGACCAGAACCGCCGTGCTGACTGATGAATCACCTTCCTGGATCCATGCATCAAGGATAAAGAAAGCGCCATTCATCCCTGATGACTTCATTCCTGATCCACCTGTGACCTCAACCCCAGACGTGGAATCGCTGACCCCTGCTTCTAGATGACCTCCTCCTGTGACGTATCCCACTGATGAATATGGAGTGTGGGCCACAGCAGTTGTAAGCCCCTGCTAACCTGTTGGCTGGTTTCCCAGCTGAAGAATCATTTTCCCCCAATTTATTTTTTATGCCTATTAACTGTCCTACTCAACCTGAAGAGTAGTACCTTTTTGTCCTCATTTACACGAACTGTTTATTTTTTGATGAACTTTCCTTTTTCACAAAGTAATACATATTGTATTAACTCTGATTTTACACTTGCAGTGTCTATTGCTAGAACTACTAGCTCTTTTTCCAAGAACTGTTGTATTTTTGTTGGTTCGCTTTTAATCATTATGATTTATTTCATCATACTTACGGGTAGTTCATGGTACTATCACAGATGTTTCTGGAAAGATATTGTAGGTCCCCACAATATCTCCTTTGCTCGTCCCCCAGTTCTTAATATGCGTTTGAGAAGAGACTTGCATCGACCTAATAACTATGCATATGCTGCTCAGACTATATATGAACTTTCAGGTTTCAACAAGTCCTGCCGGATATGTATGGCCAAACCGACTAGTTCTAAATATGGTATACCGTATGAAGGAGTTGCTTTGAATCTAAGTCTTTTTGATGATGATTTGTTTACATTGCCTACTTTCTCTAAAACTACTAACAATCCAGGTGCCACTTTTATACGTGCTCCCCTCTACAGGAACATCGTGGTACTGCAGTGATACGAATGAGATTTAACATTACTGGTAGAATGCCTTCACCCGAACCTAACAGAAAGGAACCTCCTTGCCAGGTTATAATGGATCATATGTATGTCCCTAATAATTCTGAGATGAATCTACAAGCCACTTTTCGTGTTTCCTTTCTTTACGGTAATAGTTCTTCTTCCTAGTTCAGCACCCCTTGGCATTCTAAGTTAGTGTCCTCCCCCCTTTGTTCTAACCCAGGTATACCAGATAAATGTGTAAGTTTATGGCAATGGATGGATAAAACTTTCCCTGTAAGTGTTGGCAACGCCAAACTCTGCTGATTTCATGTTTGGATGTATTAACGCATCCCAAATTAATGCTACCCATGTTTTGTTTAAAAATACTGTGTGGAATGGAGCATCTTTTGGGAAACTTAACTTGCATGATTCCAACAGTCCAAAAGATTGGACCTTGCAAGTGGAAGATGGCACATACTCTAGTATGATAATGGTTGCAACATATTATATTGATGCTTATGCTACCTTGCCCCTTAACCCCCCTTTTTACTGGTTATGTGGTAAATGGGCATATTTGGTAATACCTAGAACTTATGTTGATGAATGTGTTTTGGGTCTTATTGGTCCATCTCATACTATTCACCCTTATGTTCCGTCTGGTATGTGCATTGACCTACATCGCTCTCGTCGCTCCTCCATATCTGTCAAAACCTCTGAGGCAGAGCGATTTGGTGGAATCTTGCTACCCGCATATGGTGTTGCTCGTTTGTATTCTAAAATGAACCTTTTTGTAGACTTAGTTGATGACTTGTTTAATCACACTACACATGCTCTAGCAGTTCTTTCTGCTGAGCAACGTCAGATTAGAGATGCAGTAATTCAGAATCGTATGGCCCTTGATTATTTGTTAATGAAGGAGGGTGGTGTATGTGGTCTTCTTAATTTGACCCATTGTTGTTTTCACATTGACATTTCAGGTGAAGTTTCTCAAGATATACATGATATTGAGGAAATTCAAACCCAACTCAGGAAAGTATCAAGTCCCTTAGATGGATTTGATTGGACCTTTGGCTTTAGTTCTATTTTTGGTAGCCTAGGTTCAACTATTTTACATGGTTTAATGTATCTCGTTATGATTATTCTTGTTATTGCCATTTTTTACAAATTGTTGATGCTGTGCCTTGAGAAATGTTGCGTTTCTAACTCACCTATGATGCCAGCCTATCCTATACTTCCACCCCCACCTACTTTGATTCCTCTTCAAAGTTCCCCTCTTATGAGTAATTACTAATCTCTCTTTTTCTTTTTTTTATTTCTACGTATTGGAATGATTTATATGTATAATATGATGACAATGTAACCCCACTTGTAATAGGTTCACTAGTTTAGTTTAGTTTTCTTTTTTAATTAATGATCACGTGATACATGATCAAAAGACTGATTGAAAGGAAATTGAAATATGGTAGCTAATTCACTGAATACATATTTCTATATTCTAGTAATATTTGATAGCTATATAAATATATAGGGCCGGATTGACTGCTCAGTAAATGCCTAATGTGTTCATGAGGTAATGCTGAGTATGGTCTTTTTCTTGGCTTCCTGTTTTTATGAAGGAGTGCAAATTTTCTATTCAACTCCATTTCCTCTTGAAACTAAGAGAGGCTGGCCAAGAGGAAGGGAGGGACACAGATGCTTAATTGTTAATGCATCCTATGGAATATTCCTATTTCTAGAACAGGATATAGCTGTGACGTCAATTTAGGCGTGCCTACTAGGCAAGGACAGGAAATGTTTGTAAGTCTAGGTACTGCCCAAAGTAGAAAAAACATGTTCCTATATTACTGACGTATTGGTTTGTAATCCATGAATTTGTGACGCTCCTATGTTTGACAAAACTACGGAATGTATGAAATTTACTCGAGAGTAAAGAAACCACCCAAGACAGCACTTGTGTCCTGTTTTTTTTATTCTCACTCGAGTTGTTTCCTGTATGGTCACTGGGTCTGGCGACAAAGCAGCCATCTCTCATCACTGGACCGTGGCCATTCCTGTGATGCTTGCAGAATCCATATCAGATTCCTTGCTAGACCCCCATTTCCAACCAGCAGTCTTTTGTGCCTTTCTCCAGCCCATAGCCGAAGCATAAGGATGGGTACACTGAAAGCGCAGTGGTAGCATCCCCTAGAAATGTGGCAACACACAGATCTTGAGGTTTAGAACTGACAGCTACGGGAACTGAGCGTTTAATGAAATAATATATACAGTGCCAGGCGGAGCCAGTCAGTCAATGGAAAATGACACCCTGGTTTCTCACTGCACCTCATTATAATCCCTCCCCGAGAATATGACTCTTACTGCTCTGAGGTTTCTGCTTTGCATCTCGGAGTCTGAGACATCAGCCCAGACACCATAATCCAGATCTACAGCACTGCAAAGCCCCCCCCCCATCCCTGACCAGCACTCAAAACTAAGAGCCATGGACATATTCCTGTGTATTTTCAGACACTTTAGAGGAAGCACAATCGTTCCTCCACAAGATCCGGCATCCAGGTAACCTGTGATAATGAATCCAGACACAGCCAGGGATCCGCTGAGCCAGAGGATCCTGGATCTAACTCTGGAGATGATCTTTCTGCTGACTGGAGAGGTAAGAGATTCCATGAGATTCCATATTGCTGCTGATATTAAATCCCCCTGGAGCTGTGTGACCCAGGAGACATTTCAGAGGCAGATCAGTAGTAGATTGATGTGTAAATAAAGGTTCCAGCACACCATACAGCACACTATGGAGATAACACACTGACACATACACAAAAGCATGGGGGGCCCAGGGGGCGACATGTTTATACCTCTCTATATTGGCCTCAATGCTTAGGGTCATATGGTGGTGAAGATCCATGAGATGGTCAGTGACAGCAGCCGTCAACAAATATCAGAAGGACACGGCAGGAGCCAAAGCTTCAATACGGAGCCTCCACCTCACTCAGGAATCCATGAGCAAAACCATGAGAAGATCCTGGAGCTGAGCAATCAGATCATCCGTCTGCTGACTGGAGAGGTGAGGCTGCTGGGAATGGGACATTATACGCTAACACCAAGGCATGTGTCTGGATGTGACTGTGTCATTGTGTTGTGTCAGGTTCCTATACGCTGTGAGGATGTCACTGTCTATCTCTCCATGGAGGAGTGGGAGTATGTGGAGCGACACAAGGAGCTCTATGAGGACGTCATGATGGAGGATCACCAGCCTGTTATTACACCGGGTAAGAGATGCTTTAATTCTCATAATGTTTGTGTCCAATCCCAGAGCAACGTGTCCCAATAATCCCCTGAAATGTTGGCTGTGCCGTGTAATAGACGTGTTCCTGAATGAACGTCTCACGTGTTCATGTGATTTTCCCTCCAATAGATAAATCTGTATGGGGTGAATTTCACGCTGCGGTTTCTTTATGGGATATTGGATGTGAAAATGGAAGTGAAATTCTAAGCAATAATGTGGAAAAGGATCTGAACAAGAGGAGAAAAGGACCAGCTGAATCTGCAACATACACAGAGCAAGAATCTCTGGCTTCTGAAGAAAGACACGTCCCAGAGAAAGAGATTTATCCAATCACAGAACCCCCAGAATATTCACCCCCTGATATTAAGGAGGAACCGGCCTCATGTGACGAAGGAAATCTCCCAGACAGTGACATGTATGAACCCCCAGAACATACACAGACACAATATACCTCTACTTATACAGGGGCAGAATCCCAGTCACATGGAGAAGGAGATATCTCACATCCTGACATTTCTCCCCTCCCAGAACATACACAGACTGAATATCCATCTACTGACATTAAGGAGGAATCACCCACATATGGAGAAGGAAATCTCCCAGACAGCGACATGTATGAACCCCCAGAACATACACAGACTGAATATCCATCTACTGACATTAAGGAGGAATCACCCACATATGGAGAAGGAAATCTCCCAGACAGCGACATGTATGAACCCCCAGAACATACACAGACTGAATATACAGCTGATAATAATGGAGAATATTTTAAAGCCAATACAGACCCAGTGGAAATAAAAATTCACCCGAGACCTTTTAAATGTGTCACTCAGGCCTCAGCTGTTGCAAAACCCATTACTCAACAAGGAGAAAATCCATTTAAATGCCCTGAATGCGGGAAATCTTTCACTCGGGCTTCAAAACTTACACTACATATAAGGATTCACACAGGAGAAAGACCATTTAAATGCCCTGAATGTGGGAAATGTTTTAAATGTGCCTTTTATTTAAAAACTCATAAAATGATTCACACAGGAGAAAAATTATTTAAATGCCCTGAATGTGGGAAAGGTTTCATTCATTCCTCAGATTTTGCAAGACATAAAAGGATTCACACAGGAGAAAAACCATTTAAATGCCCTGAATGTGGGAAAGGTTTCATTCAAGCATCCCCTCTTGCAGAACATATGAGGATTCACACAGGAGAAAAACCATTTAAATGCTCTGAATGTGGGAAAAGCTTCACTCAACGGTCACCTCTTTCAAGACATAAAAGGGCTCACACAGGGAAAAATACATTTAAATGCTCTGAATGTGGAAAAGGCTTCACTCAGGCCTCATATCTTACACTACATAAAAGGATTCACACAGGGGAAAAACCATTTAAATGCTCTGAATGTGGGAAAAGCTTCACTCAGGCCTCACATCTTACACTACATAAAAGGATTCACACAGGGGAAAAACCATTTAAATGCTCTGAATGTGGGAAAGGCTTCACTAATTCCTCATCTCTTGCAAGACATAAAAGGATTCACACAGGAAAAACTAATTTAAAGGATCTTAATGGGAAAGTTTTTCTTTAAGGACTTCTTGAACATAGAAGGAGTTGGAGCTTAAAACCTTTGTATATAAAATTTCACATTTATAAATAGAGGGAATATTGAAAACAAACCATATATTGGAAAACGTATATTACAGTGGTGGAATTGCGGGTTTAGGTTATAATGTAAAAATGCAGCTTTTACTGTACAGCTTTTCTGAATTCTTTATGTATAAACATGTTATCGTTAAAGTGCGGCATCGTCTGTTCCAGAGATTTGTGATAAGTGTTTTGTTGTGTTTTAATAAATCCAGTAAAACCTTTTCTATGTTACAGCTTCCAGTGGAGACACACACATATAAACATGTATATTGATGTCATGTCCTGTTAGGGAGACGTGGTATTGAGGTGGGGAACCCAATGGCAGGTCAAGAGGAGATCTCTCGCAATCCTTGGTCAGAGACGTAGCTGGGGTTGGTAGCCAGGTGATCAGTCCAGGAGCAGAGGGGGAATTGGGACATAACTACTGGTGGTCGCGCCTGGAGGACCCTGTGTGGAGCATTGTGCCAGCTACAGGTGTCCATCACGGGGAGGTGGGGGGGGGGGCACCTCGTGCAGTAATAATTTTTCTTAAATCTATATATTATTTATTTGGTTTTACAGACAAGGCGCCCCCTCTGTGCTGGAAACCTTTCACTATAAAAGTAAAAAACCGTTATAAAAATATTGTAAAGACACAATTTTACAAAAATAAATGGGATAAATGTTGGCTTTTGTTCCGGGAGCTCAGACGTTCCTGTGTTCCGGTGGCCTCGTTACAGGAAACCAGGATATCAAAACATGCGGCTTTTCATCTGGCGGGCTGCTCTTACACCGGGGTCATGTTCCCTCCCTAAAACACATGGGTTTGCTGTACATATTAACCCTTTCGCTGCTGAGGCATTTCCCGCCTCTGTGCTGAGGTCATTTTTACCGGTTTCGCTCATCATGTTTAAACGTGTTTTGAAGCTTATTTTATTATATGACCCAGACATATTATATATCGTTCTTTCCGTCAGACTCGGCAGATTCATAATATGTCATTATTATATGTATACGTCATGTCCTGTCTGTATATTATAACAAAATATGCAATAAAATATGAATTTTCAATAATTTATTATGTGTAAAGTGTTTTTTTTCCATTTTAACATGCGATCGTTTGCGGTTATATTTTGTATGGGGTGCGCTTGTTAAAAAAAATTAGAAATGGGGTCTCGTTACATTTTTTTGGGGGGATAATTACGCGAGTTTTAACAAGCGCACCGCATACAAAAATCGTTAGTGCAGCATCATTGTTCACATTATAATTGAAATAGGAACAATATTGCTGCATTAACAAATCAAAAAAAAATTGTTTTTCTTTTTTATAATTTTTTTTTTTTTTAAATCTTTTTTTATTTTTTATTTAATTTTTTTTTTAAAACTTTTTACATGGTCATGTTTGGTATCTTTGGAAAGGCCATGCTCTGGCCGATTAACCCCTAGCTGCCACGGATCGGGAGATAGGGGGTTCCAATGAACCCCCTAACTCCAGGACTGGCATCATCGTGCTATGCACGATGACGCCAGTCGTCAGGGTGCATTCCCGGAAGCTTGACCGACATCCAAAATGTCGGCCAGCTCCGGGAGAGGATCATGATTTAGCGCTTTTGCGTGCTGAATCGTGATCCGGCACCCAAGGGGTTAAAGGCAGGCACGGTTTGGAAGGGCAGGCTATGCCCTTCCAAACCGTGCCTGCCTTCAGCCACAGGACCCTGGCGATCGGGAGGGAGAGAGATCAGAAGGACCTGACCCCCTCCCTTTCAGGTACCTCCTCCGCACATGCGGGGAGGCGCCTGAATTGGATGTCATTCGACGCCGCGATGACATCTAAATGGTGCCGGCGGCAGCCCCGGGTGCTGGGCTGACATCGGATGTCAGCCCGCAACGGGGGGCACAACGAAAGGCCGGAATCCGGCTGATCGCTGGCTGCAAATGGAGGACGCGCTCAGCGCAACAGTACCTGCGGGTGGACACGCTGAGCGTGTCCTCCGCAGTGAAAGGGTTAATGTTCATTCAGTGGTTTATCAGGGTTATTCAAAGAGAATCAAAAAGTCACGCACATTCGGTGACTTATCGTTCTCTTCAATTCGGTTCATTTTGCCGATCCCATTTCGGCATATGTACATGCGGTGTATTCAGCAAGCACCACAGGGCCGTCGAAGTGCAGGGAAAAGCCACCAAAAACCTGCCGAAAACTCACCGCAAAACCCGGCGAATGCATGCCGAAAATCCGCAAAAACATATGGATTAACCCCGCTGGAAAAACCCGAACAGGAGCCGATCACACGCCGCGCAGACGTCAGAAAAAGCCAACACCGCAGACGAATGGAGTGAAAAAAAACTGTTTGCTTGAATATTTGAAAAATGAAACGCTGTTTGCAAAGAAACGACTGAACGAAAATGTCTGAAATTGACATATAAAATCCAATGAATGATAATAAAAAGGCTGTTACAGAGAAAAGAACAAACGTTTCGGGAGATCACCAAGATACAAAGTGATCCTGTAAAGGGATCCTGTGAATCACAGAAATAGAAGCCCCTGTTTACGTTTACCCCAAGTTAACCCTTTCTCTGCTGGTTAGTCAAACAGCAGGGAAAGGGTTAACTTTGGGTGTTGTGTCGGATCTAGTTCATGGTCGAGAGCTGTTCCAAGCAGCCTTCGGCAAAAATCGGAACTCCGCCTACTCTGGCTCCAGCAAATCAGCGCTTCCCAATCTCACACCCCTGTAGAGCCCCCCTGCACAGTGTCTGCCTCTGTCCACAGACCCGCCCCCTGCACACTAAGCACCCCGAAAAAACTTCTCCTGCACTGCCGTCTGCACCACAGTAACACTACCATCCAGCCAACCCCTGCAACACAGAGGGCAGTGCAGGAGGAGTTTTTTCGGGGTGCTTTGTGTGCAGGGGCGTGTCTGTGGACGGAGGCAGACACTGTGCGGGGGGTGGGCTGTACAGGGGCGTGATATTGGGAGGCGCTGATGTGCTGGAGCCTGGGTAGGCAGAGTTCTGATTTTTGCCAAAGGCTGCTTGGAACAGCTCTCGACGATGAACTGGATCCGACACAACAGCGTTCAGCAGTTGATTTGAGGTATTCGGCGGATCGTTGGCTTTGATTTTTCGGCGGTTTGTTGGATGCGTTTGGTGGTGTTCAGCGGTTTATCGGATGTGTTTTGCGGGTTTATCAGCGACGTTTGGCAGATCTATTCGCCGCACTTTGGGGACCATACAGTGAATGCTGAATTCACCACAGGGTCTGCAAAATGAGCTCGCCAAAGTGCGTCGAACGAAAGAGCCCCGGAATTTGTCTGAGTTGTGCAATAAAACATGACTTCAAATTGTGCTTAAACATTTTTGAGCGCAAAATGGTCACAATGAGCTCAGCACTAGGGATGAGCTGTTCGGTTCGATCAGTTCGGAGTTCGACTCGAACATCGGCAGTTCGAAAGTTCGCGAACTTTGAACATTTTGGCGTGTTTGGTTCGAGTTCGAAAAAAAAATATTTTTGAAAGAGGTATAAAAAATGCTTAAAAATACAAAAAAATCTAGAAATAAACAGACTCTTTACTGCAGAATATTATAAGCAATAGTTTATTAGATATTGAATTAAAAAATAATGTCTACGTGCAAAGATTCTCACCTATAAATGACCTGTGCTCTCAAACGCCATAAACAACAGGTGTTAATTAGTGTTTGGAAATAACATGTGCTTTTAATTAGTCTGGTTTAATAAATTTGATACATTGTCTGTAGACTGAGGGTGTCTGGAGGTGTCTCCTGAACATGTATCAAACAACACCTGTGCTTCTGAGAAGTGTTCATTTCTCTACTAAATCTTCCTCTGATATGCTGTTTAACCCCTTAACCCTGCATTTCACTGCTGTGTGCTCAGCTCATTTTTACTGCTTTCGCTCATCATGTTTAAACGCGATTTGAAGCCACATTTTATTAAATGACCCAGACATATTACATATCGTTCTTTCCGGCAGACTCCGCAGATTCATAATCTATCATTTTTATATGTATACGTCATGTCCTGCCTGTATATTATGAAAAAAATGCAATAAAAATTGAATTTTTAATCATCTGCCGTGTGTAAAGTGTTTTTTTTTCACATTTTAGCACATGAGCGTTTGCGCGTATGTTTTCTATGGGGTGCGCTTGTACAAAAATTAGAAATGGGGACTTGTTTCATTTTGTGGGGGGAATTATGTGATTTTTAGCAAACACACCCCATAGAAAAAAATCATTAGTGCAGCATCATTGTTCACATTATAATTGAAATGTGAACAATATTTCTGCATTAATAAAAACCACACACAAAAAAAATACATGTTTTTTTTTATTATTATTTTTTACTTTATATCTGGTCATGTTGGATATCATTCGAAAGGCCATGCTCAGGCGGTTTCCCGGCTTTCTGACATCATCACGCTATGCGTGAGGATGTCAGGCAGTGAGGGGGACCCGAGGGTGGAGGCGCCATCCAAGATGGCGGCCCCGACCGGAACTAGGCCGCACTTTGGCGCCGCAAGGCATCTCTATTAGGGATGAGCGGTTCGGACGGTTCGGCCCGAACTTAGCTTGTTCGGGTAGATCGCGAACTCCGAACATTTTGGCGTGTTCGGTTCGGGAAAAAAAAAAGAAATTTTGAAAAAAGTATAAAAAATGCTTAAAAAATACTAAAAAATCTAGAAATAAAGAGACTCTTTACTGCAGAATATTATAAGTAACGGTTTATTAGATATTGAATTAAAAACTAATGTCTAGGTGCAAAGCTTCTCACCTCTGCATGACCTTTTTTTTTTCAAACAGGCACAACAACAGATGTTTTAGCCTGGTCTAATCAATTTGATACATTTTATGTAGAATGAAGGTGTGGGGTGTCTGCTTCTGTTCTGAGTGAGTAATTTCCCTCCTAAAACTTCCTAATATGCTGCATTTAACTGCTGTGTGAAAAAATACAAAATTTCCTCATTGCCCGCTTTTAACATCTAAAGCAATTATTTTTCACTTCGGGATTAAACATTCACAGGTTTATTCAGAGAGCGGTGAAAAGCAGGAGAATAACTGGAGAAGTGAAAATTCTAGGTCAAAATAGCCGAACCAGAAAAATTCTCCATTTATCTCACTTTCCAAATCGGCTATTTGGTCTAGATTGTTCTCTTCTCTTACCAGTTCTCCTGGTTTTCACCTCTCTCTCAGGGTTGTTCAGGAAAGGTGAAAACCAGGAGAATGACAGGAAAAGAGAACAATCTGGACCAAATAGCCGATTTGGAAAGTGAGATAAGGCTATGGTCAGACTAACGCATTTTTCGCAGCGACCGTCAAAAAGTGCGTCCGAACGCATTGCCGTATTTTTTCACGGAATGTGTGAAAACGGTCATATGATGCGCATTTTTGTGCGTGATTTTTTACGGATCCAAACCAGGAAACTTTGGGTGTCTGGACGTTATGTTGGCCGGACATGAGCAGGGTCTGACGTCTCCAAATCACGCACACACGCCGCTAGCGGGTGCAGCGCACTCTGTACGTCCATACTAGCGGTTCTGCGTCCTCGAAAAAATGCGTTCATTTTCCACTTGCGTTGCGCAGCCGGACTTTCGTGCGACCGTACTTCGTATATTGGCCGTCATTGGCCGTCATTTGCTGCTAGTGTGGCCGTGATTAAGGCTAGGGTCAGACTAACGCATTTTTAACGTGCGTTTAACCGCACGAAATCACGGCCGTGCTAGCAGCAAATGACGTCCAATGCCGGGGAACACACGTAGTACGGCCGCACGAATGTTCGTCCGCACAACGCAAGTGGCAAACGAACGCATTTTTTCTAGAACGTCAAACCGCTAGTACGGACGTACAGAGTGCGCTGCGTCCGCTAGCGGCGTGTGTGCGTGATTAGGAGACGTCAGACGCTGCTAATGTCCGGCTAACATAACGTCCAGACACAAAAAGTGTTTTATTGATGATCCGTACAAAATCACGGACGAAAAGGCGCATCGTATGACCGCTGTTGCGTATTCCGTGAAAAATGCGTCCATTCGTTCGAACGCACTTTTTTAAGGACAACGCAAAAAATGCGTTAGTCTGACCCTAGCCTAAGTGCACCTAAACGCACGTTAAAAATTCGCTAGTCTGACCCCAGCCTAAATGGGAGAATTTTTCTGGTTTGGCTATTTTGACCTAGAATTTTCCATTCTCCAGTCATTCTCCTGCTCTTCACCGCTCTCTGAATAACCCTGACAGGGTTATTCAGAGTAAGGTGAAACTCAGGAGAATGACTGAAGAGAAAATTCTAGGTCAAAATAGGCAAACCAGAAAAATTCTCCCATTTATCTCACTTTCCAAATCGGCTATTTGGTCTAGAATTTTCCATTCTCCAGTCATTCTCCTGCTTTTCAGCGCCAAAAAAATCAGTAAACTTTTTCTGCGTGTCCCAAAATGTCTCCTCTTTTCATACAGACTGCCGCCCCAAGCAGTTGTTTATGGATAGATTAAAGGAAAACTGTTTACCATAATTTGAAACGTCATTTTTTGGTTTATAAGTGTTTCTATACATCCTAGAAATCCGCCACTTCACGGGCAGGTTATGGGGACCTCCTAGGCACAATATTTGAAGGAATTTTTCGTTTTGATTTTTAACCCTTATTTCATGGAAAACTCTCTGTCCCTTTAAAAACGTTTTTTTTTAACTTTTTGTCCTTGTTTCCTGTCCCCAGGGCACTACCCGGACCCCCATACACCTTTTATGGCAAATATCTAGCATATATGCTGAAGGGAACGGGACCACCACGCTCCTTGCACTGACCGGTAGCAAGATAAATGCATTTATTTGGTAGAATTTAATATGGGCCATATATCCAGAGTCCTTAGGTAGAGGTTTAGTTTCTTTGTAAGTACTAAAGCAGAAGTACCGTTTCCTGTCTAAAGGTGCATGATCTCTATCTGAACTGCAAGACAGTTCTGTTTCCCTGGGCAACCGCCTGAAGATCTTTTGTGAAATATTACTGAATTCCCCAAAGTGATGTTTGCACACATCATGGGACTTTCCGTGAACGCCCTTGTCTGACCCAATCGCTGACGGACAACGCTCATGCTTCTGTATCCTCGTATGTATAAATAAAGTGGCATTTCCGTGACAAGATCAGAAATGTACTTTGAATGACCATAAGCCTTTTGTGCATTATTTGTCATGGAGATACTTTCTCCCAGCGCTGAAGAAATTTTAATCTAAGGTGTCAGCTCGAGACAGGGTTTCGGGATAAGGGAAAGGACGGACAGGAGACCATTGATCTCTACATATGCCCTCTTGGAGGGCACTCTAAAAACTGAATTTTCAGCCCCATTGACTTGTATGGAGTTCGGGTTCGGATTCGGAGCCGAACGTTTGGAAAGTTCGGGTTCGGATACGAACCCGAACCCGGGCGTGTTCGGCTCATCCCTAATCTCTATACACAGCCCCATCAGCATCTCTATACACAGCCTCACAGCATCTCTATACACAGCCTCACAGCATCTCTATACACAGCATCTCTATACACAACCTCACAGCATCTCTATACACAGCCTCACAGCATCTCTATACACAGCCTCACAGCATCTCTATACACAGCATCTCTATACACAATCCCATCAGCATCTCTAAACACAGCATCTCTATACACAGCCTCACAGCATCTCTATACGCAGCCTCACAGCATCTCTGTGAACCCTCAAATGAACCCCTATCTCCACCAGGGGATTCCGGGCAGCTAGGAGTTCCCCGGCTATCTGACGTCATCACACTATGCTTGAGGATGTCAGGTAGAGAGGGGGGACCCGGGGGTGGAGCCTCCATCCAAGTTGGTGGCCCCCACCGGAGCTAGGCCGCACTTCGGCGCCGCAAGGGGTTAAAACCAGGCACCGCTTAACAGGGGAGACTCTCCCCATTTAAGCGGTGACTGGCTATATTTTGTAGGACATCCCAATCGGGAGGGAGAGGGATCCGAACGGATCCCCCCTCCCTTCCAGGCAATCTTCTGGCATTGCCGAGGGGTCGCCTTTAAATGACGTCATCGCGCATGGCGTGATGACATCATTTACAATGGGAGGAGCTTGACTTCAGTGTCTGAGGACGCTGAAGTCAGAACGCCGCGGGACCCCGGATAGAGAGGTGAGTATCTCCGCCGGGGGTCCCGCAAAGCTGATGACGTGTGGGACACGTCCTCCTCAGCATACAGCGGGAGTAACAGAGGTCGTGTCCCACTCGTCGTCAGCAGTGAAGGGGTTAAAAACGTCTTTTTATTTACTTTTTGTCCTTGTTTCCTGTCCCCCAGGGCACTACCCGGACCCCCATACACCTTTTATGCCCTCTTGGCAATCAAATTTTGAGTCCCATTGATTTGTATAGAGTTCGAATTCGAACCAAACTCGGGGGTGTCGGCTCATCCCTACTCAGCGCACAGAGGGGATATGGCTCAGCAGTGAAGGGGTTAATGTAATCAATCAGCTTATTTAACCCTATAAATGCAAATCAAACATAAAGCACTGAATGAACATTAAGGGCAAGAAAGCATTTTATAATGTTCAGTGATCAGAATCAGTGCGTCTGTTCAATGTTTGTTCCATTAAAGTTGATTTAAAAAAACAGCAAAAAAAGAAAGCTCTTTGAGTGGAGGTCACATGTTTCCTGTCCAGAGTGGAGCTCCAGTCTGCAGCCAGACTCTTCTGGGATTGTGGGAGATTTGTTGTGTCACTGCTCTCCAGGCTGTGTGTTTAGCGCTCTCTGCCTGACACACAGGGAGGGGGAGGGGATTTGCTGTGTGCCCAGAGACACACACAGAGGAAGGAGGCCTCACACGGCGGCTCTGTCTCTTTCTATCAGTAAAGGTAGGTTTTTTGGTTATTTGCGGCGCTCCTCACGGTGAGCTGAACGGTAACGTCTACGTCTGCGCTTTTACAACGCTAAGCTCAGCAGATAAAGCCCAGTTATTTATATAGCGCCCACATACTCTGCGGCGCCGCTGCTTTGTGCGTTTGCTGGCGTGGTTCATTGTGTCGGCTTCACGCGGCTCCTGGGGTTAAAACATCCTCAGTTGGGAAATAATATAAAGATAAATAGAAATGAAGCCCCTCCTGGGTGTAATTCGGGTTCGGCGATTGTGACTCGGTGGTAGACAAAGGAGACGGAGGCCTATGATGAAAACAACATATACGCTCATGAAAAGACTGTAAATTAACATATCCTTGTGACATCCTTTAGACTGAGGCCATCTGTGTTCAGGAGTGGTGAGAAGCTCTAAATTACCTGCCCCCCCCCCCCACTAAACAAAAGGATTTGACACTTTCAAATTGGTCCTTTTGTCTTGTAAGTCTAGAGATGTCTATTGGAATGTGAGTTTCTAAATGTCCATTGTGCAAATGTAACATCTGTAATATTCAGTATTAATTAAGATTTCTATGTACATATATATAACGAATTGAATGAATATCATATTTTTCAGTATTCATCATTCCACTATCTTCTGTGCTCTCAGCTGGTCAGAATCGTGTAACATTGCTATCTATGACGTGGTTTTGCAGTGGTTTAATGTGCATTTAAATGCCATCGTTATCATTTAGATCTGATAACACATAATCCCATTCGGGTTAATTCCCTTATAGGGGCAAATTACTATTGGTCCAAGGAGGTTTCATTCCATCAATTTATATGTGTTTTAATTATTGTGATTACTTTGTATTTCATCTAATAAAGGTTATTTTAGTAGCCGGTGTCTACCACACTCTTTTTTCGATATTTACCAGGGTTCATGCCCACAACTGACACTGGCTTGTGTTTATTTCCCCGTGTTCTAAATATTCTTTCTTTTGTTGCTCTATTACATTGACTACTTACCCTTAGATCCTCTGCAATAATAACCCCTAAATCCCAACCCTCAAATGTATCAAATATTCTATATTCAGCCCTTGGGTTTTTACGTCCCAGGTGCATTATCTTGCACTTATCCACATTAAAACTCAATTGCCACAACTCCCACCATTTTTTTAGTTTACCTAAATCATTTGTCATTTTTGCTGATGACGCAAAGATTTGCAACAGGGTTGACGTTCCTGGAGGGATCAGCCAAAGACATACTTTTAAATTAATACCTTCTGCAATATCACTAATAAAAATATTAAAGAGAATGGGTCCAAGTACTGACCCCTGAGGTACCCCACTGGTAACAAGACCTTGCGGCGAATAAACTCCATTTACCACAACCCTCTGTTGTCTGTCACTCAGCCACTGCCTAATCCATTCAACAATATTGGAATCCAAGCTCAAAGATTGCAATTTATTGATAAGCCTTCTATGCGGAACAGTATCAAAAGCCTTACTGAAATCTAAATAAGCAATGTCTACTGCACCACCTGTGTCTATTATTATTGTTACCCAATCAAAAAAATCAATAAGATTAGTTTGGCATGATCTCCCTGAGGTAAACCCATGTTGTTTCTGATCCTGTAATCTATGTGTTTTTAGATGGTCAACAATCCTTTCCTTTAACATGGTTTCCATTAATTTCCTCACTACTGACGTAAGACTAACTGGCCTATAGTTCCCCGATTGCTCCCTACTAAAAAGACTCAAGTCCCGAGCCAACAGAGAAGCAAAGAATTTATACACAGTGAGTAAAAACGCTCACCTTATTCCCCTCCCCCGTTACCCTCCCACTTCCCATATCAACCTTCATTATACATATTGGACTTTATTCATCATTTTGCAAGTCAGCAAGGTTCACCTCAAAGACCCGACCCTTGAGCCCACCGGAGACAATCCAAAACAAATATGGCCAGGTGCAGGATTTACTGAGTTATTTATTCCTTCTGTGACCTTGATATATTAAGCAACTTTTATGTCTTGGCTAGGAATATTTAGAGACCTGGCGAGGAGAGGTGATTCTTCAGTCAGCAGAAATCAGGATTAAAACAAGATATTAGAGCAGGGATCTCAAACTCTGGCCCCCCCAGATGTTTCTGAACTACACCTCCCATTATTCTCTGGCCATTTATTGCATTCAAAGAATTCTGGGATTTGTAGGCAATATACATCTGTGGGGCCAGAGTTTGAGATCCCTGTATTAGAGGCTACACTTAGCTGTTAGATAGAAAATAGAACTATATGAACTAAAATGTTGGACAGGGAACAGAGCGGGTGATGCTAGGGGTTATTCCCAGGTAGCGTCTTTCAGGAGCCGTCACACAACCCAAAGACTGATTATCCCAGAAGTGGCAGGAAAGTTAAACTTTATTTAATCTAAAGCACTCGCAGATAGTAATTAAACACAACAGTTGGACGAAGACAACATTGGGAGTTTTTTCTATTTAATTGCTCCTGATGAAGCCGAGGTTATATCGGCGAAACATTTGTCGAGCTGAACGAGTATTTTGTTGATTTTACTATGTGTGTCTAAATTGTGTTTATGTGAGGGAGAGAATAGAGTTCCTAAGCATTAGGGCAGTACATGGAGATTGGATATATTATTGGACCTATTGTTGGTCTGGCTATTGATCATATAGGGGGGGAATTTTTACCAATTCTGCTTTCAATTCTGTCAATATCCCCTTGACTCTTTAGGTAAATCCTGTTAAGCATTTTTTCTAGCCGCTATCCATTATCTCTCATCACCCTCAATGTTGTCTTTAACCCCTTAGTGACTGCGGACGTACCATGTACGTCATGGCCGCGGGTCTCTTTTAGACCCGCTGACGTACATGGTACGTCCTGCGGTCTTTTGAGCGCTGGAAGCGATCGGATCGCTTCCAGCAGCTCAAACGCCATTGCAGGCTGCCTGGGAGTCCAGGCATCCATGCAATGGCGGTTAGAAGTGCCGGGGCACCTTGTGATCGCTCCCCGGAGCGATCAACATCCGGTTTCACCGGAGAGGTGCCCGGCACTTCTAGAGAGCGCTGGAAGCGATCGGATCGCTTCCAGCAGCTCCAGGGCCATTGCATGCGGCCTGGGAGTCCAGGCATCCGTGCAATGGCGGACAGAAGTGCCGGGGCCCCTTGTGATCGCTCCCCGGGAGCGATCAACATCCGGTTTCGCCGGAAAGGTGCCCCGCACTTCTACAGAGCGCTGGAAGCGATCGGTATCGCTTCCAGCTGCTCTGAGTATATTGCAGGGATGCCTCGACATCGAGGCATCCTTGCAATATGGTTACCTGCCGCCGGTCCGTCTGTGATCGCTCCCCCCGAGCGATCACTTCCGGTAGCGGCAGGAAGTACTGAATGCCACGAGGTATCGTGGCACTCAGTATAAAAAAGATCACATAAGTGATCAGGTCCTCTGCTGGGTGCCTCGAGGGATCAAGGCACCCAGCAGACTAAAAAAAAGAGTAACAAAAGTAAAATAAATAAATCAAAATGAATAAAATAAAATAAAAGTGACAGCCAAGATGGCGCTGCCCTTCTAAGGGCAGGGTCATCTTGGGGCTGTGTGGGATGTTCCTAGCCTGCCTCATCAGAGAGGCAGGCTAGCAACATCCAATCAAAAGTTATAAAAAATCTAAATAAAATTTCTAATTTGTCAGGTCAGGTCAATATTTTGTAAATATTGGCCGTGACCTCTGTGATTCTCCCTCCCTCTCCTCACTTGTGTTTTGGTGAGTGAGAGAGAGAGAGAGATCAGATTTGACAGGTTAGAGATTTTAGGTAGATTTAGTGAGATTAGAAAAATTGAGGCAGATTTAGAGAGAATTTAGGGAGATTTAGAACAATTGAGGCAGGTTTAGAGTGATTTAGAGAGATTTAGGTGTTTATTTGTATTTTCTTGTGAAACCCAACGGTTCTTCTAAGAACCAACAATCCGCTTATTATATATAATAATTATAAAATTTTATAATCTATTATATATAATGTCTGAGAGGGTGTACAGCGCCGAGGAGGCATATGCCATCCTGGCGTCAGAATCTGAGGCATCTGCGTCAGACTCCGACCCTGATTTCGACCCCGCCAACTGCTCAGAGACGTCGCTAGATACATCATCTACGCTGGCTGATGTATCTAGTGATGTTTCTGATGCAGATCCTGGGTCACCATCTGCCAGCAGGAGACGCACAGCTCCAGCTGAGGAGTGGGTAGTGCCTCATCGCCAGAGGCCAGATATCCCTCCTTTCACGGCAAATCCTGGCATCAATATTGATGTTGCAGGATTTACCGCCACACAGTTTTTGCAGGTGTTTATGGGGGATGATTTGTTGGGCCACATCGTGGCCCAATCAAATCTGTATGCCCATCAGCATTGTGCTGCGAAGCCAGACTCCTACTTGGCAAGGCAGCAATGGACCCCGCTAGATGTGCCAGAATTTCTGAAATTCTGGGCACTTACTATGCTGATGGGCATCATAAAGAAGCCCTCAATTAGCTCCTACTGGAGCAGTAGCCCCATCTGCTCTACCCCCATTTACCCCCAATCAATGTCACGTAGAAAGTATGAAAACATTTTGCGTTTCATGCACTTCAGTGACAACAGCCTGTGCCCTCCTAGAGAGCATCCCCAGTTTGACAGGCTGTATAAAATCCGTCCCCTGATTACCCACTTCGCCGCCAGGTTTGCAGAGGCTTATACACCTGGAAGGAATATCTGCGTGGATGAATCCCTAATGAAATACAAGGGAAGGCTGGGATTCAAGCAGTATATTCCTTCCAAACGCTCCACGTATGGAGTGAAGGTGTATAAGCTCTGTGACAGCGAGAGTGGGTATACTCAGGCCTTCCGGGTGTACGAGGGAAAGGATAGTAGCCTTGACCCTCCAGGTTGCCCAGAACACATGGGAACCAGTGGCAAGATTGTGTGGGACCTACTTTTTCCCCTGATGAACAAAGGGTACCACTTGTATCTTGATAATTTTTATACGAGTGTCCCTTTGTTCAAGCTGCTGTATTGTTTTGATACAGCAGCATGCGGTACTGTTCGCAAGAACCGCGTAGGTTTCCCAGCACAACTTGTCCGCACCCGGCTAAAAAGGGGGGAGACCTGAGCTCTGCGCCAAGAGGAGCTGTTGGCGGTCAAGTACAGAGACAAGAAGGATGTATACCTTCTATCCACCATCCACACTGAGAGGTCTGTGGAGGTCTCTGTACGTGGCAGAGCTGAGCGCATCAGGAAGCCAGTGTGCATCAAAGCCTATAACCGGCATATGGGTGGGGTTGATCTGGCAGATCAGCTGCTCCAGCCCTACCAGATTATGCGGAAGTCAAGGGCCTGGTACAAAAAGGTTGCAATTTACCTGATGCAAATTGCAACCCACAATGCCTTTTTGCTCTGCAAAAAGGCAAACCCCGGAGTGACGCTGTCCTTTTTACAGTTTCAGCTCCAGGTCATTTCGGGGTTTTTGTACCAGGATGCACATGCTCCCCGGCGGTGATGGGGGACAGAGTTGGGGCTACACATTTTATTATAAAAAATCCCCCCTACTGAGGGCAAACAGAAACCCCAAAAAAGATGCAGGGTGTGTTTCAAGAGGGGGCAGAGGAGAGACACAATCTTTTACTGCCCAGAATGCCCTGGACAGCCCAGTCTGTGTCTTGGGGACTGTTTCAAGCTATATCACACTGTGCGTGATCTGTGATTTTTTTTTTTTTTCCTTTCTATTTTTTTCTTACACGTTAGTTAGTTAGTTCAGTTTAGTTTATTTTTCTTTTACTGCACCAGACTTTTACATTTTATTCCTACATTTTTATGTTCTACAATTGGTGCTGTATTTTGCCAAAATCTTTGCACACCTATGCATGGGGGGCATGGGTGTACTCAGGAGACCTTGCAGAAAACAACCTGGAGAGTTTTCATGCAGTAACAAACAACAGTGTCTCCTAAATCACAGTCCAAATCTAATGTGGGCGTAAAAATCGGAAAATTGAAAAAATTACCGCCACCCACACCTTCTCAAATGTTTTGGGCTAAAACCGTTGCATCCATGGCATCAAAGCACTCCATATGCAATACCTTGGGGTGTCAACATAACAAATATAAACAGTTTTCTGGCAATAATTCAAACTGGGGTATGCGGTAGACCCAAAACCAAAGATAGGCCTAGCTGAAGAAATAATCTCAATTTCAACTCCAATGACAAAGTCATAAAAATTGTATTTGAACCTTCCCAAAATCCTGGCAAACCTATGCATGGGGGGCATGGGTGTACTCAGGAGACCTTGCAGAAAACAACCTGGAGAGTTTTCATGCAGTAACAAACAACAGTGTCTCCTAAATCACAGTCCAAAACTGATGTGGGTGTGAAAATGAAAAATGACCAAACAGTATCCAATTTGTTTGGGGCAAACGGTTGCATCCATGGCATAAAAACACTCCATTTACAATACTTTGGGGTGTTAGCTTACCAAATATATGCACGTTCATAAAATTGGGGTATGTAAAAAGGCCCCTAAAAAGAAGATAAGCAAAGAAGATACTGTATGTCAAACTAGAAAATTGACAAGCACATGTCAAAAGATTGGCGTAGCACCCCAAAAACAACAGAACAAATCTATATATGGGTGGTATCAATTTACTCAGAAGATGTTGCTGAACATATTTTGGGGTGTTTTTTGGCAGTAACCCATAACTGGATTTGACAATTCATGCCTAAAGTACAATGTGTGTGAAAAAATAACCCAAAAAGTGACTACCTGAAAGTTTGACATAGAGCTAGTGCATGGAAAGTGTTAAAATACAACTCTTTGAAGTACCCTAGGGTGTGCCCTTTCTAAAAATATATGGTTTGATGGGGGTAAATTACTTTGGCCGGCTTCAAAAATGTGAATATTCCAAGTTGGAAAACTGAAATGCGCACCCCCAAATAAGGCCTATTAGCCCCCAAATGACCCGACATACCTATACATGGGTGGTATCAATTTACTCAGAAGATGTTGCTGAACATATTTTGGGGTGCTTTTTGGCAGTAAACCTTAAAGTTCACAGTACATGTATTCTTAAATTGCGTTCAAAAAAAAAATCACCAAAACTTTTTTTTCTTCAAAACTTTGGCATAGATTTGTGGTAAAATGGTTTGCATGGAAAGAGTCAAAATACCCCAAGTTTAATACCTTGATTTGTGTGCTTTAAAAAAATATGTATATGTGGAGGGTTATTCAGGAATTAGTGACAGATATCCGTGTTACAATGTCACTATCACTAGTTTTGAAAATAAACTCTTTGGAAATGGCAAAGTGCTACTTGCACTTATTGTTGCATAAAATAAGGAAAAAAGCGAGGAATATGTAAACATTGGGTATTGCTAAACTCAGTACTAAATTTAGAAACTACTAAGGAATTAAATTTTTTTGACGGGTTTGATACATAAGAAATTTTGGGGTCAAAGTTCGAAAAAGTGGTGTTTTTTCAATTTTTTTGTCATATTTCACAATGTTTTTTATAGTAAATTATATGAAATGATGAAAAAAATGGTATCTTTATAAAGTCCATTTAATGACGAGAAAAACAGTGTAAAATATGTGTGGGTTGCATAAACGAGTAAGAGGAAAATTTGTCCTAAACACTAACCTCGCAGAAACGTAAAAAGAGCAGCGGTCATTAAAGGACTGATTTGTGTAAAACCGCCCGGTCACTAAGGCTAGGGTCAGACTGAGGCAGTGCGAACGCGCGTTCTGGCGCACTTAATCACGGCGCACTAGCAGCAGATGCCGGCAATGACGGCCAATATACGAAGTACGGTCGCACAAAAGTCCGGTCTGCGCAACGCAAGTGGAAAATGAACGCATTTTTCTCAGAACGTGAAACGCTGCTACTGACGTACAAAGTGCGCTGCGGCTGCATGGCAGCGTGTGTGCGTGATTAGGAGACGTCAGACGCTGCTAGTGTGCGGCCTACATAACGTTCAAACAGCCGGATTTCCCTAGACTTCTTTTTACCCCACCGTCATGAAATACGTCCAGAATTGCGCATCGTCTGACCACTTAAGCGTATTCCGTGAAAAAATGCGTGCGCACGCATCGACGTACATTTGGACGGTGGCCGCAGAAAATGCGCTCATCTGTCCCTAGCCTAAGGGGTTAATTAGTATCTGCGAGTGCTTTTTGATTAAAGTTTATTAACTTTCCTGCCACTTCTGGGATAATCAGTCCTCAGTCTTCGGGTTGTGTGACTGCTCCTATTTATGTTTATATTATTGTGTAACTGTACAGGTTTAATCCTGATATTGAAGTGGCTTCCTGGGGTACAAACTGGGATAAGTGATTGTTTGGACCTGAGGCAATGAGGTTCCTCGGTCTTCTCTTTGTTGGTATTAATGTAGCGCTCACTCCCGGAGGAGCCGCTGAAATTGAACCTCGGGTCAGTCTCCCCGCACTAGGGAATAAATATACTACAGCACCGTTGTGGATTTTATAAATTATATAGTTTACTAGAATAAATGGCATATAATGAATAACACGGTGTTCGTATATATATTTACAGTACTTCGTAATGCGGGAAACGCGCAGCGGAAAAGAAATACAATGCTTCAAAATTCGGGAAAACGCGCAGCAGAAAAGAAATAGGAAAAAATGTATCTTTAACCCCTTTTTGTGGTTGGGGAGTGAGTCCCGCACAGGTTATGTCCCAGAATGTAAGTGTATGTGTGTTATGGTACCCGGGTACAATGTTCAACTGGCCAGTGAATTGCTTATGAGGTATCTTCGACTAGTCAAGTTGGTGCCCTGTGGGTTTTGGAAACAAACAGCAGCGTGCTTTCTATTTTCACAACGGCCTGGAAGGCCTCTCACCCATCCGCCAGATACTTGATGCTCCCCTCGACCCAGGACGTCTCTCCGCTCGACTTTGACTGGGATTCTCTGGGTTACTGGATCCGCTGTCTTGCTTTTCTATGGCTGCTGCAAGATATCCAGCTCACCGCCTGTCCGATCGATCTGCGGTACTCCTAACTCGGGGTCCTCCAGCTCACTCGATATCAGCGTGGGTATTCTGGTGAATCACCTGGGTCTTCCTCTTGTAAGGCTGAATAACCCGGTCTTTATCTCTGTCAGGCCCCAGCTGCACTCCGGCCTGGTCACTGTCACATTCTGCAGCACTGTGTCTTGCTTCTCTCACTCCCTGGCGCGCTCTGCCAGCTCTCTCCACGAGGCTCAGGATGTCAGCGTCTCTGTCTCCCACCCACTTTCTGTGTCTCCTCCCAAAGCATGCCGGGAAATGTAGTCCCAATGTTCAGTGTCTCTCATCGCGCTTGTCTCCCTCCGGTGGCCAAAAATAGGTACTGCCATGACAGGGAATTAAACCCAGCGCTACATTAACATCCTCAGTTGCTCCATTGTTTAGAAATCCCTCTTTTTCCTGTACAGCGCTACGGGACTTGTTAGTGCTTTATAAAAACTTGTAAAGGACACTCTGGGCTCTCTCAGCTGATGTGAGTAACCCGAGTGTCAGCCTGTTTCCGCATTAGCGGCAGGTAAATTCAGTCTAGCGCCCGGCGATAATGTTACCAATGACGCTAATCTTTAGTGTTTGGAGCTCTGTGGGAATCCCTCCCATGGAGGTGAGGATTGGTTTACTGACACGCTCTGGTATATAGACCCCTGGCTTTGTTTCCTATCAATCCTTATTTGTGTATTCTTCTGTTTACCAGCACAGGGCTAAAACATTTACCGACCACTTCTAAGGATCGGAGGGAAAGGATAGACGTACTGCGTACGAGGATCAATACCGAGTTCTGGTAGGGAACGTGACACTTGCATGGAGTATGTCAGCAGCTTTATGTTACATTTTTCCTGGTATTGGCTGTACCCCTCTGACGTTCCCCGGGACAGACCTGGTGGGATCCCTGGCAACAGACCTCTAGCCCTCCAATCCTTAGAAATGGTCGGGACCGCTAACCCTAACCTCTAGCAGCCAGGGAGGCCAGGGAAAAAGGGCAACACTGAAAAAGAGTATACTGCACAACAGTATACAACAGAGATATGCAGCACACACCTTGAATGACAGGCAGCGAGTAACCAGGCAGGAACACAGAGCAAGGGTGGTTGTATAGACGGAACCTTGCAAGCAGCGTAAGGACGCTTTGTACTGCGCAACAGTATATGACAGAGCTCACACACACAACACCAGGGGGCAACAGTACAGACGGAGTAAGAGAGAGAATGGTCATTAAACGGGCAGAAGTCGGCAACAATTCGGGTTCTCAGAACAGCAGGGTCAGCAACAGGTCAACAAACTAAATTCTAAAGTAGCGATGCGGGTAAGAAAGTCCACAACAAGGCAAAGGCTGGGGGTGCTGTGGTGAGGGGGGCTCTGGCTGGCTGGGTGTGCTGTGGTGGGGGGGCTCCTCTTCCTCCTCCTCCTCCCTCTGTCTCTGAAGTGGTAGTTAAACCGACGCCTGACAGGGTCTACGCAATGGCTCAAGCAAAAAGATGCCATACTGTGCTTGAGCTGGTTTGTTTAGGGGACAGGAGCCACGCCGGGCCAGAAATTCTGTCAGCTCTGCAGGGGCAGGTGCATAGATGGTTAACACCATGCCAGCTTGAGCTGGGAATGGTCGTCTGTGATAATGGCAGCAACCTTCTCTCCGCCCTACGCCAGGGTAAGTTGACGCATGTACCATGCCTAGCACACGTCCTAAATCTGGTGGTACAGCTTTTCCTAACCAGGTTCTCAGGGCTGGCAGAGCTTCTCAGCCAGGCCAGAAAAGTCTGCAGCCACTTCAGACGGTCATTCCCAGCAAGTGTTCGCCTTGCAGAAACTCAAAGAGAATTCCATCTTCCCACAAACCATCTGATCTGTGACATGCCCACCAGGTGGAACTCGACATTGGCAATGCTGCAGCGTCTGCACAAGCAGCAGAGGGCCAAGGACAGGTTCAGGTCAACTTGGTTTCCCCCCCGCAGTGGCTGATGATCAAGGATGCATGCACTGTACTGTCACCATTTGAGGAGGCAACGAGGATGGTGAGCGGGGACAGTGCATGCATCAGTGACACAATTCCTTTAGTGTTCCTGCTGGAGCGCACTCTGCAGGGAATTATAGATGTGGCACTAGAGGCAGAGCAGTGGGAGGAAGAGGAGGCCTTCCCTAGCTCGTCTCAAGGCCCCAGTCTTTATGCAGACAGCATTCCTGCGGGTCCTTCTCCGATCAGACAGGAGGAGGATGAGGAGGAGGAGGAATATTTAAGTAGTGGGGGCATTGAAGGTGGGGATTCCTCAAGGGAGGGTTTTGTGTGCCCAGAAACCCAATGACTAGTATGTGGCTGGGAGGAGATAGGGTCATCCTCCTTGACCAGGAAGACTCGGAAGCTAATGCCACCTCCAACCTACACTGCATGGGCTCCCTTATCCTGCAAAGCCTGCTAAAGGACTCCAGGATTCGTGCTATCAAGGAGAAGGATCATTACTGGTTGGCAACCCTTCTTGATCCACGATACAAGGGTAAAGTTGCAGAGCTCATCCTGCCCACACAGAGGGAGCACAGGATGAAACAACTTGAGTACGCTCTAAAGCGACACTTGTGTAACACCTTTCCAGGCACTGGTAGGTTACTAAGTGATGACACAGGTGCTTCTGAGGCTGCGGATGATCAGAGGAAGAGTGGTGAAGGCCAGAGCCGCTTGACTGATGCCTTTATAAAAAATTTTAGTCCACGACGCCCAGGGACATCAAATGTAGGCACCCATTGCCAGCATTTTCACCATATGGTGCAGGACTACCTAGGGGCAAGGGCAGACCTGGATACCTTTCCAGCAGATGATCCACTGGCTTACTGCGTGTTGAGATTGGATCACTGGCCAGAACTTAGTCAATATGCTATGCAGCTACTAGGTTGCCCTTCATCCAGCGTGCTTTCTGAAAGGACGTTCAGTGCCGCTGGAGGTTTTGCCACAGACAAAAGAGTACGTCTGTCCACCGACTCTGTAGACCGGCTGACATTTATAAAAATGAATCAGTCCTGGATCAGTAGCTATCAATCCCCTGATGCTGACGTAACTGAATAGATCGGGGATCTCTTCTGCATTCCCAAAACCTCCATCCCTGCACTCTTCCACAATACCACAAAGGGGTTACGGTGTGAAGGCACTCGCTGCCACCAAATGCACAATATTTGGGTGCACTGCCACTGACGCCTATACCAGATTCATATTTTAATATTGGACCGCAGGGTTCAACCCTGCACTCATCCACAATACCATGGAGGGGTTACGGTGTGACGGCACTGTTGCCGACACTAAAGGCCCAATTTTAAAGCACCTATTGTTACTTTCATCCAAAACCTGCATAGGTTTCACCATAATTTAGCCAAAAAAATCACTAAACTTGTTCAGCATGTTCTAAAATGTCTCCTCTTTTCATACAGGCTGCCACCCCAAGCAGTTGTTTATGAATAGATTAAAGGAAAAACATTTACCGTCAATTGAAATTAAATTTTTTGTTTTTAAATGTTTCTATACATCCTACAAATCCGCCACTTCACAGGCAGGTTATGGGGACCTCCTAGGCAAGATATTTGAAGGAATTTTTCGTTTTTAATCTTAACTTTTATTTCATGGAAAACTGTTACTTTCAAAATGTTTTTTTTTTAACTTTTTGTCCTGGTTTCCTGTCCCCAGGGCACTACCCGGATCCCCATAAACCTTTTTATGGCAAATTTCTTGCATATATGCCCTCAAGGAGGGCACTCTAAAAATCGAACTTTTGAAATTGTTCGAATGCGAACCGAACACGGGGGTGTTCGGCTCATCACTAGTCACAACGATAAACGTAAACAAGAGAAGAAAAAAAAAAACTTAAACTATATGGACAGAAATAAAGGATTTCTCACTTCCTCCTAGCCTTCTTAGATCCACGCTGAGAGCGCCCTCTAGAAATAGCTGATGAGGCACTGGGCTGGCTGGATGCATGACGGCTACTGCGTCTGAGGCCTGCTGGTGGCTGTTGCTGGGGTGCTGGTGGCTGTTGCTGGGTGGCTGGTGCTGGTGGCTGTTAATGGGGTGCTGGTGGCTGTTGCTGGGGTGCTGGTGGCTGTTGCTGGGGTGCTGGTGGCAGTTGCTGGGGTGCTGGTGGCAGTTGCTGGGGTGCTGGTGGCAGTTGCTGGGGTGCTGGTGGCAGTTGCTGGGGTGCTGGTGGCAGTTGCTGGGGTGCTGGTGGTAGTTGCTGGGGTGCTGGTGGATGGACAGGAGATGGTGGTCATTTAGGCAACAGAGAGATGGGTGGACTTGAGCGCTGCTGCTCCACCAGAGCCTCCTGGATGTTCCCCAGACGGTTGAGGCCTGCTGATATGTCCCCCCTAATGAGGCGCATGTGGGTGCCCATCTCCACAATGCCCCTATGTGTCTCCCGGTGCATGGCACGCTTCTCCCTCTGCAGGCCATAAATGCTCTCCCCCAGAATGACATTTGCCTGGTCCCCAGCCTGCTGTCTCTGCATCAGTTTGGCCACGTTGCCCAGTAATTGCTGGAGACCCTCCTCATGAACAGTCACTGTGGCTGGAGGCTGTGGTCCAGGCTGTCGCCAAACCTGCTGCTGTCGCCGAACCTGCTGCTGTCGCAGGGCCTGAAGCTGGTGCTGGGCCTGAGGCTGGTGTTGAGCCGCAGCATGCGGGACACGGTGGTTTTGGGGCCATTTTGTGCGTTGATGCAGGGGTGATGGGGGGTTGTTGAGGGGCTTTCTGGTGTGGGCTCCACTTCAGGTTGTACCTGTGATGGTGATAGGGGGGACATGTCCATTATGCCGAATATGCTGTCGTCCTCCTCCAGAAAGTCTGACATGGAATGGTCACTGAGGTACCGACGGTGAACGGGGGTGGTGCAGGTGATGAGGTTCGCGGTGAGGACTGGGCATCAGGTGTTGTATCTGTGAAGAGAGGACAGGATGACATGAGTGCAACGCTCAATACACTGTTGGCTGTATGTCCAATGAATAGCAAAACATTAAAGTGTCAGACACAGGTGCCGGCATGATTTCAGATGCAAATAAATGTGAATCCGTTTCTACTTGCAGCCCTTTCCTTTTACACATGTCAAGGAGAGGTATATGAGACCTGCGTGTGTTGTTACTATATCGGCCATGCTGCACTGGGACACATATTATTGAATCATGTGAAGCGCATCGTACATGACAACCTGCAGCGTGTCACACCAATGCACTGCATTTTAGTATACGAGGGTGTGCTCACGTGATGCAGTGTAATGTAACTGGTGATGTACTATAAGGGCAGGTCACCGCTATTTGCCTTCGGATTTTGCACCAGCTGTGTATGGATTATACATGTTGCAGGGCAGCACTGTACGTGACTAGGGATGAGCTGTTCGGGTTCGGACGGTTCGGGGGTTCACCCGAACTTAGCCTGTTCGAGCAGATAGCAAACCCCGACCATTTCCGGGTGTTCGCCGCATGTTCGACCACAATGGACCACAATGCATTTTCCCACTGCCTGAAGCTCGTAATTGGCTACAGCCTTGCACCTGACCACAGGTCTGGTGCAAGACTGGTTGAACACTATGCCAATCACCGCTCAATCATGGGCTCACAGAGCTAAGTCCTGCAGCACACTATATAAGGTTTCCACGCAGCGCTTTCTGCACGCATTTCAGAGGAGATTTCAAAGGAGATAGTTGTGTGTGTTGTTACTGCCGGTCTGCCACGCTACTGGGGGGGTCTCATTTCGACCAAATATCAGGGAATTTAGGTGATGTGTGTCTTGTCACTGTGCCAGCAAATCTTTTTGGGGCTCACTAATTTCTTTAAAACACTTGGAAATTAAGGTGATCTGTGTCTCGTCATACAAACAGTAGCACGCTGTCTTTTGGGGCTCACTAATTTCTTTAAAACATTTGTGAATTAAGGTGATCTATCAGTGTGTCTCACTGAGTTATACCAGAGTTCTTTAAATCTTTATACCAGAGTTGAATCAGAGTTCTGTATATATTAATCTATATATCACTTACCATGTCTGAAAGAACAAAAAGGACAGGCAGAAGCTCCCAGACACAGACAAGAGGGCAAGCAGCCCCTGTGTTGGGAGGCTGTGCCTCTGGTCATGGTGGACGTGGTGCATCCTCTGCAGGGGCACGCTTGTCCTTTCTAACTGGTGCTGGCCGTCTTAAGCAGCAGCAACATACAGAGGACTTGGTGGATTGGCTAACCAGGCCATCCTCATCCTCCGAGTCCTCTGCCAGCCAGGCTTCTAGTGCTTTACAGTCCACCTCAGCTGCCAAAGCATCTAATGCAGCCTCCATGTTCTCAGCTACTCCTGCCGTAGCCTCGCTATCACACACGGAGGAGTCAGCTGAATTGTTTGACTACAATGAGAGTGACATGCTGCTTGAGGATGCGCAGCAAGTACAGTGCTCTGATTCAATCTCTGAGGTTGAGCAAGGGAGTATAATCAACCTACAGGAAGGGGGTGCCAGTGATGACACACAAATAACTGGCACTCATGTTGCCCCATCAGCTGCAGCATACTGCCAAGTTGGCTCCAGTGACGAGGAGATAGTGGGTGAAGATGACATTGATGATGATGAGGTCACTGACTCCACCTGGGTGCCAGATCGAACTGAAGAATCAAGTGAGGAGGAGGGGGGAGGAGGAGGCACAGCAAACACGAGGCACAACATCCTCTGTGACCAACCGTAGCACTAGCCAGTCCAAGGCATCAGATGTCAGAGCTTCTCCAGTGCAGAGCGCTGTTGTCTCAAAGAACACATGCAGGAACTCTGCTGTCTGGGAGTTCTTTAAGAAATGTGCAGCAGACCCCACCGTTGCTATTTGTAATCTATATCAGAGGAGGCTGAAGCGTGGGATAAACACCGGACACTTGGGTACCACGTGCTTGAGGCGACATATGAACAAGTGCCACACATCCCGTTGGGGCAAAACTTTGCGTAGGTCCTCCTCCTCCTCATCTGTCTCTACCCACACTGTATGTCCTGCCATGCAATTACCTACAACCTCCACCGACAGGGATAAAGCTACAGTAATGGATGTACCAGCAGGTCCTTCCTCACAATGTGACATCATCCCAGTAGCTGAAGATTTACGCAGTCAGATTACGTTTCCGCAGCTGCTGCAGCGAAATAAAAAATATAGTCCCAACCATCCCCAAGCACAGCGTCTAAATGCCAGCTTAGCAAAATTACTCGCATTGCAGCTGCTGCCTTTCCAGCTGGTGGACTCTGCTCCCTTCCGTGAATTTGCTGAATGCGCTGTACCACAGTGGCAGGTCCCAAACGCCATTACTTTTCACGCAAGGCCATTCCAGCACTATACCAGCACGTGGAAGACAATGTTATCCAGTCATTGGGAAAGGCAGTCAGCAGGAAGGTGCATGTCACTTTAGACACGTGGTCCAGCAAGCATGGACAGGGTCGTTACATTTCCTTCACGGCACACTGGGTAACTGATTGCAGCTGGCAGGGATCTAAGACGGGGCTCTGTGCTGGAGCTTGTTCATCCACCACGCCTCCAGAAAGCTGCTTGTATGAGGTCTGTCTGCTCCACCAACCCCACCTCCTCGGTCTCTGGCGAAGTGGCAGTTAAACCCACGCCTGACAGGGTCTACGCAATGGCTCAAGCAAAAAGATGCCATACTGTGCTTGAGCTGGTTTGTTTAGGGGACAGGAGCCACACCAGGTCAGAAATTTTGTCAGCTCTGCAGGGGCAGGTGCAGAGATGGTTAACACCATGCCAGCTTCAGCTGGGAATGATCGTCTGCGATAATGGCAGCAACCTTCTCTCCGCCCTACACAAGGATAAATTGACGCATGTACCATGCCTAGCACACGTCCTAAATCTGGTGGTACAGCGTTTCCTAACCAAGTACCCAGGGCTGCACTCTGCACTCTGCAGGGAATTATAGATGTGGCTCTAGAGGCAGAGCAGCGGGAGGAAGAGGAGGCTTTCTCTAGCTCTCAAGGCCCCAGTCTTTCCGCAGACAGCATTCCAGCGGGTCCTACTCAGATCAGACAGGAGGAGGAGGAGGAGGAGGAGGAGGACTATTTAAGTAGTGGGGGCATTGAAGGTGGGGATTCCTCAAGGCAGGGTTTTGTGTGCCCAGAAACAGAAAGGCTTGTGCGTGGCTGGGAGGAGGAAGTGCACAATACGGTCATCCTCATTGACCAGGAAGACTCGTAAGCTAATGCCACCTCCAACCTACGCTGCATGGGCTCCCTAATGATGCAAAGCCTGCTGAAGGACCCCAGGATTTGTGCTATCAAGGAGAGGGATCATTACTGGTTGGCAACCCTTCTTGATCCACGATACAAGGGGAAGGTTGCAGAGCTCATCCTGCCCGCACAGAGGGAGCACAGGATGACAAAACTTGAGGACGCTCTAAAGCAAAACTTGTGTAACACCTTTCCAGGCACTGTTAGATTACCAAGTGCTGACACACGTGCTTCTGAGGCTGCAGGTGATCAGAGGAAGAGTGGTGAAGGCCAGAGCCGCTTGACTGATGCCTTTTATAAAAAAAATTTTTTAGTCCTCGACGCCCAGGGACGTCAAATGTAGGCACCCATTGCCAGCGTCTTCACCATATGGTGCAGGACTACCTAGGGGCAAGGGCAGACCTGGATACCTTTCCAGCAGATGATGCACTGGCTTACTGGCTGTTGAGATTGGATCACTGGCCAGAACTTGGCCAATATGCTATGCAGCTACTAGGTTGCCCTTCATCTAGCGTGCTTTCCGAAAGGACGTTCAGTGCCGCTGGAGGTTTTGTCACAGACAAAAGAGTGCGTTTGTCCACCGACTCTGTAGACCGGCTGACATTTATAAAAATGAATCAGTCCTGGATCAGCAGCTATCAATCCCCTGATGCTGAAGTAATGGAATAGATAGGGGATGTCCTCTTCTGCATTCACAAAACCTCCAGCACTGAACTCTTCCACAATACCACAAAAGGGTTACGGTGTGAAGGCACTTGCTGCCATGAAAGGCACAATATTTGGCTGCACTGACGCCTGTGCCAGATTTATATCATTTTAATTTTTTGAACCGCAGGGTCCAACCCTGCACTCTTCCACAATACCACAGAGGGGTTACTGTATGATGATACTTGCTGGCCTGGCAGTCTTGCACCAAAGGCAGAATATCTGGGTGCACTGACGCCTTAACCAGATGCATATCTTTTTAATATAGGACCGCAAGGTCCACCCCTGCACTCTTCCACCCATAACACAGAGGGGTTACTGTATGATAATACTTGATGGCCTGGCATTAAAGGCACAATATCTGGGTGCACTGACGCCCATTCAAAGATTCATATCTTTTTAATATAGGACCGCATGGTCCACCCCTGCACTCTTCCACAATACCACAGATTGGTTACTGTATGATAGTGCTTGCATACCTGGCACTAAAGGCACAATATCTGGGTGCACTGCCATTGACGCCTGTATCAGATTCATATCCTCAGAGGGGTTACGGTGTGACGGCACTGTTGCCGACGCTAAAAGCCCAATTTTAAAGCACCTATTGTTACTTTCATCCAAAGCCTGCATAAGTTTCACAATAATTTAGCCAAAAAAAATCACTAAACTTTTTCTGCGTGTCCGAAAATGTCTCCTCTTTTCATACAGACTGCCGCCCCAAGCAGTTGTTTATGGATAGATTAAAGGAAAAGCATTTACCGTCATATGAAACGTCATTTTTTTGTTTTTAAGTGTTTCTATACATCCTAAAAATCTGCCACTTCACGGGCAGGTTATGGGGATCTCCTAGGCACGATATTTGAAGGAATTTTTAGTTTTTATTTTTAACCCTTATTTCATGGAAAACTCATTGTCCCTTTAAAAACGTTTTTTTTAAAACTTTTTGTCCGTGTTTCCTGTCCCCCAGGGCACTACCCGGACCCCCATACACCTTTTATGGCAAATATCTAGCATATATGTCCTCTTGGAGGCACTCTAAAAAAACGAATTTTCAGCCCCCTTGACTTGCATGGGGGTTCGGGTTCGGTCCCGAACAAATGGGAAGTTCGGGCTCGAACCGAACTCGGGGAGTGTTCGGCTCATCCCTATACGTGACCTGCGCATTAGCATGAATGAATAAATGTTGTCCCTGTAGAAATTGGCACGTTCCCCCTAAGAATGCCCCCCCTGCAAATTAAAGCCATAAATCTGTGCTGTATATAATAGTGATTGTGCGCTGAGCTATTATTGGTGAAACCCACATGCAATGACGTTCAACACACACGACAATGAATTCAACACACACCATTATGAGTTACAATTCCTGTTCTCTTTTATTCACAATCTACATGCTGTTTGTAATCATTTCCACTGATGAGGAACCTGACTCGGCGTCACATTTCAATACATAGTATGCATCACTAGTGTTGACCTGTCGGATGTGAAGACATTGAGACGTCTCACTGACTTTGACACTGTGACCATCAAGGAGATGTGTGCTATTGGCACGGATATGGTGCACTGCCACGGTCAGGCCATGCCATCAACTCTATCAAGGCTCAACAACAGTGAGTGGACCGTGCACAGCTGGCCATTAGACCAGGGGTCAGCACACTTGTGTCCCAGATGTTTTGGGAACTACGATTCCCATGTGGCTCTGTCAGTCTAATGGGTGACTGAGCATCATGGGATATGTAGTTCACAAAACATCAGGCAGCCAGGTTTTCTGAGCCCTGCATTAGACCCTTGTATAGGGCCCTACTGATATCTACAAAGTATGAGACGCACCCCCCCCTAACCAAATACACATTTAACCCTGTCTTGCCTCAACATCTTCAACATAAATCAGTCATATCCACTCTGTTCTTGCATTTCCCCCATATCAACTGGAAACAGGACTACATCACATTGTCTCTTTCAAATAGCTTTGCACTAAAGTCCCATGATGCACTGTGTAGCAATTGGGTGACAGGGCATCATGGGATATGTAGTCCAAACATCAGCATACTCTATTTGGCTGGAAAAAAACCTGGGTCACATTTGACACTTGAAATAGTCTGGATGTAAGCTATACTCACCTCTGTGAATGTGTCCTCTGCCCGAGTGTGGACACCGGCCAATCCTTCCACGCCAGTTGTGCTGAGCCTTTCTTTCAACTGCTCCCCCCACTGCACGTACACATAGACGTGCGACGGTCCACCACCAGTCTGCCTCGCTTCACGTAGCTCCGTGGACATCTTTGACTTGATCTCCCGCTTACAGTCCTGGTACCGGTGCTTGATCGATTCCATCGAGTGCTTCCTCCCCGGCACGCACACAGCCTCTCGAATCTCCCTCCACAGCCTTTGATGGTGGTGTCCATTTGTTGCCTTGTCATCCAGCTGCTGTGCCCTTGCCATGTATTCCTCAATCAGGACAGTTTTCTCCTTGAGCGTGTAGCGCTCTTTGTGGATATGCTGGGATGAGGCCCCCTCTGACACCTGTGTCCTGGAGTGTGTCTGCCCTCTGACTCCCTGTCCTGTCCCTTGCGCAACACCTGTCCCTTGGCTAGATGGGCCTGGCCTAGCTTCTTCACTCCCCTCGCTCTCAGTGCTATGTCTCTCCCTCTCTCCACTCGTACCACAGCTACGCTCTCCACTCCTACCACAGCTACGCTCTCCACTCCTACCACTGCTATGCTGTGCAGGCCTTCTGTTACCTCCACGTGTGCCATCTCCACGCCTACTGACACCCTGCACACGTGTCCTGTCACTCTGACTCCCTGTCCTGTCCCTTGCGCAACACCTGTCCCTTGGCTAGATGGGCCTGGCCTAGTTTCTTCACTCCCCTCGCTCTCAGTGCTATGTCTCTCCCCCTCTCCACTCCTACCACGGCCACTCTCTCCACTCCTACCACGGCCACTCTCTCCACTCCTACCACGACCACTCTCTCCACTCCTACCACTACCACTCTCTCCACTCCTACCACAGCCACGCTCTCCACTCCTACCACAGCTATGCTCTCCACTAATACCACAGCTACGCTTTCCACTCCTACCACTGCTATGCTGTGCAGGCCTTCTGTTACCTCCACGCCTACTGACACCCTGCACACGTGTCCTGTCGCTCTGACTCCCTGTCCTGTCCCTTGGCTAGATGGGCCTGGCCTAGTTTCTTCACTCCCCTCTCTCTCAGTGCTATGTCTCTCCCCCTCTCCACTCCTACCACGGCCACGCTCTCCACTCCTACCACGGCCACGCTCTCCACTCCTACCACGGCCACGCTCTCCACTCCTACCACGGCCAATCTCTCCACTCCTACCACGGCCACGCTCTCCACTCGTACCACTGCTACGCTGTACAGGCCTTCTGCTACCTCCACTTCTGCCATCTCCATCTCCACGCCTACTGACACCCTGCACACGTGTCCTGTCGCTCTGACTCCATGCCCTGACACCTCTCTACCTCTCCTCGCCTCGTGCTGCTCCTCAACACTCCTCCTCCCTCCATCTCCTCTCCCTCCACTCTCCATGACAAACAGTGACTCACCGGTACAATGGGGAATACACTGGGTTAGGACGACAAAATGGATACAATAGGGGGTAAGATAGGGGTTGTGATAAGTATGTATGTGCTGTTTGGGTGTATGTGTGACTGTGTAATGTGTATTAACGTGTAGTGATGTGTGATGCTTAGTAATGTATAGGTGTGCGTGTGATTATGTGTAATGTGGATCTATGTGATGTTTGACACGAAAATGAAGCTGCTCCTGCATTAATATCTCCCCTCTCTCTCTATACTCACCGAAACCACGGAGATACTGAACCTGCCTAAAAATGGAACAGACACAGTCACAGTTTGTGGCCGGCGCAATTTATTTACGTGAGATAGGAGTGGTTCCTGATTCTGATTGGCTGAATCGCGAAAACAGCGCACGCAACGATTTTTGCGCTAGACAGATTTGCGCGTGCATTTGAGCGTGTCCGGTTTGCGCGCGCAATTGAACGGTGGGAGAAAAAAGGCGCGGGGATTGTAATTCCAGCGGTGATTAGCACGCACAAACCGTTAACGCTTGGCGCAAAAATGTTTGCTTTGCGCGAGGCTTTTTGCGCGAAGATTGTAATTTGGCCCTACATATATTTTCAGTGTCTCTTTAGCTCCTCCAGAATCTCCATCTCGCTCTGGGCTGCACCAAACTCGTGCCTTTGGGCACTGCTTCAAATTCTGGTACTGCTGTTCCATCCACGAAAAAGGTCCTAAATACAAGGAACCAAACCCACCAGCTATCAGTCAATGTAACAGATCTCTGTACCCCGATTGAGTCACATATGTTAATGTGGATTCATTGCTGGACCCCCATTTCCAACCAGCAGTCTTTTGTGCCTTTCTCCAGCCCATAGCCGAAGCATAAGGATGTGTACACTGAAAGCGCAGTGGTATCATCCCCTAGAAATGAGGCAACACACAGATCTTGAGGTTTAGAACTGACAGCTTCGGGAACTGAGCCTTTAATGAAATAATAAATACAGTGCCAGGCGGAGCCGGTCAGTCAATGGAAAATGACACCCTGGTTTCTCACTGCACCTCATCATAATCTCTCCCCCAGAATACGACTCTTACTGTTTTGAGGTTTCTGCTCTGCATCTCGGAGTCTGAGACATCAGCCCAGACACCATAATCCAGATCTACAGCACTGCAAAGCCACCCCATCCCTGACCAGCACTCAAAACTAAGAGCCATGGACATATTCCTATGTATTTTCAGACACTTTAGAGGAAGCACAATCGTTCCTCCACAAGATCCGGCCGTCCAGGTAACCTGTGATAATGAATCCACTCACAGCCAGGGATCCGCTGAGCCAGAAGATCTGGATCTAACTCTGGAGATGATCTTTTTGCTGACTGGAGAGGTAAGAGATTCCATGAGATTCCATATTGCTGCTGATATTAAATCCCCTGGAGCTGTGTGACCCAGGAGACATTTCAGAGGCAGATCAGTAGTAGATTGATGTGTAAATAAAGGTTCCAGCACACCATAAAGCACACTATGGAGATAACACACTGACACATACACAAAAGCATGGGGGCCCAGGGGGGCGACATGTTTATACCTCTCTATATTGGCTCACTCTCAATGTTTAGGGTCATATGGTGGTGAAGATCCATGAGATGGTCAGTGACAGCAGCCGTCACCAAATATCAGAAGGACACGGCAGGAACCAAAGCTTCAATACGGAGCCTCCACCTCACTCAGGAATCCATGAGCAAAACCATGAGAAGATCCTGGAGCTGAGCAATCAGATCATCCGTCTGCTGACTGGAGAGGTGAGGCTGCTGGGAATGGGACATTATACGCCAACACCAAGGCATGTGTCTGGATGGTGACTGTGTCATTGTGTGTGTCAGGTTCCTATACGCTGTGAGGATGTCACTGTCTATCTCTCCATGGAGGAGTGGGAGTATGTGGAGCGACACAAGGAGCTCTATGAGGACGTCATGATGGAGGATCACCAGCCTGTTATTACACGGGGTAAGAGATGCTTTAATTCTCATAATGTTTGTGTCCAATCCCAGAGCAACGTGTCCCAATAATCCCCTGAAATGTTGGCTGTGCCGTGTAATAGACGTGTTCCTGAATGAACGTCTCACGTGTTCATGTGATTTTCCCTCCAATAGATAAATCTGTATGGGGTGAATTTCACGCTGCGGTTTCTTTATGGGATATTGGATGTGAAAATGGAAGTGAATTCTAAGCAATAATGTGGAAAAGGATCTGAACAAGACGAGAAAAGGACCAGCTGAATCTGCAACATACACAGAGCGAGAATCTCTGACTTCTGAAGAAAGACACGTCCCAGAGAAAGAGATTTATCCAATCACAGAACCCCCAGAATATTCACCCCTGATATTAAGGAGGAACCGGCCTCATGTGACGAAGGAAATCTCCCAGACAGCGACATGTATGAACCCCAGAACATACACAGACACAATATACCTCTACTTATACAGGGGCAGAATCCCAGTCACATGGAGAAGGAGATATCTCACATCCTGACATTTCTCCCCTCCAGAACATACACAGACTGAATATCCATCTACTGACATTAAGGAGGAATCACCCACATATGGAGAAGGAAATCTCCCAGACAGCGACATGTATGAACCCTCAGAACATACACAGACTGAATATCCATCTACTGACATTAAGGAGGAATCACCCACATATGGAGAAGGAATCTCACAGACAGCGACATGTATGAACCCCCAGAACATACACAGACTGAATATCCATCTACTGACATTAAGGAGGAATCACTCACATATGGAGAAGGAAATCTCCCAGACAGCGACATGTATGAACCCCCAGAACATACACAGACTGAATATACAGCTGATAATATAGGAGAACATTTTAAAGCCCATACAGACCCAGTGGAAATAAAAATTCACCCGAGACCTTTTAAATGTTTCACTCAGGCCTCAGCTGTTGCAAAACCCATGACTCAACAAGTAGAAAATCCATTTAAATGCCCTGAATGCGGGAAATCTTTCACTAAGGCCTCAAATCTTAGACTACATAAAAGGATTCACACAGGAGAAAAACCATTTAAATGCTCTGAATGTGGGAAAAGCTTCACTCAATGGTCAAATCTTTCAAGACATAAAAGCACTCACACAGGGAAAAATACATTTAAATGCTCTGAATGTGGGAAAAGCTTCATTCAGGCCTCAAATCTTACACTACATAAAAGGATTCACACAGGAGAAAAACCATTTAAATGCTCTGAATGTGGGAAAAGCTTCGCTAATTCCTCAGTTCTTGCACAACATGAAAGGATTCACACAGGAGAAAAACCATTTAAATGCTCTGAATGTGGGAAAAGCTTCACTCAACGGTCAAATCTTTCAAGACATAAAAGGACTCACACAGGGGAAAAAACAGTTAAATGCTCCGAATGTGGGAAAGGCTTCACTAACGCCTCAAATCTTACTAAACATAAACGGATTCACACAGGAGAAAAACCATTTAAATGCTCTGAATGTGGGAAAAGCTTCGCTAATTTCTCAGTCCTTGCACAACATGAAAGGATTCACACAGGAGAAAAACCATTTAAATGCTCTAAATGTGGGAAAAGCTTCAGTCAATGGTCACATCTTTCAAGACATAAAAGCACTCACACAGGGGTAAAACCATTTAAATGCTCTGAATGTGGAAAAGGCTTCACTCAGGCCCCAAATCTTACACTACATAAAAGGATTCACACAGGGGAAAAACCATTTAAATGCTCTGAATGTGGAAAAGGCTTCACTCAGGCCCCAAATCTTACACTACATAAAAGGATTCACACAGGGGAAAAACCATTTAAATGCTCCGAATGTGGAAAAGGCTTCACTAACGCCTCAAATCTTACAAGACATAAAATGATTCACACAGGAGAAAAACCATTTAAATGCCCTGAATGTGGGAAAGGCTTCACTAATTCCTCAGCTCTTGCAAAACATAAAAGGATTCACACAGGGGAAAAACTAATTTAAAGAAAAACTTTCCCATTATGAAACTTTAAGGACTTCTTGAACATAGAAGGAGTCGGAGCTTAAAACCTTTTTATATAAAATATTTCACATTTATAAATAGAGGGAATATTGAAAAGAAACCATATATTGGAAAACGTATATTACAGTGGTGGAATTGCGGGTTTAGGTTATAATATAAAAATGCAGCTTTTACTGTACAGCTTTTCTGAATTCTTTATGTATAAACATGTTAACGTTAAAGTGCAGCATCGTCTGTTCCAGAGATTTGTGATAAGTGTTTTGTTGTGTTTTATATAATCCAGTAAAACCTTTTCTATGTTACAGCTTCCAGTGGAAACACACACATATAAACATGTATATTGATGTCATGTCCTGTTAGGGGGACGTGGTATTGAGGGAGGGGAACCCAATGGCAGGTCAAGAGGAGATCTCTCGCAATCCTTGGTCAGAGACGTAGCTGGGGTTGGTAGCCAGGTGATCAGTCCAGGAGCAGAGGGGGATATTGGGACATTACTACTGGTGGTCGCGCCTGGAGGACCCTGTGTGGAGCATTGTGCCAGCTACAGGTGCCCATCACGGGGAGGTGGGGGGGGCTCCTCACGCAGTAATACATATTTTTTTAAATCTATATATTATTTATTTGGTTTTACAGACAAAGGCGCCCCCTCTGTGCTGGAAACCTTTCACTATAAAAGTAAAAAACAGTTATAAAAATATTGTAAAGACACAATTTTACAGAAATAAATGGGATAAATGTTGGCTTTTGCTCCGGGAGCTCAGACGTTCCTGTGTTCCGGTGGCCTCGTTACAGGAAACCAGGATATCACAACATGCGGCTTTTCATCTGGCGGGCCGCTCTTACATCGGGGTCATGTTCCCTCCCTAAAACACATGGGTTTGCTGTACATGTTAACCCTTTCGCTGCTGAGACGTTTCACACCTCTGTGCTGAGGTCATTTTTACTGGTTTCGCTCATCTTGTTTCAACGTCTTTTGAAGCTTATTTTATTATATGACCCAGACATATTATATATCGTTCTTTCTGTCAGACTCGGCAGATTCATAATATGTCATTATTATATGTATACGTCATGTCCTGTCTATATATTATAACAAAATATGTAATAAAATATGAATTTTCAATAATTTACAATGTGTAAATTGTTTTTTTTTTCCATTTTAACATGCGATCGTTTGCAGTTATATTTTGTATGGGGTGCGCTTGTAAAAAAATTAGAAATGGGGTCTCGTAAAAATTTTTTTGGGGGAAAACTATGCGATTTTTAACAAGCACACCGCATACCGTGGCAGTTGGGGGTTAACTCCAGGACTGGCATTATCGTGCTATGCACGATGACGCCAGTCGTCAGGGGGCATTCCCGGAAGCTTGACCGACATCCAAGATGTTGGCCAGCTCCGGGAGAGGATCATGATTTGGCGCTTTTCGGCACCGAATCGTGATCCGGCACCCAAGGGGTTAAAGGCAGACACGGTTTGGAAGGGCAGGCTGTGCCCTTCCAAACCGTGCCTGCCTTCAGCCGCAGGACCCTGGCGATCGGGAGGGAGAGAGATCAGAAGTACCTGACCCCTCCCTTTCAGGTACCTCCTCCGCACATGCGGGGGGGGGCGCCTGAATTGGATGTCATTGCGCCGCCCCGATGACATCCAATGGTGCCGGCGGCGGCCCCGGGTGCTGGGCTGACATCGAGGATGTCAGCCCGCACCGGGGGGGCACAGCGAAAGGCCGGAATCTGGCCGATCGCTGGCTGCAAATGGAGGACGCGCTGGAGGACGCTCTGCTGAGCGTGTCCTCCGCAGCGAAAGGGTTAATGTTCATTCAGTGGTTTATCAGGGTTATTCAAAGAGAATCAAAAAGTCACGCACGTTCGGTGACTTTCCGTTCTCTTCAATTCGGTTCATTTTGCCGATCCCATTTCGGCGTATGTACATGCGGTGTATTCAGCAAGCCCCACAGGGCCGTCGAAGTGCAGGGAAAAGCCACCAAAAACCTGCCGAAAACGCACCGCAAAACCCGGCGAATGCATGCCGAAAATCCGCAAAAACATATGGATTAGCCCCGCCGGAAAAACCCGAACAGGAGCCGATCACACGCAGCGCAGGAGCAGGAGCCGATCACACGCAGCGCAGCTGTCAGAAAAAGCCGACACCACAGACGAATGGAGTGAAAAAAAAACAGTTTCTTTGCAAACAGTGTTTCATTTTTCAAACAAACGACTGAACGAAAATGTCTGAAATTTACATATAAAATCCAATGAATGATAATAAAAAGGCTGTTACAGAGAAAAGAACAAACGTTCGGGAGATCACCAAGATACAAGTGATCCTGTAAAGGGATCCCTGTGAATCACAGAAATAGAAGCCCCTGTTTACGTTTACCCCAAGTTAACCCTTTCTCTGCTGGTTAGTCAAACAGCAGGGTAAGGGTTAACTTGGGGTGTTGTGTCGGATTTAGTTCATCGTCGAGAGCTGTTCCAAGCAGCCTTCGGCAAAAATCGGAACTCCGCTTACTCTGGCTCCAGCAAATCAGCGCCTCCCAATCTCACGCCCCTGTACAGCGCCCCTGCACAGTGTCTGCCTCCGTCCACAGACCCGCCCCTTGCACGCAAAGCACCCCGAAAAAACTCCTCCTGCACTGCCCTCTGCACCACAGTAACACTACCATCCAGCCAACCCCTGCAACACAGAGGGCAGTGCAGGAGGAGTTTTTTCGGGGTGCTTTGTGTGCAGGGGGTGGGTCTGTGGACGGAGGCAGACACTGTGCAGGGGGGCTGTACAGGGGCGTGAGATTGGGAGGCGCTGATTTGCTGGAGCCTGGGTAGGCGGAGTTCCGATTTTTGCCAAAGGCTGCTTGGAACAGCTCTCGACGATGAACTAGATCCGACACAACAGCGTTCAGCAGTTGATCGGAGGTATTCGGCGGATCATTAGCTTTGATTTTTCAGCGGTTTGTTGGATGCGTTTGATGGTGTTAAGCGGTTTATCAGCGACGTTTGGCAGATCTATTCGACGCACTTTGGGGACCATACAGTGAATGCAAAATGAGTTCGCCAAAGTGCGTCAAACGAAAGAGCACCGAAATTTGTCAATGAGCTCAGCACTAGGGATGAGCTGTTGGGTTCGATCATTTCGGAGTTCGACTCGAACATCGGCAGTTCGAAAGTTCGCGAACTTTGAACTTTTTGGCGTATTCGGTTCGAGTTCGAAAAAAAAATATTTTTGAAAAAGGTATAAAAAAATGCTTAAAAATACTAAGAAATCTAGAAATAAAGAGACTCTTTACTGCAGAATATTATAAGCAACAATTTATTAGATATTGAATTAAAAAATAATGTCTACGTGCAAAGATTCTCACCTCTAAATGACCTGTGCTCTCAAACGCCGTAAACAACAGGTGTTAATTAGTGTTTGGAAATAACATGTGCTTTTAATTAGTCTGGTCTAATGAATTTGATACATTGTCTGTAGACTGAGGGTGTCTGGAGGTGTATCAAAACAACACCTGTGCTTCTGAGAAGTGTTCATTTCTCTACTAAATCTTCCTCTGATATGCTGTTAACCCCTTAACCCTGCATTTCACTGCTGTGTGCTCAGCTAATTTTTACCGCTTTCGCTCATCATGTTTAAACGCGATTTGAAGCCACGTTTTATTAAATGACCCAGACATATTACATATCGTTCTTTCCGGCAACTCCGCAGATTCATAATCTATCATTTTTATATGTATACGTCATGTCCTGCCTGTTATATTATGAAATGAAAATCATCTGTCGTGTGTAAAGTTTTTTTTTCACATTTTAGCACATGAGCGTTTGCGGTTATGTTTTCTATGGGGTGCGCTTGTACAAAAATTAGAAAATGGGGACTTGTTACATTTTGTGGGGGGAATTACGTGATTTTTAGCAAACACCACCCCATAGAAAAAAATCATTAGTGCAGCATCATTGTTCACATTATAATTGAAATGTGAACAATATTGCTGCATTAATAAAAACCACACACAAAAAATACATGTTTTTTTTAATATTTATTTTTACTTTATATCTGGTCATGTTGGATATCATTCGAAAGGCCATGCTCAGGCCTTTCGATTGACACCCTCCATGGCCCCCTAGCTGCCACGTTTCTGGAGATATCTCCACCAGGGGGATTCCAGGCAGCTAGGGGTTTCCCGGCTTTCTGACGTCATCACGCTATGCGTGAGGATGTCAGGCAGTGAGGGGGGACCCGGGGGTGGAGCCGCCATCCAAGATGGCGGCCCCCACCGGAGCTAGGATGCACTTCGGCGCCGCAAGGCATCTCTATTAGGGATGAGCGGTTCGGTTCGGACGGTTCGGAGTTCCGCCCGAACTTAGCCTGTTCGGGTAGATCGCGAACTCCGAACATTTTGGCGTGTTCGGTTCGGGAAAAAAAAGGAAATTTTTAAAAAAGTATAAAAAAATACTAAAAAATCTAGAAATAAAGAGACTCTTTACTGCAGAATATTATAAGCAACGGTTTATTAGATATTGAATTAAAAACTAATGTCTAGGTGCAAAGCTTCTCACCTCTACATGACCTTTTTTTTTCTTCAAACGGGCACAACAACAGATGTTTTAGCCTGGTCTAATCAATTTGATACATTTTATGTAGAATGAAGGTGTGGGGTGTCTGCTTCTGTTTCTGAGTGAATAATTTCCTCCTAAAACTTCCTATATGCTGCATTTAACTGCTATGTGAAAAAAACAAAATTTCCTCATTGCCCGCTTTTAACATCTAAAGCAATGTTATTTTTTCACCTCGGGATTAAACATTCACATTGTTATTCAGAGAGCGGTGAAAAAGCAGGAGAATAACTGGAGAAGTGAAAATTCTAGGTCAAAATAGCGGAACCAGAAAAATTCTCCCATTTATCTCACTTTCCAAATCGGCTATTTGGTCTAGATTTTTTCTCTTCTCTTGCAGTTCTCCTGGCTTTCACCTCTCTCTCAGGGTTGTTCAGGAAAGGTGAAAACCAGGAGAATGGCAGGAAAAGAGAACAATCTGGACCAAATAGCCGATTTGGAAAGTGAGATAAGGCTAGGGTCAGACTAACGCATTTTTCACAGCGACCGTCAAAAAGTGCGTCCGAACGCATTGCCGTATTTTTTCACGGAATGCGTGAAAACGGTCATACGAAGCGCATTTTTGGCCGTGATTTTTTACGGATCCAAACCAGGAAACTTTGGGTGTCTGGACGTTATGTTGGCCGGACATGAGCAGGGTCTGACGTCTCCAAATCACGCACACACGCCGCTAGTGGACGCAGCGCACTCTGTACGTCCGTACTAGCGGTTCTGCGTTCTCGAAAAAATGCGTTCATTTTCCACTTGCGTTGCGCAGCCGGACTTTCCTGCGACCGTACTTCGTATATTGGCCATCATTGCCCGTCATTTTCTGCTAGTGCGGCCGTGATTAAGTGCGCCTAAACGCACGTTAAAAATTCGCTAGTCTGACCCTAGCCTAAATGGGAGAATTTTTCTGGTTTGGCTATTTGGTCTAGAATTTTCCATTCTCCAGTCATTCTCCTGCTTTTGGCATTGGGGGGGGGCCGGGGGTGGAGCTGCCATCCAAGATGGTGGCTCCCACCGGAGCTAGGCCACACTTAGGCGCCGCAAGGCATCTCTATACACAGCCTCACAGCATCTCTATACACAGCATCTCTATACACAGCATCTCTATACACAGCCTCACAGCATCTCTATACACAGCCCCATCAGCATCTCTCTGAACCCTCAAATGAACCCCCTATCTCCACCAGGGGATTCCGGGCAGCTAGGGGTTCCCCGGCTATCTGATGTCATCACGCTATGCGTGAGGATGTCAGGTAGTGAGGGGGGACCCGGGGGTGGAGCCGCCATTCAAGATGGTGGCCCCCACCGGAGCTAGGCTGCATTTTGGCGCCGAAGTGCGAATCGGTGCCTAACAGGGGAGACTCTCCCCTTTTAAGCGGTGCCTGGCTATTTTTTGTAGGACTCCCGATTGGGAGGGAGAGGGATCTGAACGGATCCCCCCCTCCCTTCCAGGCAATCTTCTGGCATTGCCGGGGGGTCGCCTTTAAATGACGTCATCGCGCATGGTGTGATGACGTCATTTACAATGGGAGGAGCTTGACTTCAGGGTCTGAGGACGCTGAAGTCAGAACGCCGCGGGGAACCGGACAGAGAGGTGAGTATCTCCGCCGGGGGGCCCGCAAAGCTGATGACGTGTGGACACGTCCTCCTCAGCATACAGCGGGAGTAACTGAGGTCGTGTCCCACTCGTCGTCGTCAGCAGTGAAGGGGTTTAAAAACGTCTTTTTATTTACTTTTTGTCCTTGTTTCCTGTCCCCAGGGCACTACCCGGACCCCCATACACCTTTTATGGCAAATATCTAGCATATATGCCCTCTTGGCAATCAAATTTTGAGTTCCCATTGATTTGTATAGAGTTCGAATTCGAACCAAACTCGGGGGTGTCGGCTCATCCCTACTCAGCGCACAGAGGGGATATGGGTCAGCAGTGAAGGGGTTAATGTAATCAATCAGCTTTATTTAACCCTATAAATGCAAATCAAACATAAAGCACTGAATGAACATTAAGGACAAGAAAGCATTTTATAATGTTCAGTGATCAGAATCAGTGCGTCTGTTCAATGTTTGTTCCATTAAAGTTGATTTAATAAACAGCAAAAAAAAAAAGCCGTTTGAGTGGAGGTCACATGTTTCCTGTCCAGAGTGGAGCTTCAGTCTGCAGCCAGACTCTTCTGTGATTGTGGGAGATTTGTTGTGTCACTGCTCTCCAGGCTGTGTGTTTAGCGCTCTCTGCCTGACACACAGGGAGGGGGAGGGGATTTGCTGTGTGCCCAGAGACACACACAGAGGAAGGAGGCCTCACACGGCGGCTCTGTCTCTTTCTATCAGTAAAGGTAGGTTTTTTGGTTATTTGCGGCGCTCCTCACGGTGAGCTGAACGGTAACGTCTACGTCTGCGCTTTTACAACGCTAAGCTCAGCAGATAAAGCCCAGTTTATTTATTATGCGCCCACATACTCTGCGGCGCCGCTGCTTTGTGCGTTTGCTGGCGTGGTTCATTGTGTCGGCTTTCACGCGGCTCCTGGGTTAAAGCATCCTCAGTTGTGAAATAATATAAACAATAATAGAAATGAAGCCCCTCCTGGGTGTAATTCGGGTTCGGCGATTGTGACTCGGTGGTAGACAAAGGAGACGGAGGCTTCTTAAGCAGGAAAAGCATTTATTCGGCACCGAGGCCTTGAGTCAGGTCTAGCCAAAAAGACTCACGTCCCGAGTCAACAGAGAACAAAAGAATTTATACACAGTGAGTAAAAACGCTCCCCTTATTCCCCTCCCCCGTTACCCTCCCACTTCCCATATCAACCTTCATTATACATATTGGACTTTATTCAACATTTTGCAAGTCAGAAAGGTTCACCTCAAGTAGGGGTGTGCAATATTGACAAAATAATTCATATTGCGATTTCTTGAATGAATATTGCGATTGCGATTTTATTTGCGATTTAGCCAATTGTTTTTGCTTTTTCACACATGCTACATACATTCTAAATGTATTCAGTATTCAGCACATGGATATACTGCCCCAGCACATGGATATACTGCCCAGCACATGGAATACTGCCCCAGCACATAATATACTGCCCCAGCACATGGAAAATACTGCCCAGCACATGAATATACTGCCCCCAGCACGTGGATATACTGCCCCCAGCACATGGATATACTGCCCCAGCACATGGAAATACTGCCCCAGCACATGGAAATACTGCCCCAGCACATGGAAATACTGCCCAGCACATGGAAATACTGCCCCAGCACATGGAATATACTGCCCCAGCACATGGATATTACTGCGCCAGCACATGGATATACTGCCCAGCACATGGAAATACTGCCAGCACATGGTGCCCCATCACATTATACTGCCCCAGCACATGGAAATACTGCCCCAGCACATGGATATACTGCCCCAGCACATGGATATATTGCCCCAGCACATGGATGCCCCAGCACATGGATATACTGCCCCACCATGGATATACTGCCCAACACATGGATATACTGCCCCAGCACATGGATATACTGCAGTCGCACATGATATACTGCCAGCACCATGGATATACTGCCCAGCACATGGATATTTACTGCCCCAGCACATGGATATACTGCCCCACGCACATGGCTATACTGCCCAGCACATGGAGTATACTGCCCAGCACATGGATATACTGCCCAGCACATGGATAATACTGCCCCAGCACATGGATATACTGCCCAGCACATGGATATACTGCCCCAGCACATGGAAATACTGCCCAGCTCATGGATATTACTGCCCCAGCACATGGATATACTGCCCAGCACATGGATATACTGCCCCAGCACATGGATATACTGCTCAGCTCATGGATATACTGCCCAGCTCATGGATATACTGCCCCAGCTCACCTCTTTTGCTCCACGTGTTCGGCTCCCTGTGAGCTTCCAGCGGCATGGAGCTTGGGCGCTCGCCTGGAGGAACCACGTGACGAGCCGCGAGAACGTGGCTGTACACGTGGTTCCCCCTGCGAGCGCCCAAAGCTCCATTGCTGCCAAAAGCCTACAGGGAGCTGAAAACGTTAATTTATGCAGCCCTGAAAATCGCAGCCTTATGCGGTTTTAGAAATCACATGTGCTAAAATTGCAATTGTTTTGCGGTTACGATTAATTGCACAGCCCTACCTCAAAGACCCGACCCTTGAGCCCACCGGAGACAATCCAAACAAATATGGTCAGTTTGCAGGATTTACTGGGTTATTTATTCCTTCTGTGACCTTGATATATTAACCTCCCTGGCGGTCTAACTTTTTCAAATTTTTGTGTCTAAAGCGTCTCAATTTTTTTTTTTAAATTAAACGTGTTTTTGTACTTAGTTAGTGAATTAGGATCACGCACTGAAATCCGTGAAATCAAGAGTCCTTACTGGTAAAATCCTTTATAAATAAATAAATTAATTAATTTTAATATATACACTGAGTCCGATAAAGTTTGAAACACGACCATAATAATTTTTTATCCCAAAAATAATTATCCAAAATATGCAAATAAAAACAAAAAACACTGAAATCTGTGAGAACAAGGGGTGAGAGGATGTAATGGCTGTTTCTTATCCTGTACCTCCACCTAGTGGCCGTTCATAAAACATTTCCATTTGTATTTAGGTGAGTTTTTTATGAATGAAGTTTGCTGCGTCCAGCCCCTCTGCATCATGTGACTCGCAGGGCACATCCAGGAAGCAGCTCGCTGCGATCACACTGCGGGGACAGCGACGGGACAGGGGGGGAGTAACATCCCGCCCGGTGGGCTCGGGGTTACCGTTCGCAGTATGAAAACCCCGAGTCACACTCGGAATAACCGCCAGGGAGGTTTAAGCAACTGGCTTGGCTATATATTAGAGAGGTAGAGGTGATTCTTCAGTCAGCAGAAATCAGGATTAAAAACAAGATATTAGAGGCTACACTTAGCGGTTAGAAATAGAACTATATAAACTATCT
>CM019068.1:170217924-170321303 GCA_009667805.1 Leptobrachium leishanense | reverse complement strand
AAGCTCCATGCTGCCAAAAGCCTACAGGGAGCTGAAAACGTTAATTTATGCAGCCCTGAAAATCGCAGCCTTATGCGGTTTAGAAAATCACATGTGCTAAAATTGCAATTGTTTTGCGGTTACGATTAATTGCACAGCCCTACCTCAAAGACCCGACCCTTGAGCCCACCGGAGACAATCCAAAACAAATATGGTCAGTTGCAGGATTTACTGGGTTATTTATTCCTTCTGTGACCTTGATATATTAACCTCCCTGGCGGTCTAACTTTTTCAAATTTTTGTGTCTAAAGCGTCTCAATTTTTTTTTTTTAAATTAAACGTGTTTTTGTACTTAGTTAGCCTGTAATAATTAGGAATCACGCACTGAAATCCGTGAAATCAAGAGTCCTTACTGGTAAAATCCTTTATAAATAAATAAATTAATTAATTTTAAAAAAATAGTAAATACACTGAGTCCGATAAAGTTTGAAACACGACATAATAATTTTTTATCCCAAAAATAATTATCCAAAATAATGCAAATAAAACAAAAAACACTGAAATCTGTGAGAACAAGGGTGAGAGGATGTATGGTCTGTTTCTTATCCTGTACCTCCACCTAGTGGCCGTTCATAAACATTTCCATTTGTATTTAGTGAGTTTTATGAATGAAGTTTGCTGCGTCCAGCCCCTCTGCATCATGTGACTCGCAGGGCACCATCCAGGAAGCAGCTCGCTGCGATCACACTGCGGGGACAGCGACGGAGACAGGAGGAGGTGAGTAAACATCCCGCCCGAGTGTGGCTCGGGGTTACCGTTCGCAGTAGCGAAATTTAACCCCGAGTCACACTCGGGAATACCGCCAGGGAGGTTAAGCAACTTTTATGGCTTGGCTAGGAATATTTAGAGACCTGGGGGTAGAGGTGATTCTTCAGTCAGCAGAAATCAGGATTAAAACAAGATATTAGAGGCTACACTTAGCGGTTAGAAAATAGAACTATATAAACTATCTAAAATGGTGGACAGGGAACAGAGAGGGTGACGCTAGGGGTTATTCCCAGGTAGCGTCTTTCAGGACCAGTCACACAACCCAAACTTTAGTATCTGCGAGTGCTTTTGATTAAATAATTAAAAACAACAGTTTGGACGAAGACAACATTGAGAGGTTTTTTCTATTTAATTGCTCCTGATGAAGCCGAGGTTATATCGGCGAAACATATGTCGAGCTGAACGAGTATTTTGTTGATTTTACTATGTGTGTCTAAATTGTGTTTATGTGAGGGAGAGAATAGAGATCCTAAGCAGTAGCGCAGTACATGGAGATTGGATATATTATTGGACCTATTGTTGGTCTGGCTATTGATCATATAGGGGGGGAATTTTTACCAATTCTGCTTTCAATTCTCTCAATATCCCCCTTGACTCTTTAGGTAAATCCTGTTAAGCATTTTTTCTAGCCGCTATCCATTATCTCTCATCACCCTCAATGTTGTCTTTAATTAGTATCTGCGAGTGCTTTTGATTAAAGTTTATTAACTTTCCTGCCACTTCTGGGATAATCAGTCCTCAGTCTTGGGGTTGTGTGACGGCTCCTATTTATGTTTATATTATTGTGTAACTGTACAGGTTTAATCCTGATATTGAAGTGGCTTCCTGGGGTACAAACTGGGATAAGTGATTGTTTGGACCTGAGACACTGAGGTTCCTCGGTCTTCTCTTTGTTGGTATTAACATCCTCAGTTGCTCCATTGTTTAGAAATCCCTCTTTTTCCTGTACAGCGCTACGGGACTTGTTAGCGCTTTATAAAAACTTGTAACGGACACTCTGGGCTCTCTCAGCTGGTGCGAGTAACCCGAGCGTCAGCCTGTTTCCGCATTAGCGGCAGGTAAATTCAGTCTAGCGCCCGGCGATAATGTTAGCAACGACGCTAATCTTTAGTGTTTGGAGCTCTGTGGGAATCCCTCCCATGGAGGTGAGGATTGGTTTACTGACACGCTCTGGTATATAGACCCCTGGCTTCGTTTCCTATCGATCCTTATTTGTGTATTCTGCTCTGTTTACCAACACAGGGCTAAAACATTTACCGACCACTTCTAAGGATCGGAGGGAAAGGATAGACTTACTGCGTACGAGGATCAATACCGAGTTCTGGTAGGGAACGTGACACTTGCATTGAGTATGTCAGCAGCTTTATTGGAGTTCGGGCAGACAGTTGCCGAATCTGAAGTTGTTTCCACTGTTTTTGTGTGATAACTGACACTGCAGCTCCTGTATCAACGTCCATCTTTAGTCTCTTCAATGGTTACTTGTACTGTCATTGCAGGGTGTGACGAGTGTAGACGATGTATAGATAATCTATGTAATGCTTGATCGTTGTCTGAGTGAGATGAAGATGATGTAAGTTTCTGGACCTTGTAAGTCTTCTTCTTGGGGTACTGCGGCTTTTGTCCTCGTACATTCCTATTATGGCAAACTCGTTTGAGATGGCCCAATTTTCCACAATTTTTGACAAGGTTGATCCTTAAACCAACAGGTTTTGGAGTCATGGCCTGTATCACCGCATCGGTAACAAGCTGGCGTAGGCTTCGGGTCTGTATTTCCAGTTGGCCGTAGCAACTGCTGCTCTGAAAACTTCCTCTTTCAACCCTTCTTTGTGGATCTGAGGGTGCATATCCCTGACAGCCATCTCCATGAGTAATCCTATCTCAACTGCGCTTGAGTCCCTTTTCTGTCAGAAGTTGCCTTTTGATTCGTTTCACTATTCAGACCCAGGACAAACTTGTCCCTCAAAGCTGTAGGTAGGTCCTCCCCAAATGATCACGTGGAGGCCAGTTTGTGAAGGGCCACCACATAAGTCTTAATATCTTCGCCCGGCTGCTGCTGCCGTTGATAAAAACAAAATCTTTCTGCAATTTCCAGCGGTTTTGGCTGAAAGTGATCCTCTAATAGTTTCAGGAGTCCCTGTAGTGCCTTGCATGCTGGTTTCTCATGGACCAGAAGGTCTCTTAGAGTGTCATATGTGCTAGCTGTCACGGTAGCCCCCGCACCCCGGCGCCTGGCAGCAGCTTCCTCGCTGCTCGCTGGCCAGGCGCCGAATGATATTGCGGTCGCTTCCGCACACGTGGGGAAGCCGGGGGGCGGGGCCTGGCGGGCTGACGCGGACCCGCCGGGTTTAAAGCCCAGGCTCTCAGAAATGCCGGTGCCCTGACGTGGTAGTTACTTCCCGCAGAGCTCTTGCATATTTGGCTAACAACTATTCTGTGTATTGACCCCTTGGCATTGGCAAACGACTATTCTGTGTATTGACCCCTTGGCATTGGCAAACGACTATTCTGTGTATTGACCCCTTGGCATTGGCAAACGACTATTCTGTGTATTGACCCCTTGGCATTGGCAAACGACTATTCTGTGTATTGACCCCTTGGCATTGGCAAACGACTATTCTGTGTATGACCCCTGGCATTGGCGAACGAACCACTCTGTGTATGATCCCTGGCATTGGCAAACGAACCATTCTGTGCATAACCCCTGGTATTGGCATCAACTCTTCTAATCCTGGTATTGAGGTCAGTCTGTGTGGCACCCTAGCACACATCAGACTACCCCTTGTGTTGTTAGGGTCTTGGGAAGAGCTAATCATTCTAACTTCTTGTGTATCATTCTGTGTCTGTCTAGTCGTGCCGACCACTCTAAGGATCGGAAGGGTAGAGACTGTTCTGTGTCTAGAAACCACTACTCAGATAAAGCAGAGGGATCCGTGACGTCTCTCTTGTACGTGCTCTGTACTGCCATTCTTGTAGTCTGTCTAGTCGTGCCGACCACTCTAAGGATCGGAAGGGTAGAGAGTGTCCTGCGTATAGGGACCACCACTCTAGTATCAGGGGGATCCGTGACATTACGTCAGGGCCATGGATCCCGCAGACCTCTCTAATCAATTGACACGTATTGCAGCCAGACAAGAAGAGCAGGACCATAGAATGGACCAGATTGCTCTTGCCCTGCAAACCCTGCTAAACCGCTCCAGTTCTGGTACTGCAAGCCCGCCAGACCCAGTGGTGCCTAGGGTCAGTTCGGCCGCTCTCGAGGGTTGTAGGCTCAGTATGAAAGCACCCGTACGTTATGACGGAACACCGAACTTATGCCGGGGCTTTCTGACCCAACTCGAGATCTTATTCGAAAACAATCCGGGTCCTGTATGTCTGATAAAGCCAAAGTAGGCTATCTGATTAATCACTTGACCGAAAAAGCTTTATTATGGGCCACGCCCTTGTGGGAGAACAAGAAACCCATCATATATGACTATGAGGGTTTTACCTCCGAGTTAAAGCGTACTTTTGATCCCTCTAGACGGGCTACCAATGCGGGTAGATCCCTGTTTCACATCAAACAAGGTAATAGGAGGGTTTCCGACTATGCCATAGAATTTAAGACTTTGTCTTCTGAGGTACACTGGCCGAACGACGTTTTAACCCTGGCCTTTACCGAAGGTCTGAACGAGGCGTTTATGTTTGAATTGGCTCCCCTAAAATTACCAGAACATCTGGATCATTTGATTGATTTCTGCATCGCCATGGACGATCAAATCAGGGAAAGGAGACACACCAGAGACAGACCCAGAAGGGTCCTACCTCCTTTACCCTTAGTACCCAGGCATACCACTGCATCAGGTAACCTGGAGACCGTTAAGACCGATGTACCGGCCATTGAACCTATGCAGATAGGTAAAACGGGTATTTCAGAGGCAGAGAGAGCTCACCGGAGAGAAAGGGGGCTCTGTTTTTATTGTGCCGGGGCAGATCATTTCCGCCTTCAATGTCCTCAGAGACCCAGGGGTAGCAGGGGTGAGAGTGGCAAATCAGGTCAAAAGACAAGTAATACCCAGGTTATTGGTTCTCTGTATGCCTCCTTTGTGGATGATGAAAAAAAAAAAAACTCGGATTCTGTTACCCATCTCCCTCACCTGGGAGGGGGTTCACCTCGAGACTGAGGCATTCCTAGACTCTGGAGCCTCAGGTAATTTTATGGATAGATGTTTTGCTGCCAACCACCTCTTACCTCTGGTTCTAAAGGAGAGGCCTCTTATGGTAGAAGCCATAGACGGGAAACCCCTGTCATGTCCCCATATCACACACGACACTATCGATGTGTGCATGACTACAGGAGTTCTGCACTGTGAAACCATACGATTCCAGGTTATCGACTCTCCCTCATGTCCTGTCGTTCTAGGGTTCCCATGGTTGACAGAACATAACCCGGTGATTGACTGGGCCCAGCGAGATATAATGTGTTGGGGTCCTAGTTGCCAGTCAAAGTGCCTGGGCAGGGTTAATGTGATTGGTAGTCTCAACATTGCCACAGCACCTCTTTGTCCACTGAAGTCCCAGAATGTTATATGGCGCTAAAGGAGGTGTTCTCTAAAACCAGGACTGAGGTCCTACCACCGCATCGTCCTTATGACTGTGCTATAGAGTTACTCCCTGGTACTATGCCTCCTAGAGGACACGTATACCCCTTGTCTCAAAGGGAAAATGACATTATGGAGGAATATATAAGGGAGAATCTAGAGCGAGGATTCATCAGACGATCCTCCTCTCCAGCAGGAGCAGGTTTCTTTTTCGTTTCCAAAAAAGAGGGTGACCTGCGACCTTGCATCGATTATAGAGGTTTAAATAGGATTACCATAAGAAATGCATACCCAATACCTCTTATAACCGAATTGTTCGACCGTTTAAAAGGGGCCCGTATTTATACGAAACTTGATTTACGCGGAGCGTACAACCTGGTCAGGGTTAAGAAGGGAGACGAAAGGAAAACGGCTTTTAATACACGTAGCGGGCATTATGAATACCTGGTGATGCCCTTTGGGTTATGCAATGCGCCAGCCGTTTTCCAGGACCTCATAAACGACACCCTAAGGGATTTTCTGCAAACGTTCGTTATAGTATATCTGGACGACATCCTGATATACTCTCCTGATAAGGAGACTCATCACGCCCACGTGAGACAAGTGTTGAAGAGACTATTGAGGGCTGGGTTATATTGTAAGCTAGAGAAATGCTTATTCGACATAGAGACAGTGCACTTCCTTGGGTATATAATAAACCCTGAAGGTTTCCAAATGGATCCTAAAAAACTCTCAGCGATTCTTGACTGGCCTTTACCCCAAGGGCTTAAAGCCATCCAGAGGTTTTTGGGGTTTACTAACTACTACCGGAGGTTCATTAAAAATTTCTCGGCCTTGATAGCTCCCCTCACGGCTATGACTAAAAAGGGGGTGGTGAATCAGAAGTGGACACCCCAGGCCAGTCAAGCCTTTGAGGCACTTAAACAGGCTTTCACCACTGCCCCTGTTCTCCGACATCCTGATCCGGCTCTGCCTTTCCAGGTTGAAGTTGACGCCTCCGAGCTAGGTCTTGGTGCAGTCTTGTCCCAAAGGGAGGCACCCGACAAGCCCTTGCATCCATGCGGCTTCTATTCCGAAAGTTGTCCCCGGCAGAGAGGAACTATGATATCGGAAACAGAGAATTGTTAGCAGTTATTGCAGCCTTGACGGAATGGAGATACTTATTAGAGGGGTCTAGGGACCCCATTGTCATCATAACCGATCATAAGAATCTCACGTACATTGGAGACGCTAAACGGTTGAATGCCAGGCAAGCGAGATGGTCATTGTTTCTTTCCAGCTTTAATTTCGTCCTCACATACAGACCTGGGTCGAGAAACATTAAAGCAGACGCATTGTCAAGACAGTACGAGTCATACGAACATAACATCCAAGATCAACATCCCATTGTACCCCAGGAAAGGATTATAGCACTTACCACGATTAGTGTCTCGTCTCCTCTAATGTTAAGATTGCAGACCGCCCAGGGCACAGCTCCTGGGGAGAGACCTCCTGCGAAACTCTTTGTACCTGAGAACGAAAGGGAAGAGGTATTAAAACTGTATCATGATAACAAAATCTCTGGGCACATGGGGATCACCAAAACAGTGTCTAGTATACGTAAACTCCTTTGGTGGCCCACGGTGCGCCGTGACGTTAAAGATTACATAACCGTGTGTGAGGTGTGCACAAGACATAAAAGTCCCAAAACAGCGCCTATTGGTTTACTCCAGCCTCTGCCAATCCCCGAACGACCATGGTCGCATTTAGCTATGGATTTTATAGTAGAGTTACCTGAGTCTAGAGGGAATACTGTAATACTCACGGTCATAGATCGATTCTCCAAAATGGGTCACTATGTTCCTCTTCGGAAACTTCCTTCGGCAGCCGAACTGGTGCCCATTTTTGTTTCCAATGTGGTCCGCTTACACGGTATTCCTCTTGGGATTGTCTCGGATAGGGGGACCCAATTCGTCTCCAGATTCTGGAAAGGGTTTTGCAAGAGTGTGGGGATAGACCTATCTTTCTCTTCGGCCTATCACCCCCAGACCAACGGGGCGGCGGAACGAGCCAACCAAAATATAGAAAAATATCTCAGGTGCTTTATATCCGAACGACAAGATAACTGGTCAGACCTGATACCGTGGGCAGAGTATGCCTTGAACAGTGCAGTAAGCGAAGCCACAGGACGTTCCCCCTTCTTCACTGTTTACGGTTTTGATCCTCCCGTGCTCCCTGCTACGTTTCCTGATACCGCGCATTCCTGCTCTGGATGAGCATTTAGTGTCATTGAAAGAAACCTGGGGAAGGGTTAAACGGGCACTGGAGGATAGTAGTGTTACACAGAAGATCAAAGCCGACAGACACAGGAGGCCGGCACCCGTGTATCAAGTTGGGGACAGGGTTTGGCTTTCTTCACGCAACATTAAGCTTTTAGTACCCTCCATGAAACTGGCACCCAGGTACATAGGCCCCTATAAGGTTCTGCGGCGAATCAATCCGGTCTCCTATGCTCTGGCTCTGCCCTCCCATATCAAGATACACAATGTGTTTCACGTGAGCCTTTTGAAACCACTTTTGTGTAATCGGTACACCAGGGCCCGTGTCCCCCCTCCTCCGGTCTCTGTGGAGGGCGAGGAGGAGTTTGAAGTTGAGGCCATTCTGGACGCCAGGGTTTCTAGGGGGGTCCTTCAGTACTTGGTTGACTGGGTGGGCTACGGCCCAGAGGATCGCTCTTGGCTTCCGGCTACTGAGGTTCATGCTCCTCGGTTGGTGAGGGCTTTCTATTTGGCTCATCCCCGCGCCCCTGGGGGTCGTCCAGTGGCCGCCCGTAGAGGGGGGGGTTCTGTCACGGTAGCCCCCGCACCCCGGCGCCTGGCAGCAGCTTCCTCGCTGCTCGCTGGCCAGGCGCCGAATGATATTGCGGTCGCTTCCGCACACGTGGGGAAGCCGGGGGGCGGGGCCTGGCGGGCTGATGCGGACCCGCCGGGTTTAAAGCCCAGGCTCTCAGAAATGCCGGTGCCCTGACGTGGTAGTTACTTCCCGCAGAGCTCTTGCATATTTGGCTAACAACTATTCTGTGTATTGACCCCTTGGCATTGGCAAACGACTATTCTGTGTATTGACCCCTTGGCATTGGCAAACGACTATTCTGTGTATTGACCCCTTGGCATTGGCAAACGACTATTCTGTGTATTGACCCCTTGGCATTGGCAAACGACTATTCTGTGTATTGACCCCTTGGCATTGGCAAACGACTATTCTGTGTATGACCCCTGGCATTGGCGAACGAACCACTCTGTGTATGATCCCTGGCATTGGCGAACGAACCATTCTGTGCATAACCCCTGGTATTGGCATCAACTCTTCTAATTCTGGTATTGAGGTCAGTCTGTGTGGCACCCTAAGCACACATCAGACTACCCCTTGTGTTGTTAGGGTCTTGGGAGAGCTAATCATTCTAACTTCTTGTGTATCATTCTGTGTCTGTCTAGTCGTGCCGACCACTCTAAGGATCGGAAGGGTAGAGACTGTTCTGTGTCTAGAAACCACTACTCAGATAAAGCAGAGGGATCCGTGACGTCTCTCTTGTACGTGCTCTGTACTGCCATTCTTGTAGTCTGTCTAGTCGTGCCGACCACTCTAAGGATCGGAAGGGTAGAGAGTGTCCTGCGTATAGGGACCACCACTCTAGTATCAGGGGGATCCGTGACACTAGCCCCACGGCTGTGAGAAACACTGCTCCCTGCCTCTCAGGGGGTGTTGCCTTCCTCTCAGGGGGTGCTCCCGGCTTCTGGGGGGGGGCTTGGTGTTAGCACTGATGTACTGCTCTAATCTATTAGCCCAGGAGTTCCAGGTAGTTTGCTCTCCATCAACCTCAGTCAATGTGCCTATCAGTGCCATGTTCTTGCTGTGGAGGGCAGTGTGCTTTATCTGGCTGTCAATCCCTTTTTTTTTCTTTCTTAAGACTGAGCAGGCCTTTACAAATCCCATCCTCGTCGCCACTGTTATGCTGTCATTTTCCTATTGTATATAGTTTAACATCGATACAAGCTTGTTGTTATGGCCGGACCGCTGCTGGCCGCAGTACAAGACACACTCGAGACCGGAGACGCAAGGACAATGCGAAACCGGAAGTATTATACCATCACCCTTGGTGAAACGCAGGAAAACGCTTCAGTGCATGCGCAAGATGGCGGCACCCGCGGTAATACATATGAGAATTTGAGGGAGGCGTGAAACGCACGCCAGGGAACAATTACAGGGACATGTGTACACGATAATTGTTGATTTTAGGAACTATATTAAAACGCACAGGGGCAATTACCATCAAAGCAGCTGATGAAGCAGTGCATCGCGGCGAAACGCGTTCTGGAGACCTGCTTGTGCTTCATATTATTTTGTTTTATATCTTGTTTTAATTAAACCTTTTTAAAGACGAAGTCCCAGTTTTCTTGGCGTTTTTTTAAAATTTATTTATCCCATATGAAAAAATCCATTGGCACATTTTCTCGAGCTATGGAAGCTCCACCAAGAGTGAGTTAAAAATTGTCAGGAAATCTTGGGCCCTATTACATTCTTCACGCAAACGTCTGCGTGTGCGCAAAAACGCATTAACGCTTGTGACAAAACCCTTTGCGCATAACATCGTATTACAATGTCCGCACAACAAACGCGCGTATACGTCTACAACGGTTGACCCTGCGCGAACCCATTGCGAGCGTAACGTACTGTGCACTAGGGATGAGCCGAACACCCCCGAGTTCGGTTCGCGCTCGAACTTTCCAAATGTTCGAACTCAAACTCAATACAAGTCAATGGGACTCAAAGTTCGATTTTTAAAGTGCCCTCCAAGAGGGCATATATGCTAGATATTTGCCATAAAAGGTGTATGGGGGTCCGGGTAGTGCCCTGGGGGTCAGGAAACAAGGACAAAAAGTTTTAAAAAAGTTTTTAAAGGGACAGTGTGTTTTCCATGAAATAAGGGTTAAAGATAAAAACGAAAAATTCCTTCAAATATCGTGCCTAGGAGGTCCCCATAACCTGACCGTTAAGTGGCGGATTTCTAGGATGTATAGAAACATGTAAATACCAAAAAATGACATTTCAAATGACGGTAAATGGTTTTCCTTTAATCTATTCATAAACAACTGCTTGGGGCGGCAGCCTGTATGAAAAGAGGAGACATTTTCGGACACGCAGAAATAGTTTAGTGATTTTTTTGGCTGAATTATGGTGAAACTTATGCAGGCTTTGGATGAAAGTAACAATAGGTGCTTTAAAATTTAGACTTTAGCGTCGGCAACAGTGCCGTCACACCGTAACCCCTCTGAGGATATGAATCTGGTACAGGCGTCAGTGGCAGTGCACCCAAATATTGTGCCTTTGGTGCCAGGCCAGCAAGTGCCATCATACAGTAACCCCTCTGTTGTATTCTGGAAGAGTGCAGGGGTGGACCATGCGGTCAAGGCCGTTGCTAGACTATTTTGCGCCCTAGGCAAGACCAGCTACTTGCACCCCCCCAAAAAAAAACGACACAACATGAAACTGCTAAATTTCTTTTTATTTAAGAATAAAGTTTGAAAAGCACCAATAGTAAAGGTAAAATAAATATAAATAAACTGTATTAAATCATTTTAAATTAACTCTATTAAACAAATTAAAATTAACTGTATTGAACAAATATAAATTAACCAAAAAAAAAGAGTTGTCACGTAAGTTTCAATTTCAGACACCTCAAAATTTCACTTTGCGTGCCTTATCCTTAGCAAATTTTCATCATGCGTGTATATATATATAATTGCCCAGGCCAGCTCACATCATGCTCACAGTCAGTCACAGATGCGCCATCATCATAGGCTTGCGCAGCCTATTGCATTAGGGTGTGCACCCAAAAGCTCAAACACATGAAAAAAAAATTGTGTTATATATACAGTGGCAAGAAAAAGTATGTGAACCCTTTGGGATTACGTGGAGTTTTGCATGAATTGGTCATAAAATGTGCTCTGATCTTCATCTAAGTCACAACAATTTGAAAAACACAGCCTGCTTAAAATAATACAACACAAACATTATATGTTTTCATGTTTTTATTGAACAGAACATGTAAACATTCACAGTGCAGGTTGGAAAAAGTATGTGAACCTTTGGACTTAATAACTGGTTGACCCTCCTTTGGCAGCAATAACCTCATCCAAACGTTTCCTGTAGTTGCAGATCAGACCTGCACAACGATCTGGAGTAATTTTGGACCACTCCTCTTAACAAAACTGTTTCAGTGTAGCAATATTCTTGGGATGTCTGGTGTGAATCGCTCTCTTAAGGTCATGCCACAGCATTTCAATCGGGTTGAGGTCAGGACTCTGGGCCACTCCAGAAGGCGTATTTTGTTTTGTTGAAGCCATTCTTTTGTTGAATTACTTGTATGCTTTTGGTCATTGTCCTGTTGCATCACCCATCCTCTGCGGAGCTTCAGTTGGCGGACAGATGGTCTTACGTTTTCCTGCAAAATTTCTTGATAAACTCTGGAATTCATTTTTCCATCAATGACAACAATCCGTCCAGGCCCTGAGGCAGCAAATCAGCCCCAAACCATGATGCTCCCTCCGCCATGTTTTACAGTGGGGATGAGGTTTTGATGTTAGTGTGCTGTGCCTTTTTTTTCTCCACACATAGTGTTGTGTGTTTTTCCCAAACAACTAAATTTTGGTTTCATCTGTCCACAGAATATTTTGCCAGTAGTGCTGTGGAACATCCAGGTGCTCTTCTGCAAACTTCAAACGTGCTGCAATATTCTTTTTGGACAGCAATGGCTTCCTTCGTGGTGTCCTCCCATGTACTCCATTCATGTTTAATGTTTTCCTTATTGTAGATGTGTCAGCAAAAATGTTAGCATGTGCCAGAGGTTTCTGTAAGTCTTTAGCTGACACTCTAGGATTCTTCTTTACCTCATTAAGCATTCTGCGCTGTGCTTTTGCAGTCATTTTTACAGGACGACCACGCCTAGGGAGAGTAGCAACAGTGCTGAACTTTCTCCATTTGTAGACAGTCTGTCTTACCGTGGACACATGAACATCAAGGCTTTTGGAGATACTTTTGTAACCCTTTCCAGCTTCATGCAAGTCAACAATTCTTGATCGTAGGTCTTCTGAGAGCTCTTTTCTGCGAGGCATGGTTCACATCAGGCAGTGCTTCTTGAAACTTGTAAACCCAAAACTGGTGTGTGTTTTTAAAGGGCAGGACAGCTTTCAGCAACACATCCAATAATGTCACACTGATTGGACTCAAGGTTGGCTCACTCCTGGCTCCAATTAGCTCTTGGAGAAGTCATTAGTCTAGGGGTTCACATACTTTTTCCACCCTGCACTGTGAATGTTTACATGTTCTGTTCAATAAACACATGAAAACATATAATGTTTGTGTTGTATTATTTTAAGCAGACTGTGTTTTTCAAATTGTTGTGACTTAGATGAAGATCAGAGCACATTTTATGACCAATTCATGCAAAACGCCACATAATCCTAAAGGGTTCACATACTTTTTCTTGCCACTGTGTATAAAATATATATATATATACACACACACGCACCCTTATGCATACATACACACGCACACACTCTCACACACTCAGCCTAAATATATCATTACAATCAGGGTAATTCAAAGAGAATTGAAAAGTCACCTCACGTTCGGTGACTTTTCTTTCTCTTCAATTCGGTTTGTTTTGATGATTCCCAGTTCGGCAACCTTGCGGTGTATTCGGCAAGCCCCACAGGGTCCCCGAATTGCAGGGAAAGGTCGCCGCAAACCCGCCGAAATCCCGCAAAAACATCTAGATTAACCCGCCGGAAAAAGCCGAGCAGGAGACGATCACACGCAGCGAAGCTGCCGGGAAAGCCGACACCGCAGATGAATGGAGTGAATAAATTAGCAAAACAGTTTGTGTGAATGTTTGAAAATGAAACGCTGTTTGCAAAGAAACTACTGAGCGAAAATGTCTGAAATTTACATATGATCCAGGGAATGATAATAAAAAGGGCTGTTACCGAAAAAATAAGTAAAAAAAAACAAACCAGGAAAATGCATAAAATATCCTAAAAAAATCTATAAATAGACTTTTTACTGCAGAATTTTATAATGAACGGTTTATTAGAAAACGGGAATATTTTTAACATTGAAGCCTATGGGATTCGCCTGAATAAACTTGCCGAATTAAACCACCGAACAGCAGGGCATTTCTGGAACCTTTCACTGCTGGTTTATGTTCTCTGAATAGCAGAAGCCGTGCTTTTTTATGGGGATTTCACTGCCCTCGAACAGGCACCGTATGTGCAGGCAATTCGCCAGGATTTGGTGAATTGCCTGCTCTCTGGATAGCCGAATGGCCAGGAAAGGTAACCGAACACTGATTTTCAGCGTTCGGTTACCTTTCTCAAGCCATTTGGATCTCTTTGGATAACCCTGTAGGTTTATAATTCAGAGGTGCAGCAACCTTGGCCATCCAGTTGATTTTGAACTACATTTCCCATGAGTCTCGACTAACCCAATTAGTGGCGGAGTATTGTGGCCGATTTGTGTTTTATGACTATCAGGGTTATTCAGAGAGAGGTGAAACTCAGAAGAATGACTGGAGAAGTGAAAATTCTAGGTCAAAATAGCCAAACAAGAAAAATTCTCCCATTTATCTCACTTTCCAAATCGGCTATTTGGTCCAGATTGTTCTCTTTTCCTGCCATTCTCCTGGTTTTCACCTTTCTCTGAACAACTCTGTGAGAGAGGTGAAAGCCAGGAGAACTGGCAGGAGAAGAGAACAATCTAGACCAAATAGCCGATTTGGAAGTGAGATAAATGGGAGAATTTTTCTGGTTTGGCTATTTTGACCTAGAATTTTCTCGTCTGCAGTCATTCTCCTGAGTTTCACCTTTCTCTGAAGAACCCTGTCAGGGTTATTCAGAGAGCGGTGAAAAGCAGGAGAATGACTGGAGAATGGAAAATTCTAGGTCAAAATAGCTGATTTGAAAAGTGAGATAAATGGGAGAATTTTTATGGTTCGGCTATTTTGACCTAGAATTTTCACTTATCCAGTTCTTCTCCTGCTTTTCACCTCTCTCTGAATAACCCTGTGAATGTTTAATCCCGAGGTGAGAAATAACATTGCTTTAGATGTTAAAAGCGGGCAATGAGGAAATTTTGTATTTTTTTCTACATGATCGTGTTTGGTCTCATTAGAAAGGCCGGGCTCTGACCTCTCCAATGACGCCGAACTTAACATTGTGGAGTGTAAAGAGAGTTTCATGGCAGTGGATTCTGTGATATGCTTATATGCACCGCACAATACAGAATCCACTGGCATGAAACTCCCAGTAATGTGCGGTGCGTGTAAGCGTATCACAGAATACACTCCCATGAAACTGTCTGTGATATTGAAGTGGAAATAGGCTGGAAGATGGCCGCCATTATAAGCCAGGCGACTATCTTGTTCAGAATATTGGTTCACTTGAAAATAACTAGGCAGGTTTTTAGCTGAAACTAGAATGAGGCATACGTAGAAATTTAGGAATGTGCTAGATTAGCAGAAAAGCAATTAAAACTCTGAGAAAGATCTATGCTGTTCCTGGCACGGAGGAGAGAAAGAGAAGTGGATACACCAAGGTCGTTGAGGCCCGCAGAAAGACAAAGGAGTACAGAGATCAGACCAGGTGTTAGCTGTAACAAATGATTGTAGGCGCAAGGGAGGAGGGCGCAGCCCGGAATAGGAGAAGCGACTAATCATGATTTACTGAAACTAATATAAAGTTTGCCAATTTACAGCCAAGTAATGGAATGTCTTTGTATTAGCCAAAGGGAGGTATTAACCCACGTGGGATGGGAGAGTGTCATCGGGAGGTGGGCTAATTGGGATGTACCTAATTATGTATTTGGGGTATAAGATTGGATGTCACGAGGGACTCGGGGCTCATTCTTTGCGATTGAATCCTGTTTGAGCATCTGTTGTGATATCACAATAAAGTTTGCCTTTCCTGAAGAGACTCGTGTTCAGACAATCCTTGCTCGTGTCCGGTCCGTCCTCGTCCCGAGTGAACCTAGCAGATTCCGGTTACAATATCTAATATGTCTGGGTTATTTAATAAAATGTGGCTTCAAATCGCGTTTAAACATGATGAGTGAAAGCGGTAAAAATGAGCTGAGCACACAGCAGTGAAATGCAGCATATTAGAAGAAGATTTAGGAGAGAAATTAACACTTCTCACTCAGAAGCAGACACCACACCCTCAGTTTAGTCTACACATACATACAATGTATCAAATTCATTAGAGCAGACTAAAAACACCTGTTGTTTTTGCCATTTGAAAAACACAGGTCATTTAGAGGTGAGAATCTTTGCACGTACACATTAGTTTTTAATTCAATATCTAATAAACCGTTGCTTATAATATTCTGCAGTAAAGAGTCTCTTTATTTATAGATTTTTTTAGTATTTTTTTAAAGCATTTTTATCCTTTTTTTTTTTTTTTTTTTGCAAGCTCGAACCGAACACGCCAAAAAGTTTGAAGTTCGCGAGGATTTCTCACTTCCTCCTAGCCTTCTTAGGCTTCTGTGAGCGCCCTCTAGAAATAGCTGATGAGGCACTGGGCTGGCTGGATGCATGACGGCTACTGTGTCTGAGGCCTGCTGGTGGCAGTTGCTGGGGTGCTGGTGGATGGACAGGAGATGGTGGTCATGTAGGCAACAGAGAGATGGGTGGACTTAAGCGCTGCTGCTCCACCAGAGCCTCCAGGATGTTCCCCAGATGGTTGAGGCCTGCTGATATGTCCCCCCTAATGATGCGCATGTGGGTGCCCATCTCCACAATGCCCCTCTGTGTGTCCCGGCGCATCACACGTATCTCCCTCTGCAGGCCATAAATCCTCTCCCCCAGAATGAAATTTGTCTGGTCCCCCCAGCCAGCTGTCTCTGCATCAGTTTGGCCATGTTGCCCAATAATTGCTGGAGACCCTCCTCCTCATGAACAGTCACTGTGGCTGGAGGCTATGGTCCAGGCTGTCGCCGAACCTGCTGCTGTCGCCGGGCCTGCTGCTGGGGTTGAGGCTGGTGCTGGGGTTGAGGTTGGTGTTGGGGTTGAGCCACAGCATGCGGGACACGGTGGCTTTGGGGCCGTGTTCTGCGTTGATGCAGGGGTGATGGGGGGTTGTTGAGGGGCCTTCTGGTGTGGGCTCCACTTCAGGTTGTACCTGTAATGGTGATAGGGGACATGTCCGTTATGCTGAATATGTTGTCGTCCTCCTCCAGAAAGTCTGACATGGAATGATCACTGAGGTTCCGTCAGTGAACCGGGGGTGGGGTGCAGGTGATGAGGTTCGAGGTGGGGACTGGGCATCAGGTGTTGTATCTGTGAAGAGAGGGACAGGATGACATCAGTGCAATGCTCAATACACTGTTGGCTGTATGTCCAATGAATAGCAAAACATTAAAGTGTCAGACACAGGTGCCGGCATGTATGCTAGATATTTGCCATAAAAGGTGTATGGGGGTCCGGGTAGTGCCTTGGGGGACAGGAAACCAGGACAAAAAGTTAAAAAAAAAAACGTTTTTAAAGGGACCGTGAGTTTTCCATGAAATAAGGGTTAAAAATAAAAACGAAAAATTCCTTCAAATATCGTGCCTAGGAGGTCACCATAACCTGCCCATGAAGTGGCAGATTTCTGGGATGTATAGAAACACTTAAAAACAAAAAAAATACGTTTCAAAAGATGGTAAATGCTTTTCCTTTAATCTATCCATAAACAACTGCTTGGGGCGGCAGTCTGTATGAAAAGAGGAGACATTTTCGGACATGCAGAAAACGTTTAGTGATTTTTTTTTTGGCCAAATTATTGTGAAACTTATGCAGGCTTTGGATGCAGGGCCGTAGGAAGGGCGAGGCGAGTGAGGCGCCTGCCTCGGGCACAGCTGTGAAGGGGCGCAGCCATGGCTCGAGTCCTGCGGGAACGCTGTGGAACGCAGGTTGTGGGAACCTGCGTTCCCCCAGCTTCCAGCAGGACTTGAGCATGGCCGCGCCCCTTCACAGCTGTGAAGTGCCCAGCCAGAAACACCAAGGTTTCTCCCATCGGCAGGCGTGATGCCTCCAGCGCGCGTGTGGCACTCTGTGTATTAAATCGGTATTAAACTCATTGCACCCCAAAAGAGTACTGTAAATAGGACTAAGTAGAAAGCATTTTGTTTTGTTATTATTGAAATTTACCAGAACATAGTTCGGTTGCTGCTGTTCTGACCTCCTACCAGCGGGTGTCACTGCTGTGTCCTCAGCCACAGAAACTGTACTTAATACCATGTGGTTGTCTCAGTGATTCAGTAATCCTGAAGTTACCACTGGATGCAGTTAAGAGAGAGTGTGCACAGTGCACCCAGAGTAAAAGCAGAATCTTTTATCTGTTTCAGGTAGGCAGAAAAGTATCTAAAGTCTAACAGTTAAATTGAAAGGTAATTAGAGATTTTATGTAAATAGGAGTTTGGTCAGACAGACCCCTGCAGACTGATTGCTGTGACAGGCCTGGTGTAATATGCATTGTAAACTGCAGTAGCTGTATTAATGTCTGTATAGTTGTTCTCTCCTTTAACATGGAGAATGTCATTTAACAGAATGAAGGAAGCATCAGTGTTTTATGCTGTTAAATCGGTCTGGTTACACAGGTTGCTAAATGGATTCACTGCAGCCACGTGTTGTAATCAACATGGCTGAATTAGGAAAGCATGCCAGTATAGTAACAGAAGCGTTATGTACGAGGAACTCCAGTTCCCAGAATCAGTTTTAAGTAGGTTTTATTTCTGAGAAGATGTGCAGAATATTATTACTTGTGTATGATCTTTGTTCTATGCAATCTCCAACAGAGATTGAAAGTGAAACCAGATTATATTTTGTTGCTAGGTAGATTTGTTTAATTCTAGATATGTTTGTACCAATTGTTATTTAAATAGACTGTATAATAGATTAGGATTTTATGTTATATAGATGCAGTAATCCTGAAGTTACCACTGGATGCAGTTAAGAGAGAGTGTGCACAGTGCATCCAGAGTAAAAGCAGAATCTTTTATCTGTTTCAGGTGAACTCCTAAAATAAATGTGTTGTACCAGAACAAGCTCCGTCTCTTATTCTAAAGAGTGCAAATATTTTTGGCGAGCCAGCCAGGAGGAGTAAAGTAAAGCAAGAAAAGACTACTCCTTTTATCAGAGACGAATCTAGAAGTCAGTAGAAAGTTCTTGGAGGACAACGTGAGAAGATGGAGCAATTGCAAGATAAAGTGAGCACTACGCTACTGCAGCTAGAGAAAGCTCATCTTGTTGAAGTTTGCCGTTTTCTAAAGTGCCCTGAAGAAAGCGGGACAGGTTTCCTCACTGAATCCAGACGAACCCTGATTAGGAAGGCAGAGACAGTTTTGGAGGAGATTGAAGGCAGTCAAGAGGAAGACGAGGTTTGCCAGTATTTAAAAGACCTGTTGTCATTTATTTTAGGGGTCAAGCCCGGTGTGACAGATGCAGAATTAATGGTAAAGGAGGACACTCGGATTAGAGACCTCAGAGAAAAATACCTCCAACTGCAACAATCTCAAGAGGAAGCTCGCAAAACGTTAGAGGAGATGAGGACACTAGAGGATAGGATCAGCGTGAGCAGCGGAAGCGTGAGTAAAGTGGGGGAAATGACTGTACCATTACCAGCCACGGTGCCAGAAGTAACCCTCCGGCGGGAATTCAGAATCTGTGGACAGATTGGAGAAGGGGGACAGAAAGACCAACTGTCATACACAAGCCTGATCCACCAGATTGATGCAGGAATCCGGAAGGGACATTCTGAAGTGGAGATTATTGAGGCAGTGACACGGGCAGTCAGCCCTGGACTTCATCTCAGAGATATGTTGGAGATTAAGAGTGGACTGACTCTCAGCACGTTGAAGATCATCCTGAAGGGACACTACGGTGAAGATAGCTCCTCTGACCTGCTGCATAAGCTGATGAATATCTCTCAAGAGCCCAAAGAGTCAGCTCAGAACTTCCTATTCAGAGCAATTGAGTTGAAAGAAAAGCTACGGTGGAAGTCAAGTGACAAAGAAACGGAAGATAAGTACAGTACAGATCTTATTCAACGAAAGTTTCTTCGTTCTATTGAAACTGGACTTCTGAGTGACGCCATAAAATTTCAGGTAAAGCCTTACCTTAATGATATTGCTGTCACAGATGATGTATTGATTGAAAGAGTGAATGAAGCAGCTAATTTAGAGTTGGAAAGACAACAGAAGTTAAAGAAAACTGCTTATGGGAAAAATCCACGACTAAACGAACTCCATACGGAGGTAAACTGCCAGGAAAAGGAACCTTTGCCTGGAGCGTCAAAAGAGATTTGTGCAACAGCAAGGGGTGAAACTGCTAGAGATTTAAAGAAAACACCGGCAAACCTTAAAGAATCTGGCCCAGATCCGTATAAGTTAATGGAAGACCTCAAGGTAGAGATGTTTGAAATGAAGAAAATGTTCCTCACAGTCATGGAGACCAGTAATCTACTACGACCAAGAGAGTTTCCAATGATCCAGACACCAGCAAGACAGAGAGGTTGTAGGGAATGCCAAGGGGCCAATGCAGGAGCCACATGTAACCACTGTTTCCGCTGTGGTCAAGTAGGACACTTGTCACGGGGATGCAGAGTAAGGGCACAGCCGACGGAAAACTTTGAACGGGCTGCTGAGACGGGACCCCCAGTAGCTCCTTACCACGTGTCCCACCGACACCAGCACACACCAGTCAGAACTCCGAAACAGAAAAGACACCAGCATCCTACTAACATTCCAAAACAGCAGGGTAGAGTGTCCAGTAATGAGGTTTCTATGAACGCAGTAAATTATTTATCACCACAACGGCAAGCCAAGCTAATAGCTCTGGTTGGAAGACGGTGCCTTGTCCGTTGCCGACTGGATGAGGTCACCATTGAAGCTTTGTGGGACACTGGGGCACAAGCCAGCCTTGTGAATGATGAGTGGAGGAAACAATATCTCCCACACACCACGATCCGGCCCATTGAAGAACTGCTTGGACCTGGGACTCTAACTGGACTAGCAGCTAACCAGACAGAAATACCATTCCTTGGATGGATTGAGGTGAGATTTCAATTGGTGGGTGAATCAGCATCAGTAGAGACACTGACAGTCCCAATTTTAGTCTCAGAAGACCCGCAAGTAGCTGAAAATCCAATTATTGGGTTCAATGTAATTGAAGAATTAATAAGTCAAGAGAAGAGGGTAGCAGAAACATCAGCCAGTGTTATACAGATGATGAGCAGGGCATTTTCAGTAACAGCAAAGACAGCTGAAACCATGCTGGGACTCATGCATACCTCAGCTACAAGTTATGATGAAGGCATTGTGAGAACAGGACGGAAGAAGATAGTCCTACCCGCAAACCAGACTACCTTTATACATGCCCGGGCTCATGTGGGAGTCCAAACCAAAGACCAAGAGATGATTTTTGTTCCATCCGAACTGTGTCCCTTACCAGAAGGTGTGATCATCAGTGAAGTGGTAGTAGATGTTTGTAAGGGAAGTCCAATCTATGTACCCATCCCTATTGGAAACACCACCAAGCATGATATCACATTAGACCAACGTTGTCTTCTGGGTCACCTCCAAACTGTAAAAGCAGTGTATCCAGCAGCAGTACAACCAGTCAGGGATAGGGAGTTACAACGTGAACAAATAAGTCACCACTCGAACAATGTGCTGAAGCCACCAGAGGTTGAAGTAAAGAAGCGGGCTAACAGCGGTGGTAGAAGTAATCAGAGGTGGGATCCTCCGGTAAATGTGGACCATTTAAGTGAGGCTCAGCAGCAAGCAGTAAGACATGTGTTGAGAGAAGAATGTCATGCTTTTGCCTTCGATGATGACGATATTGGTTGCATCCCCTCTCTTAACATGCACATCACTCTTAAGGATACCACACCTGTCCAGAAGACCTACATGTCGGTTCCGAAACCCCTCCATCAAGAAGTGAAGGAGTACGTCCAGGATTTGCTAAACAGGGGATGGATAACTCAGTCAAGATCATCATACTCTTCACCTGTAGTCTGTGTCCGGAAGAAGGATGGAAGTCTGAGGCTCTGCTGTGACTATAGAGAATTGAACCGAAAGTCAGTGCCCGATCGCCATCCAATCCCGAGAATACAGGACATGTTAGACTCCTTGAGTGGCAGCTCATGGTTCTCTGTTCTTGACCAAGGGAAGGCCTATCATCAGGGATTTCTAGACACCGAAAGTCGCCCGTTAACTGCATTCATTACTCCATGGGGACTGTATCAGTGGGTCCGTATCCCATTTGGGCTCAGTGCAGCTCCTGCTGAGTTCCAACGGAGTATGGAAGAGTGTCTGTCAGGTCTGAGAGATGATATCTGCCAACCTTACTTGGATGACAATCTTGTTCATAGCAGTACATTTGAAGATCACCTGAAGCATGTTCAGACTGTCTTACAAAGGTACCAGCAACATGGTATCAAGCTAACTCCTCGGAAGTGCGAACTATTCAAGAGAAAAGTGAGATTTCTGGGAAAGATGGTCTCGGGGGAGGGTTACACGATGGATCCAGCCGAGATTGCACCAGTACAGAAATTAAAAGAAAAGAAACCTGAAACATAGGAGATTTGAGAAAGATGTTGGGATTTCTTTCGTACTACCGGTCCTACATTCCAAACTTTTCCAGAACTGCCAAGCCCTTATATGAGTTGCTATCTCTTACCGAATCTGAGCGAAATGGGAAAGACACAGTGTCCGTACAAGAGAGAGCCCCCAAGTAAAGAAGAAGGGGCGAACAACCAAGCAGCAAGGACATCTACCGTCCCGCAGATCTATTAGCTGGACAAACTGCCACCAGGAAATTCTAAACCAGCTCATTGACTATTTGTTGAAACCACCTGTCCTGGGATATGTAGATTTCACACAGCCGTTTGTGTTACACTGTGACGCATCACAGGAAGGTCTCGGAGCGGTGTTATACCAAAGGCAAGGAGGCAAGATGGTAGTGATTGCATATGGCTCCCGAACACTGACACCACCGGAGAAGAATTATCATATGCATTCTGGGAAGTTAGAATTCCTAGCGTTGAAATGGGCCATTTGTGAAAGGTTCAGGGATTATCTGTACCACGCATGCTCATTTGTTGTGTATACAGACAACAACCCTCTCACCTATATCCTCACACACAGCCAAATTGAATGCCACAGGCCACCGGTGGGTAGCACAGCTTGCAGATTTTAACTTCACGATTCGATACCGTCCAGGCAAGTCAAATGCAGATGCAGATGGTTTATCTCGGATGCCGTTAGAGATCAACAACTACATGAACCAATGTACTGAAGAACTCAAACGGGATATCATCAGCTCTTCAATACTGGGAATATCGGTAGAGTTGGAAGAACCGTCTCAGGGAATAGGAACCGTTTTCACAAGGGCACTGGAACTGGTACAAGATGCACCACATAGTACAGTTACTAGCCCCCTGACTATGGGGCAGATTCGAAAGTCCCAGGAAGAAGACCCAATTGTTGGAAGAGTTCTGAGATACAAGACAAAGAATCAGCGTCCAGGAAATGAAGTCTTAAAGACAGAGCATCTGGATGTCCAGTTATTGCTGAAACAATGGACAAAACTGTTTGTGAACAAAGATGGGGTGTTATACAGGAAAACGTCGGAACGAGATCAACTGATCCTGCCCAAAGAGTACCACCCACTCGTCTTCAAAGAGTTACATCAAGAAATGGGACACCTCGGTGTTGAAAGGACACTTACTTTAATTAGAGACAGATTTTACTGGCAACATATGCAGAAGGATGTTGAACACTTTGTGACCAGAGTCTGTGAATGTCTTAAGAAGAAGAAGCCCAATAAGCCTACGAGAGCACCGTTGTCTACCATTACCACAACGTATCCGTTTGAAATGGTATCCGTTGACTTCCTGCACTTGGAGAAATGTAAACAAGGGTATGAATACATCCTAGTAGTCATGGATCATTACACCCGGTTTGCACAGGCCTATGCCACAAGGAACAAATCCGCCAAGACAGTAGCTGAGAAGATCTTTAATGATTTTGCGCTCAAGTTCGGGTTCCCGAGCAAGATCCACCATGATATGGGAAAAGAGTTTGAGAATCAGATGTTTACAAGGTTGAAAGAACTCTCTGGAGTTCGTGGCTCTCATACGACACCCTATCACCCTCAAGGAAATGGCCAAGTTGAAAGGTTCAACAGAACACTGTTATCCATGTTGAGAACCCTGACGGAAAAAGAGAAGACAGACTGGAAGAACTCATTGGGAAAAGTTGTTCACGCCTATAATTGCACGCGCAGCGAGGCTACCGGATACTCACCGTATTACCTACTGTTTGGGAGATCCCCAAGACTTCCTATCGACCTTCTGTTCAATCGCGCGGTTGAAGAAAAACAAGAAACGTATGAAGACTACATAACAGAGTGGCAAAAGAGAATGAGTGAAGCTTATGTTGTTGCATCTAGAACCGCAAAGAAAGAAGCAACAAGAGGAAAAGTATACTATGATAGGAGAATCCAGGGAAATGATTTACAACCTGGTGGTCGAGTGCTGATTCGGAACTTAACTGAAAGAGGAGGACTGGGAAAAATTCGTTCTTACTGGGAAGATTAAGTTCACGTAGTGGTACAAAGGAAAAGCAAAGAAAGTCCCGTCTACGAGATCAAACCAGAAAATGGAGAAGGTAGAAATAGAGTAATTCACAGAAATTTGTTGATGCCATGTGACCACTTACCACTAGAAAAACCTGAGAAGGCTGCAGAACAGGCAATACCAAAGAAACGTGATTCTCTGGAGAAGAAAAACAAGCAACTCTGTCTGGAGAAGAAAAGACAAGCAACTGAAGAGAACAACCTCAAGATGAACTTAGATAGTGACTCAGGTGAGGACTACCAACTAGTATACAGACTCAGGCCCCTCGTAGAGAAAGAATTAAGAAAATGGAGAACCCATGCTAACTCGGAGCTAGAGTTTTCAACCCCAAGTCACCCACAGGCAAATGACTACCTACCGGTTGATGGGTTTAGAGGAGAACCGATACATGGATGCGAGGATCAAGTTCCCCAGCCATCATTTGAAGCAGAACCGCCTTCGATGAAGAACAAGAGACTCTGAACAATCACCTAGGTCACACCCACAAGGGAGAGACGCTGTCACGGTGGGCTCCCCGTGCCCCCCGTACCCCGGCGCCCTGCAGCAGCTTCCTCGCTGCTCGCTGACAGGCGCCGAGTGATATCGGCGGTCGGTTCCGCACACGTGGGACGCTGGGGGCGGGGCCTGGCGTGCTGACGCGGACCCGCCAGTTTAAAGCCCAGACTCCAGAAGACCCGGTGCCCTGACGTGGTAGTTACTTCCCGCAGAGCTCTTGTGTATTTTTGGCTAACAAACTATTCTGTGTATGACCCTTGGCATTGGCAAAGAACCATTCTGTGTATGACCCTTGGCATTGGCAAACGAACCATTCTGTGTATGACCCTTGGCATTGGCAAACGAACCATTCTGTGCATGACCCCTGGCATTGGCAAACGAGCCATTCTGTGTTGAATCCTTGGCATTGGCGAACGAACCATTCTGTGCATGACCCCTGGTATTGGCATTAACTCTTCTAATTCTGGTACTGAGGTCAGTCTGTGTGGCACCCTAAGCACACATCAGACTACCCCTTATATTGTTAGGGTCTTGGGAAGAGCTAACTATTCTAAGGTCTTGTGTATAGTTCTAGTGTTATTCTTTGTGGATACACTATCTTGTCAAATTCTGTGTCTGTCTAGTCGTGCCGACCATTCAAGGATCGGAAGGGTAGAGAGTGTCCTGCGTATAGGGACCACTAGTCAGGTAATCAGAGGGATCCGTGACAGACGCCAACCAAGGATGTTGACTTATGAAACTTTAGGGCAACCTTCCGTGATCCAAAGAGAAGTACCGGTGAAGGACATTCACACTAAATATTGCAGTTCCAGTTTTTGGAGGCCGTGGAATACAATGAACTTACAGATCGCTTATTAAAGTGATACTTAGAGATGTGACGTTGTAAATATTACTGTTATAGACATCAGAGTATACTGATCTAAACGAGGAAATGTCTATTGACCTTAAATTTTGTGGGGGAGAGTGTGGCACTCTGTGTATTAAATCGGTATTCAACTCATTGCACCCCAAAAGAGTACTGTAAATAGGACTAAGTAGAAAGCATTTTGTTTTGTTATTATTGAAATTTACCAGAACATAGTTCTGTTGCTGCTGTTCTGACCTCCTACCAGCGGGTGTCACTGCTGTGTCCTCAGCCACAGAAACTGTACTTAATACCATGTGGTTGTCTCAGTGATTCAGTAATCCTGAAGTTACCACTGGATGCAGTTAAGAGAGAGTGTGCACAGTGCATCCAGAGTAAAAATAGAATCTTTTATCTGTTTCAGGTAGGCAGAAAAGTATCTAAAGTCTAACAGTTAATGAGAAAGGTTATTAGAGCAGGGGCGGCCAAATCCAGAATGTTACTTAGATCCCTGCCCTTGTAAGGGTTAAAACTGGAGAAGATATTCTCCTTCACAGCAGGGGCCCTGTATTACCTGTGTTTTTTTTTTTAGATCCCTCACCCCCCTCACATACTGCAGTTCCTTGCAGGGACACCGTGAATGGAGGGGGGAGGGGTCATTGGCCAGGGATCTCCGGTCACTATATTTAGATGTCTGTTTTTTTTTATTGTGAGTGCATATATACACATACACACATTATTACGTACACACCATAAATATATATATACTGTACACACTAAACCATACACTTATACACACACCGCACATTACTGTGAGTTTTATTGCTGTGGAGCTCAGTAATGTGCGCTGTGTATGAGCGTATCACAGTGAGCTTTATTGCTGTGGATTCTGTGATAAGCTGATACACACTGCACATTACTGTGAGCTTTAATGCTGTGGAGCTCTGTAATGTGCAGTTGTACAAGTGTATCAGTAATGTACAGTATCTTTATAAACCTGAAAAGTGATCGGCAGTTTGGATAATTATTTGGCACTTTATTATGAATTTTACAGATCTTCAGTTCCAGTTCGTTCTTCTGACAGTGTGCAATGGCTTTGCAGCTCTGCTGACGGCGTGTGTGAACTGGAACTGAATATCTGTAAAATTCATAAACAAAGTGGCACGTTATTATACAATCTGGGGTTAGCATTCGCAGCCAACCAGATGTCACAGATGTCATGTTTATAGGGCGCATGCATAGAGGGTCCTGTATATATATATATATTATATATATATATATATAATACACAATACACACAAGAAGGGCAGCACTCAACCTAAACTACGCTTTCAGTGCGGGTGCATCTCAAGACAGTATAATACAACAAACCAAGAAGAGAGCACTCCAAACAACATGCACAAACAGTACAGAAGAAACCACAACAGCAGCTAAATTCATTTAAAAACAGGAGATTTAACCAGGTTTAACCCTTAAATGCCTACAAACAATACTTATTCCCTTCAAATGCACTATAGATCTTAACCCTTGAATGTTGAGCTGTGTTGAAAATGGTGGAAGTTTAGTTTGCAATGGATGGCCATGGATTGCGTAAGCCTGCCAACAGCGACAATGTATTCCACCCTTGGCAGGTCCTATCATACTAACCTAATGACTGCTCTTATGGGATAAACTTACTTATTGAGGACCCAGTCCTTTCTGAAGCTCCCTGCAGATCAAGGTTAAATAGAACCTGCGGGTGGAGCACCTGTGACAGGGAGGGGTGCCGGGTGGAGCACCTGTGACAGGGAGGGGAGCACCCCTCCCTGTCACAGGTGCTCCACCCGCAGGTTCTATTTAACCTTGATCTGCAGGGAGCTTCAGAAAGGACTGGGTCCTCAATAAGTAAGTTTATCCCATAAGAGCAGTCATTAGGTTAGTATGATAGGACCTGCCGGGTGGAATACATTGTCGCTGTTGGCAGGCTTACGCAATCCATGGCCATCCATTGCAAACTAAACTTCCACCATTTTCAACACAGCTCAACATTCAAGGGTTAAGATCTATAGTGCATTTGAAGGGAATAAGTATTGTTTGTAGGCATTTAAAGGGTTAAACCTGGTTAAATCTCCTGTTTTTAAATGAATTTAGCTGCTGTTGTGGTTTCTTCTGTACTGTTTGTGCATGTTGTTTGGAGTGCTCTCTTCTTGGTTTGTTATATATATATATATATATATATTTATTAACCTCTGTAAAATATATTGTGTGTGTGGGGGGGGCACAATTTTCTGTTCTTGCCTCGGGTGCAAAAGGAGCTAGCTACAGCTCTGTTTGGATGAAAGTAACAATAGGTGATTTAAAATTGGGCCTTTAGCGTCGGCAACAGTGCCGTCACACCGTAACCCCTCTGAGGATATGAATCTGATACAGGCGTCAGCGGCAGTGCACCCAAATATTGTGCTTTTGGTGCCAGGCCAGCAAGTGCATTCATACAGTAACCCCTCTGTGGTATTGTGGAAGAATGCAGGGGTGGACCATGTGGTCCTATATTAAAAAGATATGCATCTGGTAAAGGCGTCAGTGCACCCAGATATTGTGCTTTTGGTGCCAGGCCAGCAAGTACTATCATACAGTAACCCCTCTGTAGTATTGTGGAAGAGTGCAGGAATGGACCCTGCGGTTCAAAAAATTAAAATGATATAAATGTGGCACAGGTGTCAGTGCAGCCAAATATTGTGCCTTTCATGGCAGCAAGTGCCTTCACACCGTAACCCTTTTGTGGTATTGTGGAAGTGTTCAGTGGTGGAGGTTTTGTGAATGCAGAAGACATCCCCGATCTATTCCGTTACTTCAGCATCAGGGGATTGATAGCTGCTGATCCAGGACTGATTCATTTTTATCAATGTCAGCTGGTCTACAGAGTCGGTGGACAGGCGCACTCTTTTGTCTGTGACAAAACCTCCAGTGGCACTGAACGTCCTTTCAGAAAGCACGCTAGATGAAGGGCAACCTAGTAGCTGCATAGCATATTGGCTAAGTTCTGGCCAGTGATCCAATCTCAACACCCAGTAAGCCAGTGGATCATCTGCTGGAAAGGTATCCAGGTCTGCCCTTGCCCCTAGGTAGTCCTACACCATATGGTGAAGACGCTGGCAATGGGTGCCTACATTTGACGTCCCTGGGCGTCGTGGACTAAAAAACATTTAAAAATGCATCAGTCAAGCAGCCCTGGTCTTCACCACTATTCCTCTGATCATCCGCAGCCTCAGAAGCACGTGTGTCATCACTTGGTAACCTACCAGTGCCTGGAAAGGTGTTACACAAGTGTCGCTTTAGAGCGTCCTCAAGTTTTTTCATCCTGTGCTCCCTCTGTGCTGGCAGGATGAGCTCTGCAACTTTCCCCTTGTATCGTGGATCAAGAAGGGTTGCAAACCTGTAATGATCCCTCTCCTTGATAGCATGAATCTTGGGGTCCTTTAGCAGGCTTTGCATTATAAGGGAGCCCATGCAGTGTAGGTTGGAGGTGGCATTAGCTTCCGAGTCTTCCTGGTCAATGAGGAGGACCCCATCATGCACTTCCTCCTCCCAGCCATGCACTAGCCCTTGTGTTTCTGGGCACACGAAACCCTCCCTTGAGGAATCCCTGCCTTCAATGCTTCCACTACTTAAATATTCCTCCTCCTCATCCTCCTTCTGTCTGATCTGAGTAGGACCTGCTGGAATGCTGTCTGCGGAAAGACTGGGGCCTTGAGAGCTAGGGAAGGCCTCCTCTTCCTCCCGCTGCTCTGTCTCTAGAGCCACATCTATAATTCCCCGCAGAGTGTGCTCTAGCAGGAACACTAAAGGAATTGTGTCACTGATGCAGGCACTGTCCCTGCTCACCATCCTCGTTGCCTCCTCAAATAGTGACAGTACAGTGCATGCATCCTTGATCATCAGCCACTGCGGGGGGGGGACCAAGTTGACCCGAACCTGTCCTTGTGCCATACTCACACAGGTACTCGTTGATGGCCCTCTGCTGCTTGTGCAGACGCTGCAGCATTGCTAATGTCGAGTTCCACCTGGTGGGCATGTCACAGATCAGATGGTTTGTGAGAAGGTGGAATTCTCTTTGAATTTCTGCCAGGAGAACGCTTGCTGAGAAGCTCTGCCAGCCCTGGGTACTTGGTTAGGAAACGCTATACCACTAGATTTAGGACGTGTGCTAGGCATGGTACATGCGTCAATTTACCCTTGCATAGGGCGGAGAGAAAGTTGCTGCCATTATCACAGACGATCATTCCCAGCTGAAGCTGGCGTGGTGTTAACCATCTCTGCACCTGGCCCTGCAGAGCTGACAGATTTTGTGGCCCGGTGTGGCTCCTGTCCCCTAAACAAACCAGCTCAAGCACAGTATGGCTTCTTTTTGCTTGAGCCATTGCGTAGACCCTGTCAGGCGTCGGTTTAACTGCCACTTCGCCAGAGACACGGAGGAGGAGGAAGAGGGAGAGGTGGTGGTGGTGGTGGAGCAGCCAGACCTCATACAAGCAGCTTTCTGGAGGCGTGGTGGATGAACAAGCTCCAGCACAGAGCCCCCTCTTGGATCCCTCCAGCTGGAATCAGAGTTACCCAGTGTGCCGTGAAGGAAATGTAACGACCCTGTCCATGCTTGCTGGACCACGCGTCTAAAGTCACATGCACCTTGTTGCTGACTGCCTTTCCCATTGACTGGATAACCATGTCTTCCACATGCTGGTATAGTGCTGGAATGGCCTTGCGTGAAAAGTAATGGCGTTTTGGAACCTGCCACTGTGGTACAGCACATTCAGCAAATTCACGGAAGGGAGCAGAGTCCACCAGTTGGAAAGGCAGCAGCTGCAATGCGAGTAATTTTGCTAAGCTGGCATTTTTAGACGCTGTGGTTGGGGATGGTTGGGACTATATTTTTTCTTACGCTGCAGCAGCTGGGGCAACGTAATCTGACTGTGGAAATCTTCAGCTGGATGGGATGATGTCACATTGTGAGGAAGGACCTGGTACATCCATTACTGTAGCATCATCCCTGTCAGTGGAGGTTGTAGGCAATGACATGGCAGGACATACAGTGGGGGTAGAGACAGATGAGGAGGAGGACCTACGCAAAGTTTTGCGCCAACGGGATGTGTGGCAGGTGGTCATATGTCGCCTCAAGCACGTGGTACCCAAGTGTCCGGTGTCTTTCCCACACTTCAGCCTCATCTGACATAGATTACAAATAGCAACGGTGCGCTCTGCTGCACATTTCTTAAAGAACCCCCAGACAGCAGAGTTCCTGCATGTGTGCTTTGAGACAACAGCGCTCTGCACCGGAGCAGCTCTGACATCTGATGCCTTAGACTGGCTAGTGCTACGGTTGGTCATAGAGGATGTTGTGCCTTGTGTTTTGCTGTGCCGCCTCCTCCTCCCCCTCCTCCTCACTTGATTCCTCTGTTCGATCTGGCACCCAGGTGGAGTCAGTGACCTCATCATCAATGTCATCTTCACCCCCTATCTCCTCGTCACTGGAGCCAACTTGGCAGTATGCTGCAGCTGCTGGGGCAACATGAGTGCCAGTTATTTGTGTGTCATCCCTGGCACCCCCTTCCTCTAGGTTTGATTATACTCCCTTCCTCAACCTCAGAGATTGAATCAGAGCACTGTACTTGCTGCGCATCCTCAAGCAGCATGTCACTGTCATTGTAGTCAAACAATTCAGCTGACTCCTCCGTGTGTGATAGCGAGGCTACGGCAGGAGTAGCTGTGGACATGGAGGCTGCATTAGATGCTTTGGCAGCTGAGGTGGACTGTAAAGAACTACAATCCTGGCTGGCAGAGGACTCGGAGGATGAGGGTGGCCTGGTTAGCCAATCCATCAAGTCCTCTGTATGTTTCTGCTGCTTAAGACGACCAGCACAGTTAGAAAGGACAAGCGTGCCCCTGCAGAGGATGCACCACGTCCACCACGACCAGAGGCACAGCCTCCCGACACAGGGGCTGCTTGCCCTCTAATCGTTGTCTGGGAGCGTCTGCCTGTCCTTTTTGTTCTTTCAGACATGGTGAGTGATATATAGATTAAATATATACAGAACTCTGGTATAAAGATTAAAGATTTACAGAATTCTGGTATAACTCAGTGAGACACCCTGATAGCTGGCAGCCAGTGACAAGACACAGATTACAATTCCCTCCTATAAATCAGTGAGACCCCTTGATGGGTGGCAGTGAGAAGTCACAGATTACAAATCTCAGAAACCTCATATAAATCAGTGTGTCCCCCTGATGAGTGGCAGCCAGTGAGAACACACGGATTATAACCATTCCCAAATGTTTTGTAGAAATTTGTGACCCCCAAAATACTTTTTGCGTGAAGATTGTATTTGGGCCCTACATATATTTTCAGTGTCTCTTCAGCTCCTCCAGAATCTCCATCTCGCTCTGGGCTGCACCACACTCGTTCCTTTGGGCACTGCTTCAAATTCTGGTACTGCTGTTCCATCCACGAAAAAGGTCCTAGATACAAGGAACCAAACCCACCAGCTGTCAGTCAATGTAACAGATCTCTGTACCCCGATTGAGTCACATATGTTAATGTGGATTCCTTGCTGGACCCCCATTTCCAACCAGCAGTCTTTTGTCCCTTTTCTCCAGCCCATAGCCGAAACAGAAGGATGTGTACACTGAAAGCGCAGTGGTATCATCCCCTAGAAATGAGGCAACACACAGATCTTGAGGTTTAGAACTGACAGCTTCGGGAACTGAGCCTTTAATGAAATAATATATACAGTGTCAGGCGGAGCCGGTCAGTCAATGGAAAATGACACCCTAGTTTCTCACTATGGAGCCAAACATTGTGAGGGATGAGGGTATATGTAGTGATACACACGTTATTTATCTCTTGTTGTAATTTGATGCTTGAAATGAAAGAAAAACATCAGGAAGAAACTGAGCAGAATATTCCTGTGTAATTCCAGACACATTGTGCTTCCTCTAATCGTTCCTCCACAAGATCCGGCGGTCCAGGTAACCTGTGATAATGAATCCACTCACAGCCAGGGATCCGCTGAGCCAGAGGATCCTGGATCTAACTCTGGAGATGATCTTTCTGCTGACTGGAGAGGTAAGAGATTCCATGAGATTCCATATTGCTGCTGATATTAAATCCCTCTGGAGCTGTGTGACCCAGGAGACATTTCAGAGGCAGATCAGTAGTAGATTCATGTGTAAATAAAGGTTCCAGCACACCATACAGCACACTATGGAGATAACACACTGACACATACACAAAAGCATGGGGGGCCCAAGGGGGCGACATGTTTATACCTCTCTATATTGGCCTCACTCTCAATGTTTAGGGTCATATGGTGGTGAAGATCCATGAGATGGTCAGTGACAGCAGCCGTCACCAAATATCAGAAGGACACGGCAGGAACCAAAGCTTCAATATGGAGCCTCCACCTCACTCAGGAATCCATGAGCAAAACCATGAGAAGATCCTGGAGCTGAGCAATCAGATCATCCGTCTGCTGACTGGAGAGGTGAGGCTGCTGGGAATGGGACATTATACGCTAACACCAAGGCATGTGTCTGGATGGTGACTGTGTCATTGTGTGTGTCAGGTTCCTATACGCTGTGAGGATGTCACTGTCTATCTCTCCATGGAGGAGTGGGAGTATGTGGAGCGACACAAGGAGCTCTATGAGGACGTCATGATGGAGGATCACCAGCCTGTTATTACACGGGGTAAGAGATGCTTTAATTCTCATAATGTTTGTGTCCAATCCCAGAGCAACGTGTCCCAATAATCCCCTGAAATGTTGGCTGTGCCGTGTAATAGACGTGTTCCTGAATGTACGTCTCACGTGTTCATGTGATTTTCCCTCCAATAGATAAATCAGTATGGGGTGAATTTCACGCTGCGGTTTCTTTATGGGATATTGGATGTGAAAATGGAAGTGAAATTCTAAGCAATAATGTGGAAAAGGATCTGAACAAGAGGAGAAAAGGACCAGCTGAATCTGCAACATACACAGAGCGAGAATCTCTGGCGTCTGAAGAAAGACACGTCCCAGAGAAAGAGATTTATCCAATCACAGAACCCCCAGAATATTCACCCCCTGATATTAAGGAGGAACCGGCCTCATGTGACGAAGGAAATCTCCCAGACAGCGACATGTATGAACCCCCAGAACATACACAGACACAATATACCTCTACTTATACAGGGGCAGAATCCCAGTCACATGGAGAAGGAGATATCTCACATCCTGACATTTCTCCCCTCCCAGAACATACACAGACTGAATATCCATCTACTGACATTAAGGAGGAATCACCCACATATGGAGAAGGAAATCTCCCAGACAGCGACATGTATGAACCCCCAGAACATACACAGACTGAATATCCATCTACTGACATTAAGGAGGAATCACCCACATATGCAGAAGGAAATCTCCCAGACAGCGACATGTATGAACCCCCAGAACATACACAGACTGAATATCCATCTACTGACATTAAGGAGGAATCACCCACATATGGAGAAGGAAATCTCACAGACAGCGACATGTATGAACCCCCAGAACATACAAAGACTGAATATACAGCTGATAGTATGGGAGACTATTTTAAAGCCAATACAGACCCATTGGGAATAAAAATTCACCCGAGACCTTTTAAATGTTTCACTCAGGCCTCAGCTGTTGCAAAACCCATGACTCAACAAGGAGAAAATCCATTTAAATGCCCTGAATGTGGGAAATCTTTCACTCGGGCCTCAAAACTTACACTACATATAAGGATTCACACAGGAGAAAAATTATTTAAATGCCCTGAATGTGGGAAAGGCTTCATTCATTCCTCAGATTTTGCAAGACATAAAATGATTCACACAGGAGAAAAACCATTTAAATGCTCTGAATGTGGGAAAGGCTTCAGTAAAGCCTCAAATCTTACAATACATAAAATGATTCACACAGGAGAAAAACCATTTAAATGCCCTGAATGTGGGAAAGGTTTCGTTGTTGCATCCATTCTTGCAGAGCATATGAGGAGTCACACAGGAGAAAAACCATTTAAATGCTCTGAATGTGGGAAAGGCTTCAGTAAAGCCTCAAATCTTACAATACATAAAATGATTCACACAGGAGAAAAACCATTTAAATGCCCTGAATGTGGGAAAGGTTTCTTTTTTGCATCCATTCTTGCAGAGCATATGAGGAGTCACACAGGAGAAAAACCATTTAAATGCTCTGAATGTGGGAAAGGCTTCAGTAAAGCCTCAAATCTTACAATACATAAAATGATTCACACAGGAGAAAAACCATTTAAATGCCCTGAATGTGGGAAAGGTTTCGTTTTTGCATCCATTCTTGCAGAGCATATGAGGAGTCACACAGGAGAAAAACCATTTAAATGCTCCGAATGTGGAAAAGGCTACACAAACACCTCAAGTCTTACAATACATAAAAGGATTCACACAGGAGAAAAACCATTTAAATGCTCCGAATGTGGAAAAGGCTACACAAACACCTCAAGTCTTACAATACATAAAATGATTCACACAGGAGAAAAACCATTTAAATGCTCCGAATGTGGAAAAGGCTACACAAACCCCTCAAGTCTTACAATACATAAAAGGATTCACACAGGAGAAAAACCATTTAAATGCTCTGAATGTGGGAAAGGCTTCATTCGTTCCTCAGATTTTGCGAGACATAAAAGGATTCACACAGGAGAAAAACCATTTAAATGCTCTGAATGTGGGAAAAGCTTCACTAACACCTTCAATCTTACAATACATAAAAGGATTCACACAGGAGAAAAACCATTTAAATGCTCCGAATGTGGGAAAAGCTTCACTAAGGCCTCAAATCTTACACTACATAAAAGGATTCACACGGGGAAAAACTAATGTAAAGCATCTTAATGGGAAATGTTTTTCTTTAAGGACTTCTTGAACATAGAAGGAGTCGGAGGTTAAAACCCTTTTTATATAAAATATTTCACATTTATAAATAGAGGGAATATTGAAAACAAACCATATATTGGAAAACGTATATTACAGTGGTGGAATTGCGGGTTTAGGTTATAATATAAAAATGCAGCTTTTACTGTACAGCTTTTCTGAATTCTTTATGTATAAAAATGTTAACGTTAAAGTAGGAACCTGCTAATCATAAATTTTCGCTCGAATCGAATCTCGAATCAAATCGGCTGTTAGTTTCGAATTCGAATCGAATATCGAATCGAATCGAAAAATTACGAAAAATGCCGCTTTCGAGCATTTTGTGTACGATACAGCCTGGATAGGTATGCTTTGTTTGTGCATGCAGGTTCAGCTGACGGTACAGCTGCAATCTAACAGATTTGTTTCATTAGTTGGTTATAGCAAAGTATTTCACATCATAAAAATCAAACGTAAAATAAAAACTTCAAATGCAAGCTTAAATTATTGCAACTTTGCAAACTTTATTGAAATGATCTAAATAACCATACTAAATTACAAAGTTACATTAGGCCTAGGTAGGGCTGTAACCGCTGTATAGCCTTTATTTAACCTTCCACTGTCACGGAATGGCCCAACACCCTCAGCCAGGGGCGGTGCATAGTGGCACTCATACCCATGGACACTTAGGTGCTGTGGCACCCACGGAGTTTTAAGTACTTTTTATTTTAGATGTGGATTTGTGTGTGGTGTAATAAAGTGTCCCCCGTGTGTATTGTGAAATGTATTCCCTTTGTCTGCCTCGCCCGCTGCCATTTTCTGATCGCCTCGTGGTTCAGATCAGAATACTCGGATTGTAAAATGGCCGAATCGGCAACTCCCCGATTCGTAACGGCCAATACGAATCGGGGCCAGGGTGCCTCCTGCCAGCGAGGGCCAATGGGTCTTGTGTGGGCGGGCAGTGATCCCCATTGTATTCATAAGTGTGTAAAGTTGATAAATGCGTGTGTTGTGAAAAATAAAGGCAGATTTACCAGTGCATCCAGCCTCGCCTGATGACTTTTATTCTCCGCCGCATTATATTGTCTGAGCACCCCGCGAGGTCTCAGGGTGCGGTGTCCAGCTTATGTTCCGAGCAGTTCGCGGTGGGATCCGAACCGAAGGCGCGGACCGCGTACGCGCTTCGGTATACCAAGTGAGTGGTGATCAGATCCGAAGATTTCCCCGGCCCGTAAGATCCGAAAAGTCTTCCGTTTTAAGATACGAATATTCCTCCGTTTAAAGATCCGAATATTCCTCCGTTTAAAGATCCGAATATTCCTCCGTTTTAAGATCCGAATATTCCTCCACTTAAGATCCGAATATTCCCCTGCGGCAGATCCGATCTCCGTATTCGGCCGGCCGCTCCACAGACGTCCCACACCCACAAGGTCAGTGAACCAGCTGCTCGAGACGCTGAGTACCGTGTTGCTCAGTGGTCGGGCTGGTTCTACGCAGGGGTCCCCTCCACCGCCCGCTAACCCTTCCCCAGGGTCACTCCAGGCCGCACGAGACGCCGAGTGCCGCGTCACTCGGTAGTCGGGCCAGCGGTAAGCGCCGGGGGCATGCAGATAGAGCACACCCGCAGGCGGACAACATCCCATTCCGTCATATCCACTATAAGTTTTTTAACTTTACTTTACTTGAGGGACGTGCGGTGAGGTCAATGGGGTGAGGCTGGTCAGAGCTAGATATACACAGATATATTAACTAACTTTCTGCGGTTTGTGTTTAGTTGTAAAATAAAATGATAGAGAAAAAAAGTTTTTCTGTGCCCCTGTCATACTCTGTAAGTCTGTATCTGCCACTAGAGGAAGCAGGGGGAGCTGCCTGGGCCCCTTCCTGTCAATCAGATGCCAGCCTTCAATGCAGGTGGTTTTTTTTTAATGGCTTGGACCAATGGTGCTTTCCCATTGGTCCAAGCTATTCCATTGGTCTGTCAGGGCCTCTGAGGCTCTGACGACCTTTCCAGCAGCGCTCAGGAAGTTGGCAGCGCGCGTGTGTTCCTATTCGAACAGACGCGTGGCTGCAGACCTCCTGAGCAGCAGGCAGCAGCAGCCTACGCGATTTGCATAGCGGGGAAGCATACAACCGCTACGCAAATTGCGTAGGCTGTAAAAGAATGTGCACAGAGGAAAAGGCAGACTGACAGAGGACAAAGCCGACATTGGGGGAGCGTGGAGCAGGAGCTGAGTTTCTTTTATTATTTTAACGCTGGCTTAATGGCAGGTGACCGTGTGAGAGGCTCTGCCTCACCTGCCTACCCTGACGGCACGTGCCTGCTTTACTAACATGTCAATATTTGTCAAAATAGTAGTAAATCTTTGTTATTCCGAGCCCAAATCAGAGTTTCTGCATTAGTTCTCGAGAGGTTGTAGCGAAGATCTGTTATTATTTGTCCGCCAACTGAATTAACCCTTTCTGATGAACAGTTCGTTGCTTGTATAGCAAGTAAGTTGCGCGCCACACTAGACAACAGTGGTAGGATACTTTTATTTTCCTTCCAATACTGCAACGGATCACTATCACGTTCACTTATGGGCTGCTTCAAATATGCACTGACTTCACTTTCAAGTTGTTGAGCCGTTGACCAGGTGCTGGTGGCTTCTTCTTTCTTTGCATCGTCTACTTTTTTAAACACGGAATCGAGCAGGCTTCCTTTATGACTGGACTTGTCGACAACAGTTGACTCAGACTGTACGGCGCTATCGGTGGCACTCGTCTGGGCATTGGATTCAGGTGCACCGGAGTTGCTATTGCTCGTAGTAGGCCAAGGTGGTGAAGACGTCGACAGTGCAATATTCTCTATGTAAACTTTTGCTTGTGTCACTTGATGTTCAGGGAATAACGCAGTTTTGAATCTGGGGTCAATGAAAGTGGCTGCTAATAGGTAGTCTTTGGACAAATCAAATCGCGTATTCAGTTGACGTAAAAGCTCATTACGAAAGCATTGAATGCCAGGCGTAGCAAGAGTGGCACTGGCAAGCTCTTCTTTTAGATCCGAAATACATGGTATAAGCAAACTAACGCTTACATGCGTGTCAGCACTCAAAATTGTTGTAGCCTCTGCTGTTGGTTTGAGTAATGGGAGAACATTCTTCAGCGTATCTTGCAACTGCGTTGAAAGTGGTTGTGGAGGGCTTCGTGCGCACTTTTTGTTCATTGCACAATCGACGAGGGCCAAAGAAATTGACTCGTAATTTCTAGAAACCCAATCCATCAGCAGATATGTACTATTGAAACGTGTTGTAACATCAAGTGGTGGTTTGGATTCGGGTAAGCCCTTATCAACTTGATATTTTGTCAATACAGCTTGTCCCACAGCTGATGAGTGAAAACACCCAGCAATGTAATGCAAACAGCCTATAAGATTTGTTACTGTTCTTTGAACGTCCAATGCTGCATTTATAGTCAGCTGCAAAATGTGAGCAGCGCCGCCACTGTATGTCCAGGATTTCAGCAGTACAAGGCATTGTGTTTGTTGTGTCTGTTGTGGCAAATAGGATTTTCTCTTCACCAAATCCATGCTTAGCCAACTCGTTGGAAATTATTTCAGAAGTTTTCCTCGCTGTATGGTCAGCTTCCAAATTCTCTAGGTTGACCACAGATAAGCATCGGGATTGCATTACCCACGATGACTCGGATATGTAATGTATTGTAAGCACCAAATAATTTGACTTATTGTCAGCCTTCCAGTGATCAAACGTGATGGATGGTCGGCAGTCATTAATTTCAGACCCGAGGAACTGCACTAACTTCTGGTGCAAGTTATTTGCCAGGTCATCGAGCTTACGTGACATTGTGGTTGGGTGGGGCGGGTGATAGCGGCCACTAGTTAACACTGAACACAAATTCTTAAATCCACTTGCTGCTGCTCTCTCAAATGGCCGGCCATCTGCTACAATAAACTTCAAAACTGCTGCATCAGACTTTTTTTAGTAGACGGGTCAAGTGTCAAACTGTACGCTGAAATGTAAGTCTGCTTTTTCATAGCACGGCCTTCTGTCATTGGCAGTGAATGACGTTGTGCCACTGCCGACACCAATGTTTTCTTCTTTGTATCATCGGTCTTGGCCTGTTGATACACGGACGGATGCTTTCTTTCTAGGTGAGACCAAAGATGGGATGTTGTGCCAGTAGCTTCCAATGAGAATGCTTTTTTGCATACTTTGCAAGTTAAGGAATCTTCCTTCACTTCAAAATGATTTTTCACAGATGACATTTTGAATTTAATCATTGATTTGTCTACAAAGATAAATAAAAAATTTGTATTTTAAAAAAAAGTTGGCTTAATTAATGGGAAAATAAAGGGGTATATTCTAAGTTGGAGCTTGTATATCTGTGCATGTTCCTTTCAACATTCTTCACATTCATTTCACATATAATTTATCTCCCAAGTCTCCAAGATGTCGGCCAGCTCCGGGAGAGGATCATGATTTGTCGCTTTTCGGCGCCGAATCGTGATCCGGCACCCAAGGGGTTAAAGGCAGGCACGGTTTGGAAGGGCAGGCTGTGCCCTTCCAAACCGTGCCTGCCTTCAGCCGCAGGACCCTGGCGATCGGGAGGGAGAGAGATCAGAAGGACCTGACCCCCTCCCTTTCAGGTACCTCCTCCGCACATGCGGGGGGGGGGCGCCTGAATTGGATGTCATTCGCCGCCGCGATGACATCTAATGATGCCGGCGGCGGCCCCGGGTGCTGGGCTGACATCGAGGATGTCAGCCCGCACCGGGTGGCACAGCGAAAGGCCGGAATCCGGCCGATCGCTGGCTGCAAATGGAGGACGCGCTCAGCGCACGCAACAGTACCTGCGGGTGGACACGCTGAGCGTGTCCTCCGCAGCGAAAGGGTTAATGTTCATTCAGTGGTTTATCAGGGTTATTCAAAGAGAATCAAAAAGTCACGCACGTTCGGTGACTTTTCGTTCTCTTCAATTCGGTTCATTTTGCCGATCCCATTTCGGCGTATGTACATGCAGTGTATTCAGCAAACACCACAGGGCCGTCGAAGTGCAGGGAAAAGCCACCAAAAACCTGCCGGAAACTCACCGCAAAACCCAGCGAATGCATGCTGAAAATCCGCAAAAACATATGGATTAACCCCGTCGGAAAAACCCGAACAGGAGCCGATCACACGCCGCGCAGACGTCAGAAAAAGCCAACACCGCAGACGAATGGAGTGAAAAAAAAACAGTTTGCTTGAATGTTTGAAAAGTGAAACGACTGAACGAAAATGTCTGAAATTTACATATAAAATCCAATGAATGAGAATAAAAAGGCTGTTACAGAGAAAAGAACAAACGTTTCGGGAGATCACCAAGATACAAAGTGATCCTGTAAAGGGATCCCTGTGCTGTGTGATCCTGTGTGATCTCTCATGCTGAGCTGCACACAGGGAGATCACCAAGATACAAAGTGATCCTGTAAAGGGATCCCTGTGCTGTGTGATCCTGTGTGATCTCTCATGTTGAGCTGCACACAGGGAGATCACCAAGATACAAAGTGATCCTGTAAAGGGATCCCTGTGCTGTGTGATCCTGTGTGATCTCTCATGCTGAGCTGCACACAGGGAGATCACCAAGATACAAAGTGATCCTGTAAAGGGATCCCTGTGCTGTGTGATCTCTCATGCTGAGCTGCACACAGGGAGATCACCAAGATACAAAGTGATCCTGTAAAGGGATCCCTGTGCTGTGTGATCCTGTGTGATCTCTCATGCTGAGCTGCACACAGGGAGATCACCAAGATACAAAGTGATCCTGTAAAGGGATCCCTGTGCTGTGTGATCTCTCATGCTGAGCTGCACACAGGGAGATCACCAAGATACAAAGTGATCCTGTAAAGGGATCCCTGTGCTGTGTGATCCTGTGTGATCTCTCATGCTGAGCTGCACACAGGGAGATCACCAAGATACAAAGTGATCCTGTAAAGGGATCCCTGTGCTGTGTGATCCTGTGTGATCTCTCATGTTGAGCTGCACACAGGGAGATCACCAAGATACAAAGTGATCCTGTAAAGGGATCCCTGTGAATCACAGAAATAGAAGCCCCTCCTTACATTTACCCCAAGTTAACCCTTTCTCTGCTGGTTGGTCAAACAGCAGGGAAAGGGTTAACTTGGGGTGTTGTGTCGGATCTAGTTCGTCGTCGAGAGCTGTTCCAAGCAGCCTTTGGCAAAAATCGGAACTCCGCCTACTCTGGCTCCAGCAAATCAGCGCCTCCCAATCTCACGCCCCTGTACAGCCCCCCCCCTGCACAGTTGATGTATAGGTTGTTGCCCTTCTGGCGCTTCCCAAGCTCGTGCACGAATGTATTGCGTGTATGCTGCCACTAGGGGGTTGTAGCAGAGCCCTACCACTGCTACCTGAGTACTATGTAAGGTGGGGGGGGGGTCCCCACTATGCGGCGCTCCTCGCGGATAGGTGAATATCCCCAGATAGTTCGGACTCCTATCTCCAGTAGGTGTGTCCAGGGCAGTATATTAGGCCCATAGGTAGGAACAATCTGTGGATTTAACAACAGTACATACAATGTTTAGTTAAAATATGCACAATAGGCTACTGATATCGTTATACCTTATCCAAGGTTGCCACCTGGTGGCTTATCAGTGTATAGCAGTGTCCTTAAGAAATGATAAAGCTTTTGCAAAGTTTTAGTCCTCTTTTTCTGAGAAAGAATAAATGTCCGTTAATCCGCCTTATGTTCGGGTTCCTCTCTCTTGATCTTGAGCCTCCAAGACAGAGAGTGGGGGTTAGGTGAGGGAAAGTAAATGTTGAGGAATATTTTAATCTTTCTATGAATGCGTATTCTTATATCAAATTGATCCTCAGATAAACTCTTTGTATGAGAGTAGGAAACAGATGTTGAACACCTGCCTCAATCCTTGAAGGATCATCAATTATGGCTTCCAGCATTTATTGAGGAAGGATTCATTAAGTCAAGGTCTTTGTTTGTTTCTGACAAAGACTGTAAGAGTTACCACCTAAGCTCTGTTTGATGTAGGAAGAGAGCATTGAATAGGTGTTAAAGGATGTTGTAAAGTTTTTCACTGTTTAGGGTTAATTTGAATAACATATTGTATCCCAGCTCTTTTGTTTGAAATGGTTTGGAAAACGCGGCAAAAGCTTGGATATTACAGGATGTGTTTTATTGTGTTACTGTGACGTCATTTTCTGTACTTAAGGAGACCATGTGTATGGTTATTCAGAGGGCAGTAACTAAAAGACTTAGAACCTATGTTTGGTGTCTGTGGTTATTCCTCTCTCCAGATATCTGCGATTCTCAATTTGTAGTTTTATGTTATCTAAGAAAATAGTAAACACAGCCGGTTGTGAGAAAGAACAGAGGACTGACCAACGCCAGAATATAACATCATAACAATTTGGTGTCGTAGAAGTGGACGAATATCTTGAAGTTAAAGGTAAGAACACTTCATGTTTAGTGCTGTCTTCTTACCTTTTTAATTTCTCTGATATTTAAGAACCCACATGGTGTTTTTTGTTTGTGGATGTATTGTGGTATTGGTCGGAAGTCTAGTTGCCTCTGTATTTTATGTAGGTATAGAGTCCTGCATATGGTAGTAGGTATCAAGTCCTGCTCATGGGTTAAGGGGTATAGAGTCCCGCTTAATAGATTTGTGGATTGAGTCCACGTATGAAACTACAAATTGGAATCAAACTTTTTGTTTTGTCATTGTTTGTCTTGTTTTGTTTTATGCGCTATGCTGTATTGATTGATGCTCTGATGTTATTAGTTTGAGTATCGAGTCCCAAGCTACTGTATACGAGACATTGTGTTTAGCTCACATGTGCTCAAGCCCAGAGTTGGAGGTATAGAGTCCCCAAGGCTTTCTCTATATGGAAAGAGATATACAGATGGACTTGTAGAAATCATATTCCTCCCTTTGTGTTTTGTGTTTGTTTGTTTTTGTTTTGTTATGTGAAGCTTCATTGAGTGTTTTATATTGTTGTGTTGATGGTTATATTGTTTTGTTGCATTACCATATTTCTGTGTATTTTTGAGTCTGATCGAATCACGTAATTTCAATAAGCCTGAGATTTTCTTATTTTCATGTTGCTGGTCTATCTTCTATTTCTTTCTTTGATCTCATGGATTTTTCTCCATTTGAATTTTAAAAAACACCATATGAACTGTGGACGTTTAATATGAGCCGCAGACTAGTTTCAATTCTCATATAGGGCTTAGATGTTTTAGTTTATAAACAACCTCCTTTGTCTTTATTTAATTGAGGCTGTTAGGAAAATATTTGATTGGCCCCTAATTGATCAACTCATACACAGTTTTTATGGATGCGATAATTACAATATTGGTATTTCAGGAGGATGATGATGATGATATGTGTATGTTTGCAGTACCCTGCGTATTTTTTCGTATGTTGCGTATGTTGTCTTTTGTTTGCTTGCTAGTGGAAATGGGCTGTGTCAGTGTATATATATGTATAGGATGACTGCATTGCTGTTTATTAGTGCTTTATGATGGTGTATCTTATCTTGAACATAAATCGGAATACATAATGGCTGCCACAAATAAAGGGTTTGCTAGACCTATAATATAGCATTAGTTTAATTTATTATGTGTTTCGTTTTTGTGTCAGGATGAAGAGAAGCTGGATTTGGAGTTCTTGAATTTGGTGTGATATTGTCTGTGTGTGTGCATTTGTTTCAGGAGTATGAATTAGATTTGTTCTATGGTAATGTGAGATGATGCTGATTTTTCTAGTGTGGTGTTTCGGAGTGATTTTTGAATGGGGCACAGGCACAATTGATGTGTGTTTGGCTGTGTGTGCTGGGAGTGATGGTATGTGCAATGTGCCCAGTCTTCAAATGCTTGATCTTTTCAGTACTTGCATGAGATTTTTCACACCTAATCTACTAAATGACTTCTAATGGCATGGAATCCTTGCATGTGTTGAAATAATCCTTGTAACTTTAAGTATCAAGTGTTTTTTTTGTTTTTTTCTTTTCTCTGATTGTGGGCTGTGAGCAGCTTTTGCCCTGAAGCCTTTTTTACCAAAAAAAAAAAAAAAAAAAAGAGGGACTGAGAGAAAAGATTTAACAGTATGTAGTAATTTGAAATGGAAATTGGATGGATTAATTAGTAATGAAGGCAATACGTATGTGGGAATAGAAAGAAAGTTTTTTTTTGTTTTTTTTATATATAAGGAATTTATAAGAGATGGTAATTTTAAATGTCTTAAGCTACAGGAATTCGCAACATGTTGACACTAATGTGAACACGGATTTGCTTTCTTTTCAGAAAACATTTGATTAGTTTGGTCATTGCTAATTGGGGATCTGTGCACGTAAACAATTGATAAGATCTGAAACTAAAAAATGATTATCTTAACATGTGCTTTAAAGTTTTTATTTCCAGGATACAATGTTTGCTATAGCCAAAGATTTTGATACGCATAGAGATCAAGGCTCTGCGATAAGAATATTTACTGATTGATGAATGCTAGCAGAATGATCTATATCTTCAAGCAAGTTTTTGTTACTTATTGCCAATTTATACAGCTGATACGGTGCAAAGATTGAATTGTCAAGGATCTACATTTTAAATCACAAGTTCCATCAAGGTTTTACGTCACAGTTGATGCATATTATAAGAAAGGTTATTCATTAAATCGAAGAAGATTTTGTCAGAGTTTGCACCAGCAAAGCGTGACACATGATTCTTTATCTACTCTACAACTATAACATTGTTTCATTTTTTTTTAAAAAAAGAAGACAAAAACATATGCATTTTCAAGATCGTTCACTTTGACGAAGTCACCCCAGATGACATTTGTTTACAGAAAGCTCAAGCTATAATATGTCCAAGTGGTTATATTATTTTATTGATGGTTTTAATTACATGATTGTATAACTTGCTGAATTGGCAAACTATGTTTCACTGTTCTTACGTATCTGTATGTGGTTCTTCAGAGAAATTAATTATTGGGTATGTTATTTTTTTTATCCTTGTCTTTTTATCATGCTAGGATATATTTTTAAATTTGGGTCTAAGAGTTTAGGCAAACCATGAATATTGCAATTAAAAGTAATTAACAGGGTTTTTAATACATGTATTCAGTTTAGGCAGCATGATTGATGAGGCATTGCTAGAGTTTTTATGTTTTCGTTTGGCATTTGGATTTATCCCAATGTGCTACATTTCATTGAGATTTCTTTTTTCTCGCATCCTGAAGTTTAAAGTTAACTTAGTGGGTCTGATATTCAGTTTTTGGTTGGGTTATATGATTTAAGACTCTATTTTAGGATTGGGTACTTAGAGAGATATGGTGGCCATGCAAACATTTTAAAAATATATATATAAATAACCATTTAAATATGTAATTGCCATTAACCCCACACTGCCACAATATCACCAGGAAAAAAACCTTGTAATTACGACATAGTGATACATAGCCTTCCTATTAACCCCTAAAATGACATTTGTTAAGGGAAACCTTGATGTTCTTGAGCCCAGAATATGCTTGAGGGCGAGAGAAATATCAATTCCTGGTAAAGTAATGTATCCTTCTTGGTAAAGTAATGTATAAATAAAGAAATGTATACAGTGTCAGGAATAACGCTTGCCCATTAACCCTTTATATATACAACTAAACCAAAGGGAAAACTAAAGTATTATACAATGTGATATATAGCCTGACTGTTAACCCCTTTCATGTTGAGCTATTTGCACTCTGAAAAGAAAGAGTTAAAAGGAGTGCTACTTTTTAAAAAAAAAAAAAAAGTAGGATGTGTCCAAGTTATGTGCTTGGATTGATAACATATTAGCCCTGATTTTAAAAGATAAAATTATAAGAGTATTATAAGAGTTGTTTTGTAACAATTTTTCTTTTCATTTTAATTGGTGGAGTCATTGGTCACAGATTAACTGAGTTTTTTAAAATGGGAGAATGCGCACGTCAGTGCTTTGGCGGCAGAGTTAGAGTTTCATTACGTTTTTATAAATAAAACCTTCGAGGGAAGAGATATGGAGTAATATCTATATGCTTTTAGTCAAGGTTTGGGGAATATTATTTTTGATTTTGGCCTGGTCATAAATTAGGAGATGTGTTTATCTGTGTATTTTTCTTTACAAAAACTAACGTTTTATTTTTTCAGTTTCATGTCTGAATACATGAGGATTTTTGTTTGTAGACACACCCTCTCAGTCCTCTTTCCATATTTTTATTGAGATACCGGTATACTTTCATTGTCATCATTGTGGGACTTGTAAGTCTGAAGATTATAAGGACATAGTGACTGTCATCAGAGGATCATGGAGATTTTCAAGTGCGCACCTGAGTCAATGCTAAGACACAGGTAAAATGCAATCAAGCACTTTGTCAAAGGACTACCACCGACTTCTTTCACCTGCTTGACATACAAGGAGCAAGGTACGAAGACAAGCTGGTATAAACCAGTGAAAACAATCAAGCCATGTTGGTTTGTCACTATTCTTTGTCACTTAAAGTGTCCTTTGGACGAAGATTTTTATACAGAGCAAATCATTGCATCTTCATTATGACTATTATTCTTTTACAGACCATTAAAGTTTTTATACAGAGGCTGATGAGAGGTGGTGCTACAGATGAAGCGATGTGTTATGAGACTGTCTTGTAATCAGGAAAATATTACAGATAAATACACAGATTTTTATATTCTTTTTTTTTCTAACTATTGCAGTATTATAAGCATTAAAATTATGATGTTATTCCCTTGGAATAAAATAGGGGAACTGTTGAGGAATATTTTAATCTTTCTATGAATGCGTATTCTTATATCAAATTGATCCTCAGATAAACTCTTTGTATGAGAGTAGGAAACAGATGTTGAACACCTGCCTCAATCCTTGAAGGATCATCAATTATGGCTTCCAGCATTTATTGAGGAAGGATTCATTAAGTCAAGGTCTTTGTTTGTTTCTGACAAAGACTGTAAGAGTTACCACCTAAGCTCTGTTTGATGTAGGAAGAGAGCATTGAATAGGTGTTAAAGGATGTTGTAAAGTTTTTTCACTGTTTAGGGTTAATTTGAATAACATATTGTATCCCAGCTCTTTTGTTTGAAATGGTTTGGAAAACGCGGCAAAAGCTTGGATATTACAGGATGTGTTTTATTGTGTTACTGTGACGTCATTTTCTGTACTTAAGGAGACCATGTGTATGGTTATTCAGAGGGCAGTAACTAAAAGACTTAGAACCTATGTTTGGTGTCTGTGGTTATTCCTCTCTCCAGATATCTGCGATTCTCAATTTGTAGTTTTATGTTATCTAAGAAAATAGTAAACACAGCCGGTTGTGAGAAAGAACAGAGGACTGACCAACGCCAGAATATAACATCACAACAGTAAATATCCAGAAAACCAAGTGGTTTCTTGATTACACTTACTTTAAGAATCTTGTCCCCCAAAGGTCTTTAAACTGTTACACCGATGCACACCTCATTAGTTCGCCTTCCTCTGCTCCTGCGATGTTCCTTTGTGCGGTCTGACTTCCACGGATCCAATGTTGCCCTTCTCTGGGTACCAGGATACTTGTGGGGTCTGAGATTTTGGAATAAGAACACTGGATGCAGGGATACGGCAAAAAGGGTTTAATATCGGTGGAAAAACAATAAAACAATAAAACAGGGTCAAGTGGTAGATATTTCTTATAAAAATATATAAAAAATGGTCCTCCAAAACGCGTTTCGCTAGGTTGCCACTAGCTTCATCAGTTGGATGTCTCTTCGTCTTGGAGGCTCAAGATCAAGAGAGAGGAACCTCGGGTAGCCTGTTCGGATAGATCGCGAACTCCGAACATTTTGGCGTGTTCGGTTCGGGGAAAAAAAAGAAATTTTGAAAAAAGTATAAAAAATGCTTAAAAAATACTAAAAAATCGAGAAATAAAGAGACTCTTTACTGCAGAATATTATAAGCAACGGTTTATTAGATATTGAATTAAAAACTAATGTCTAGGTGCAAAGCTTCTCACCTCTACATGACCTTTTTTTTCTTCAAACGGGCACATCAACAGATGTTTTAGCCTGGTCTAATCAATTTGATACATTTTATGTAGAATGAAGGTGTGGGGTGTCTGCTTCTGTTCTGAGTGAGTAATTTCCCTCCTAAAACTTCCTAATATGCTGCATTTAACTGCTGTGTGAAAAAATACAAAATTTCCTCATTGCCCGCTTTTAACCACTTCGATGCGGAGGACGCGCTCAGCGCGTCCTCCGCATGGCTGCTGCTGTGCTGAGGACGCGCTCAGCGCGTCCTCACTTTGGGGTCAGCCTTCGGCCGGGTTCCGGCCGATCGCTGGCCCCCCCGGTGCGGGCTGACATCCTCGATGTCAGCCCAGCATCCGGAACCGCCGCCGATGACATTAGGTGTCATCGCGGCAGCGTGATAACACCTAATTCAGGCGCCCCCCCGCATGTGCGGAGGAGGCGCCTGAAAGGGAGGGTGGGAGGTCCTTCGGACCTCTCTCCCTCCCGATCGGCGTCATTGCAGGGGTTAACCCAGGCACCATTTGGAAGGGCACAGCCTGCCCTTCCAAATGGTACCTGGCATTAACCCCTGGGGAGCTGGATCGCGAATCGGCGCTGAAAAGCGCCGGTTCGTGATCCTTTCCCGGAGCTGGCCGACATCTTGGATGTCGGCCAAGCCTCCGGGAACTCCCCCTGAGGACTGGCATGTGCAAAGCACGATGACGCCAGTCCTAGAGTTTAATCCCCTAACTGCCACCAACAGTGGAGATAGGGGGTTCCAATGAACTCCCTATCTCCCGATCCGTGGCAGCTAGGGGTTAAAGTTTGGTATTGTTGGATCGGCCAGAGCATGGCCGTTCCAACGATAGCAAACTCGAAAGTGAAAAAGTTTGTAAAAATAAATAAATAAATAAAATAAAAATAAAAAAATATTTAAAAAAAAAATTATAAAAAAAAATAAACACTTTTTTTCTTTTTTTTGGTTCGTTAATGCAGCAATATTGTTCCCATTTCAATTATAATGTGAACAATGATGCTGCACTAACGATTTTTGTATGCAGTGCGTTTGTTAAAAATCGTGTAATTTTCCCCAAAAAAAAAATGTAACGAGACCCCATCTCTAATTTTTTTAACAAGCGCACCCCATACAAAATATAACCGCAATTGCTCGCATGTTAAAATGTAAAACAAAAACTTTACACATTGTAAATTATTGAAAATTCATATTTTATTGCATTTTTTGTTATAATATATAGACTGGACCTGACGTATACATATAATAATGACATATTATGAATCTGCCGAGTCTGACTGAAAGAACGATATATAATATGTCTGGGTCATATACTAAAATAAGCCTTCAAAACGCGTTTAAACATGATGAGAAAAAACGCTAAAAATGACCTCAGTACAGAGGCAGGAAAAGCCTCAGCAGCGAAAGGGTTAATATCTAAAGCAATGTTATTTTTCACTTCGGGATTAAACATTCACAGGGTTATTCAGAGAGCGGTGAAAAGCAGGAGAATAACTGGAGAAGTGAAAATTCTAGGTCAAAATAGCCGAACCAGAAAAATTCTCCCATTTATCTCACTTTCCAAATCGGCTATTTGGTCTAGAATTTTCCATTCTCCAGTCATTCTCCTGCTTTTCACCGCCAAAAAATCAGTAAACTTTTTCTGCGTGTCCAAAAATGTCTCCTCTTTTCATACAGGCTGCCGCCCCAAGCAGTTGTTTATGGATAGATTAAAGGAAAACTGTTTACCATAATTTAAAACGTCATTTTTTTGTTTTTTACATATTTCTATACATCCTAGAAATCCGCCACTTCACGGGCAGGTTATGGGACCTCCTAGGCACACATATTTGAAGGAATTTTTCGTTTTTATTTTTAACCCTTATTTCATGGAAAACTCTCTGTCCCTTTAACCACTTGAATGCTAAGGACGCGCTCAGCGCGTCCTCAGCATTCCCGCTGGTATGCGGAGGACGCGCTGAGCGCGTCCTCGCATTGGGGTCAGCGTTCGGCGCGGTTCCGGCCGATCGCTGGCCCCTCCGGTGCGGGCTGACATCCTGGATGTCAGCCCGGCATCCGGAGCAGTGGCCGCCATTATTATGTGTCATCGCGCCCCCGCGATGACACATAATTCAGGCGCCCCCCCCGCATGTGCGGAGGAGGCGCCTGAAAGGGAGGGGGGGGGAGGTCCTTCGGACCTCTCTCCCTCCCGATCGGCGGCTCACAGGGGCTTAACCCAGGCATCATTTGGAAGGGCACAGCCTGCCCTTCCAAATGATGCCTGGCATTAACCCCTGGGGAGCTGGATCGCAAATCGGCGCTGAAAAGCGCCGATTTGCGATCCTTCCCGGGAGCTGGCCGACATCTTGGATGTCGGCCAAGCTTCCGGGAACTCCCCCAGAGGACTGGCGTCATCGTGCGCAGCACGATGACGCCAGTCCTAGCATTAACCCCTAACTGCCACGAAGTGTGGAGATAGGGTGTTCCAATGAACTCCCTATCTCCCGATCCGTGGCAGTTAGGGGTTAAATTTTGATATCGTTGGATCGGCCAGAGCATGGCCGTTCCAACGATACCAAACATGAAAGTAAAAAAAATTGTAAAAAAAAAAAAATAAAAAAAAATAAAAAATTAAAAAAAAAAAAAAAAAAAAACACTTTTTTTTTTTTTTTTGTTTTGTTAATGCAGCAATATTGTTCCCATTTCAATTATAATGTGAACAATGATGCTGCATTAACGATTTTTGTATGCGGTGCGTTTGTTAAAAAATGGTGTCATTTTCCCCAAAAAAAAATGTAACGAGACCCCATCTCTAATTTTTTTAACAAGCGCACCCCATACAAAATATAACCGCAATTGCTCGCATGTTAAAATGTGGAAAAAAACACTTTACACGCTGTAAATTATTGAAAATACATATTTTATTGCATTTTTTGTTATAATATACAAACATGACATAACGTATACATATAATAATGACATATTATGAATCTGCACAGTCTGCCGGAAAGAACGATATATAATATGTCGATGTCATATACTAAAATAAGCCTTAAAAACACGTTTAAACATGATGCGCAAAACAGGTAAAAAATGACCTCAGCACAGGGGCGGGAAAAGCCTCAGCAGCGAAAGGGTTAAAAACGTTTTTTTTTTTACTTTTTGTCCTTGTTTCCTGTCCCCCAGGGCACTACCCGGACCCCCATACACCTTTTATGGCAAATATCTAGCATATATGCCCTCTTGGCAATCAGATTTTGAGTCCCATTGATTTGTATAGAGTTCGAAACCAAACTCGGGGGTGTCGGCTCATCCCTACTCAGCGCACAGAGGGGATATGGCTCAGCAGTGAAGGGGTTAATGTAATCAATCAGCTTATTTAACCCTATAAATGCAAATCAAACGAAAAGCACTGAATGAACATTAAGGACAAGAAAGCATTTTATAATGTTCAGTGATCAGAATCAGTGCGTCTGTTCAATGTTTGTTACAATAAAGTTTATTTAAAAAAACAGCAAAAAAAAAAGCCCTTTGAGTGGAGGTCACATGTTTCCTGTCCAGAGTGGAGCTCCAGTCTGCAGCCAGACCCTTCTGGGATTGTGGGAGATTTGTTGTGTCACTGCTCTCCAGGCTGTGTGTTTAGCGCTCTCTGCTGCTGACACACAGGGAGGGGGAGGGGATTTGCTGTGTGCCCAGAGACACACACAGAGGAAGGAGGCCTCACACGGCGGCTCTGTCTCTTTCTATCAGTAAAGGTAGGTTTTTTGGTTATTTGCGGGCGCTCCTCACGGTGAGCTGAACGGTAACGTCTACGTCTGCGCTTTTACAACGCTAAGCTCAGCAGATAAAGCCCAGTTATTTATATAGCGCCCACATACTCTGCGGCGCCGCTGCTTTTGGCGTTTGCTGGCGTGGTTCATTGTGTCGGCTTCACGCGGCTCCTGGGGTTAAAACATCCTCAGTTGCTCCATTGTTTAGAAATCCTCTTTTTCCTGTACTGCGCTACGGGACTTGTTAGCGCTTTATAAAAACTTGTACCTGACACTCTGGGCTCTCTCAGCTGGTGCGAGTAACCCGAGCGTCAGCCTGTTTCCACGTTAGCATCAGGTAAATTCAGTCTAGCGCCCGGCGATAATGTTAGCAACGACGCTAATCTTTAGTGTTTGGAGCTCTGTGGGAATCCCTCCCATGGAGGTGAGGATTGGCTTACTGACACGCTCTGGTATATAGACCCCTGGCTTCGTTTCCTATCGATCCTTATTTGTGTATTCTGCTCTGTTTACCAACACAGGGCTAAAACATTTACCGACCACTTCTAAGGATCGGAGGGAAAGGATAGACGTACTGCGTACGAGGATCAATACCGAGTTCTGGTAGGGAACGTGACACTTGCATTGAGTATGTCAGCAGCTTTATGTTACATTTTCCCTGGTTTTGGCTGTGCCCCTCTGACGTTCCCCGGGACAGACCTGGTGGGATCCCTGGCAACAGACCTCTAGCCCTCCGATCCTTAGAAATGGTCGGGACCGCTAACCCTAACCTCTAGCAGCCACAGAGGCACAACAGTATACAACAGAGATATGCAGCACACACCTTGAATGACAGGCAGCGGGTAACCAGGCAGGAACACCGAGCAAGGGTGGTTGTATAGACGGAACCTTGCAAGCAGCGTAAGGACACTTTGTACTGCACAACAGTATATGACAGAGCTCACACACACAACACCAGGGGGCAACAGTACAGACGGAGTAAGAGAGAGAATGGTCATTAAACAGGCAGAAGTCGGCAACAATTCGGGTTCTCAGAACAGCCGGGTCAGCAACAGGTTAACAAACTAAATTCTAAAGTAGCGATGCGGGTAAGAAAGTCCACAACAAGGCAAAGGCTGGGGTGCTGTGGTGAGGGGGCTCTGGCTGGCTGGGGGTGCTTGTGGTGGGGGGCTCCTCTTCCTCCTCCTCCTTCTCTGTCTCTGAAGTGGTAGTTAAAACCGACGCCTGACAGGGTCTACGCAATGTCAAGCAAAAAGATGCCAACTGTGCTTGAGCTGCTTTGTTTAGGGGACAGGAGCCACGCCGGGCCAGAAATTCTGTCAGCTCTGCAGGGGCAGGTGCATAGATGGTTAACACCTCGCCAGCTTGAGCTGGGATGGTCGTGTGATAATGGCAGAAAACCTTCTCTCCGCCCTACTCCAGGGTAAGTTGACGCATGTACCATGCCTAGCACACGTCCTAAATCTGGTGGTACAGCATTTCCTAACCAGGTTCTCAGGGCTGGCAGAGCTTCTCAGCCAGGCCACAAAAGTCTGCAGCCACTTCAGACGGTCATTCACAGCAAGTGTTCGCCTTGCAGAAATTCAAGAGAATTCCACCTCCACAAAACCATCTGATCTGTGACATGCCCACCAGGTGGAACTCGACAATTGGCATGCTGCAGCGTCTGCACAAGCAGCAGAGGGCCAGGACAGGTTCAGGTCAACTTGGTTCCCCCCCGCAGTGGCTGATGATCAAGGATGCATGCACTGTACTGTCACCATTTGAGGAGGCAACGAGGATGGTGAGCAGGGACAGTGCATGCATCAGTGACACAATCCTTTAGTGTTTCTGCTGGAGCGCACTCTGCAGGGATTTATAGATGTGGCACTAGAGGCAGAGCAGTGGGGAGAAGAGGAGGCCTTCCCTAGCTCGTCTCAAGGCCCCAGTCTTTACGCAGACTGCATTCCTGCGGGTCCTTCTCAGATCAGACAGGAGGAGGAATATGTAAGTAGTGGGGGCATTGAAGGTGGGGATTTTTCAAGGGAGGGTTTCGTGTGCCCAGAAACCCAAGGACTAGAACGTGGCTGGGAGGAGATAGTGCACGATAGGGTCATCCTCAGCGACCAGGAAGACTCGGAAGCGAATGCCACCTCCAACCTACACTGCATGGGCTCCCTTATCCTGCAAAGCCTGCTAAAGGACCCCAGGATTCGTGCTATCAAGGAGAAGGATCATTACTGGTTGGCAACCCTTCTTGATCCACGATACAAGGGTAAAGTTGCAGAGCTCATCCTGCCCGCACAGAGAGAGCACAGGATGAAACAACTTGAGTACGCTCTAAAGCGACACTTGTGTAACACCTTTCCAGGCACTGGTAGGTTACCAAGTGATGACACAGGTGCTTCTGAGGCTGCGGATGATCAGAGGAAGAGCGATGAAGGCCAGGGCCGCTAGACTGATGCCTTTTATAAAAAAATTTAGTCCACGACGCTCAGGGACGTCAAATTTAGGCACCCATTGCCAGCGTCTTCACCATATGGTGCAGGACTACCTAGGGGCAAGGGCAGACCTGGATACCTTTCCAGCAGATGATCCACTGGCTTACTGCGTGTTGAGATTGGATCACTGGCCAGAACGTAGTCAATATGCTATGCAGCTACTAGGTTGCCCTTCATCCAGCGTGCTTTCTGAAAGGACGTTCAGTGCCGCTGGAGGTTTTGCCACAGACAAAAGAGTACGTCTGTCCACCGACTCTGTAGACCCGCTGACATTTATAAAAATGAATCAGTCCTGGATCAGCAGCTATCAATCCCCTGATGCTGACGTAACTGAATAGATCGGAGATCTCTTCTGCATTCCCAAAACCTCCACCCCTGCACTCTTCCACAATACCACAAAGGGGTTACGGTGTGAAGGCACTTGCTGCCACCAAATGCACAATATTTGGGTGCACTGCCATTGACGCCTATACCAGATTCATATTCTAATATTGGACCGCAGGGTTCAACCCTGCACTCATCCACAATACCATGGAGGGGCTACGGTGTGACGGCACTGTTGCCGACACTAAAGGCCCAATTTTAAAGCCCCTATTGTTACTTTCATCCAAAGCCTGCATAGGTTTCACCATAATTTAGCCCAAAAAATCACTAAACTTGTTCCGCGTGTCCTAAAATGTCTCCTCTTTTCATACAGGCTGCCACCCCAAGCAGTTGTTTATGAATAGATTAAAGGAAAAACATTTACAGTAATTTGAAATGTCATTTTTTTGGTTTTTAAATGTTTCTATACATCCTACAAATCCGCCACTTCACAGGCAGGTTATTGGGACCTCCTAGGCAAGATATTTGAAGGAATTTTTCGTTTTTAATCTTAACTTTTATTTCATGGAAAAATAACTGGGACATAACAATACCGGGGTACTCTTTTATATAGAAAAGACAGAGAAGGTGGGAAAGGAGGAGGAGTGGCCCTGTATGAAAAACAACATAAAAAGGAACCAAATAAAAGTGAGCGAGGTGAACATAGTCAGTTTGGGTTACGCTAACATTTGGCAATCCTACAGTAGCTCGTGTAGGTGTGATCCATAGACCCCCTGGACAAGTAGAAGAGCTAGATAATCTGCTGCTTGAGGAAATAGCCAAAATGGCAATGAAGGGGGAAGTTATTATCATGGGGGACTTTAATCTTCCTGATGTGAACTGGAAAACCAAAACAGCTGGGTGCACCATGAGTACAAATATTCTAAACTCCCTACTGGGATTATCTCTAACACAAGTAGTTGAGGAGCCGACCCGTAAAGAGGCCATATTGGATTAAATACTCACAAATGGAGGTTTGGTATCGGACGTTGTTGTAGGTGAATATTTGGGATCTATTGATCACCAGTCAGTGTGGTTTAATATAAGAACAGGGATGGAGCCGCACCACACAAAAACAAAAGTTTTAGACTTGAAAAAAACAGATTTTTCTAAAATGAGATTTTGTGTGAAGGAGTCATTATCAGACTGGAGGAGTTTAAAGGGAGTCCAGGAGAAATGGGATTATTTAAAGGAGGCATTATTGAAGGCCACAGGAAATTGCATTCGGCTTGTTAGCAAAAACAAAAAAGGGAAGAAATCACTGTGGTACTCTGCAAAATAGGCCAAAATAGAACAAAAAGATAGCATTCAATAATTATAAAACAACTCCGAGTGAAGAAGATAGGCAAACCTATAAGATTAGGCAGAAAGAGGCAAAGCAATTTATAAGAGCTTCCAAAGCACACGCAGAAGAGAAAATAGCTCAGTCAGTAAAAAAGGGGGACAAAACATTTTTTAGATACATAAACGAGAAAAGAAAAGTAAAACAAGGATTAGTTAGATTAAAAACAAAGGAAGGAAGGTATGTAGAAGAGGATAAAAGTCTTGCTGACTGCCTCAATGAATATTTTTGTTCAGTCTTTGCAGAAGAAAAGGAAGGAAAGGGACCTCAGTTAGGAGAGAACACTAAAGAGACATTTACATATCAGTTTACAGAGGAGGAGGTTCTACAGCAGCTGTCTAAAGTAAAGACAAATAAGTCAATGGGGCCTGATGGGATCCACCCTAAATTATTAAAAGAGCTCAGTGATGTAATAGCAAAACCGTTAACAGATTTATTTAACCAATCCTTGTTAACGGGAGTCGTCCCAGAAGACTGGAAATTAGCAAATGTTGTGCCCATTTACAAGAAGGGTAGTAGGGAGGAATCGGGGAACTATAGGCCAGTTAGTCTTACGTCAGTAGTGGGGAAATTAATGGAAACCATGTTAAAGGAAAGGATTGTTGAACATCTAAAAACACATAGATTACAGGATCAGAAACAACATGGGTTTACCTCAGGGAGATCATGCCAAACTAATCTTAATGATTTTTTTGATTGGGTAACAAAAATAATAGACACAGGTGGTGCAGTAGACATTGCTTATTTAGATTTCAGTAAGGCTTTTGATACTGTTCCGCATAGAAGGCTTATCAATAAATTGCAATCTTTGAGTTTAGATTCCAATATTGTTGACTGGATTAGGCAGTGGCTGAGTGACAGACAACAGAGGGTTGTGGTAAATGGAGTTTATTCGGCACAAGGTCTTGTTACCAGTGGGGTACCTCAGGGGTCAGTACTTGGACCCATTCTCTTTAATATTTTTATTAGTGATATTGCAGAAGGTATTAATGGAAAAGTATGTCTTTTTGCTGATGACACAAAGATTTGCGACAGAGTTGACGTTCCTGGAGGGATCAGCCAAATGACAAATGATTTAGGTAAACTAAAAAAATGGTTGGAGTTGTGGCAATTGAGTTTTAATGTGGATAAGTGCAAGATAATGCACCTGGGACGTAAAAACCCAAGGGCTGAATATAGAATATTTGATACAGTCCTAACCTCAACATCTGAGGAAAGGGATTTAGGGGTCATTATTTCAGAGGATCTAAGGGTAAGTAGTCAATGTAATAGAGCAGCAGGAAATGCTAGCAGAATGCTTGGTTGTGTAGGGAGAGGTATTAGCAGTAGGAAAAGGGAAGTGCTCATGCCACTGTACAGAGCACTGGTGAGACCTCACTTGGAGTACTGTGTGCAGTACTGGAGACCGTATCTCCAGAAGGATATAGACCTCTTAGAGAGAGTTCAGAGAAGGACTACTAAAATGGTGTACGGCTTGAAGGAGAAAAGTTACCAGGAAAGGCTTAATGATCTTAACATGTACAGCTTGGAAAAAAGACGAGACAGAGGAGATATGATAGAAACATTTAAATACGTAAAGGGAATCCACAAGGTAGAGGAAGGGAGTATATTTAAAAGGAAACAAAATAGCAAAACAAGAGGACATAGTCTTAGATTAGAGGGGCAAAGGTTTAAAAGTAACATCAGGAAGCATTATTTTACTGAGAGGGTGGTGGATACATGGAACAGTCTTCCAGTAGAAGTGGTAGAGGCCAAAACAGTAATTGAATTTAAGCAAGCATGGGATAGGCATAAGGCTATCCTAAACAAAAGATAAATCCATGTAATTGGGCAGACTAGATGGGCCGAAAGGTTCTTATCTGCCGACATTTTTCTATGTTTCTATGTTTCTATAAACGAGAAAAGAAAAGTAAAACAAGGATTAGTTAGATTAAAAACAAAGGAAGGAAGGTATGTAGAAGAGGATAAAAGTCTCACTGACTGCCTCAATGAATATTTTTGTTCAGTCTTTGCAGAAGAAAAGGAAGGAAAGGGACCTCAGTAAGGAGGAAACACTAACGAGACATTTACATATCAGTTTGCAGAGGAGGAGGTTCTACAGCAGCTGTCTAAAGTAAAGACTATCAGGGTTATCCAAAGAGATTCAAAAAGTCACCGCACGTTCGGTGACTTTTCGTTCTCTTCAATTCGGTTCCTTTTGCCGATTGCATTTCGGTGACCCTGCGGTGTACTCAGCAAACAGCACAGGATCCCCGAATTGCAGGGAAAAGCTGCCGAAAACCTGACGAAAACTAACCGAATGCACGCTGAAAACAAGCAAAAACATCTGGATTAACCTTCGAAAAAGCCGAACAGGAGCCGAATCACACAGAGCCGAAGCAGCTGTGACATAGAGGAGGCAGTGAATAAATTAGCAAAACCATTTGTATGAATCTGAGAAAATGAAACGCTGTTTGCAAAGAAACTACTGAGCGAAAATGTCTGAAATTTTCACAGGAGGTCCAGGGAATGATAATAAAGAGGGCTGTTACAAAAAAAATAAGTAAACTGAAAAAAAATTCAAAAAACAAATCGGACTTTTAAAAAAAAATAAAAAAATCTGAAAAATGCTTAAAGTGTCCTAAAAAATCTATAAATAAAGAGACTTTTTGCTGCAGAATTTTATAATGAACGGTTTATTAGATATTGAATTAAAACGGGAATATTTTTAACATTGAAGCCTATGGGATTCTCCTGAATAAATTTTGCCGAATTAAACCACCGAATGGCAGGGTATTAGGAGAACCTTTCACTGCTGGTTTGTGTTCTCTGAATAGCCGAAGCATTGCTTCTCTATGGGGATTTCTCTGCCCTCGAACAGGGACCGAACAGGCACCGTATGTTCAGGCAATTCGCCAGGATTTGGCGAATTGCCTGCTCTCTGGATAGCCGAATGGTCAGGAAAGGTAACCGAACACTGATTTTCAGCGTTCGGTCACCTTTCTCAAGCAATTCGGATCTCTTTGGATAACCCTGAAATAAGTCAATGGGGCCTGATGGGATCCACCCTAAATTATTAAAAGAGCTCAGTGATGTAATAGCAAAACCGTTAACAGATTTATTTAACCAATCCTTGTTAACGGGAGTCGTCCCAGAGGACTGGAAATTAGCAAATGTTGTGCCCATTCACAAGAAGGGTAGTAGGGAGGAATCTGGGAACTATAGGCCAGTTAGTCTTACGTCAGTAGTGGGGAAATTAATGGAAACCATGTTAAAGGAAAGGATTGTTGAACATCTAAAAACACATAGATTACAGGATCAGAAACAACATGGGTTTACCTCAGGGAGATCATGCCAAACTAATCTTATTGACTTTTTTGATTGGGTAACAAAAATAATAGACACAGGTGGTGCAGTAGACATTGCTTATTTAGATTTCAGTAAGGCTTTTGATACTGTTCCGCATAGAAGGCTTATCAATAAATTGCAATCTTTGAGCTTGGATTCCAATATTGTTGAATGGATTAGGCAGTGGCTGAGTGACAGACAACAGAGGGTTGTGGTAAATGGAGTTTATTCGGCACAAGGTCTTGTTACCAGTGGGGTACCTCAGGGGTCAGTACTTGGACCCATTCTCTTTAATATTTTTATTAGTGATATTGCAGAAGGTATTAATGGAAAAGTATGTCTTTTTGCTGATGACACAAAGATTTGCAACAGGGTTGACGTTCCTGGAGGGATCAGCCAAATGACAAATGATTTAGGTAACCTAAAAAAATGGTTGGAGCTGTGGCAATTGAGTTTTAATGTGGATAAGTGCAAGATAATGCACCTGCGACGTAAAAACCCAAGGGCTGAATATAGAATATTTGATACAGTCCTAATTAGGGATGCACCGATACCACTTCTTTAAGACAGAGTACGAGTACCGATACTTTTCTTTAATGTCATGTGACGCTTTCCAATAAAAACAGACCATATAAAAATGCCTCAGCTCACATGTATATCCCCCCGATATATATATATATATATATATATATATATATTTCATACTGCCCCAGCTCATGGATTTGCCCCAGCTCACACATGGATTTGCCCCAGCTCACACATGGATATGCCCCAGCTCACACATGGATATGCCCCAGCTCACACATGGATATGCCCCAGCTCACACATGGATATGCCCCAGCTCACACATGGATATGCCCCAGCTCACACATGGATATGCCCCAGCTCACACATGGATATGCCCCAGCTCACACATGGATTTTGCCCCCCCAGCTCACACATGGATTTTGCCCCCCCAGCTCGCTCATGGATTATGCCCCCCAGCTCGTGTATATGCCCCCCCCAGCTCGTGGATATGCCCCCCCCAGCTCGTGGATATGCCCCACCAGCTCGTGGATATGCCCCACCAGCTCGTGGATATGCCCCACCAGCTCGTGGATATGCCCCACCAGCTCGTGGATATGCCCCACCAGCTCGTGGATTTGCCCCCCCAGCTCACACATGGTTATGCCCCCCAGCTCACACATGGTTATGCCCCCCAGCTCATGGATTTGCCCCCCCCAGCTCACACATGGTTATGCCCCCCCAGCTCACACATGGGTATGCACCCCAGCTCATGGACCACCCCCCCAACGATACTTACCTTCCTGGGCGCCGCCGGGAATGTCTCCGCGCGCGCTCGTTGGAAGGACCCCAGCCGCGACCACGAGGGACCATGTGATCGCGGCTGGGGTCCTTCCAACGAGCACGCGCGGGGAAACTTTCCCAGCGGCGCCCAGGAAGCTAAGTATAAACACACTGAGCAGCTGCAGGGCCTGTCCGAATGCTCTATGCAGATAGAGCATTTGGACAGGCCCATCTGCATAGAGCATTCGGACAGGCCCTGCAGCTGCTCAGTGTGTTTATACTTACCTTCCTGGGCGCCGCTGGGAAAGTTTCCCCGCGCGTGCTCGTTGGAAGGACCCCAGCCATGATCACATGGTCCCACGTGGTCGCAGCTGGGGACCTTCCAACGAGCGCGGGCGGAGACGTTCCCGGCGGCGCTCAGGAAGGTAAGTATCGCAGAGAGCAGCTCCAGGGGCGGCTGTCTGAATGCCGATAGAGCATTCGGACAGCCACCGCAGCCCCTCAGATGCCGGCAAGCCGGCTCAATGCCGGCTTCCGGTATCGGAAAAAATATCGGGGGGTACTACACGAGTACCAAGTACTCCTGCAGTACCCAGTATCGGCCCTGATACCGATACTAGTATCGGTATCGGTGCAACCCTAGTCCTACCCGCAACATCTGAGGAAAGGGAATTAGGGGTTATTATTTCAGAGGATCTAAGGGTAAGTAGTCAATGTAATAGAGCAGCAGGAAATGCTGGCAGAATGCTTGGTTGTGTAGGGAGAGGTATTAGCAGTAGGAAAAGGGAAGTGCTCATGCCACTGTACAGAGCACTGGTGAGACCTCACTTGGAGTACTGTGTGCAGTACTGGAGACCGTATCTCCAGAAGGATATAGACATCTTAGAGAGAGTTCAGAGAAGGGCTACTAAAATGGTGTACGGCTTTGTCACGGAATGGCCCAGCACCCTCAGCCAGGGGCGGTGCACAGTGACAGTGGTGGCTATGGACACTTGGGTGCGGTGGCACGCACCTAGTTTTGCACGTACTTTATTTAGATGTGATTATTGTGTGGTGTAATAAAGTGTCCCCGTTGGTTTATTGCGTAATGTATTTTCCCTTTGTCTGCCTTGCTCGCCGCCATTTTCCGATCACCTTGTGGCGCAGTTCAGAATCTTCGATTCGGAAAATGGCCGATTCGGACCATCCGGTCCGAATCGGCGACTCCCCGAATCGTAATGGCCAATGGGTCCTGGGAGGGCGGGCAAGGAGTCCCATTGTATTGTAATTTATGTGAAGTTGATAAATGCTTGAACCGTGAATAACAAAAGGAGATTTTGCAGTGCATCCAGCTTTGACTGATGTGTCTTTTTCTCCGCCGTATTTTCGCATCTGAGTATCCCCCACGGTCTCAGGATACGGTGACCACCCAGATACGAACCGAACCGAGCGCTCTGTGCCTGTATCGTGGATCAGGGCAGAGGCGCAGCGGAGGAGATTCGGTTCTCAGGAAGACGGAGATCCGATCCGAAGGGCGCGGCCGTGTACCGCGCTTCGGTATTGCGAGGGATTGCGGTAAGATCCGAATCCTTTGCTGATCCCGCAAGATCCGAAGCTTCCTTCATCCCCGATCCGATCCGAAAAGTCATCCGCTTGAGATCCGACTATTTACCCGCACCGAGATCTGAAACGTTTCCCGCAAGATCCGAAACGTTTCCCACATCCGATACGAATATTCCTCCGCGGCAGAACCGATCTCCACGGACGTCTCACACCTACAAGGTCAGTGAACCAGCTGCTCGGGACGCTGAGTACCGTATGGCTCAGTGGTCGGGCTGGTTCTAGGCAGGGGTCCCCTCCACCGCCCGCTAACCCTTCCCCAGGGTCACGCCAGGCCGCACGAGATGCCGAGTGCGCGTCACTCGGTAGTCGGGCCAGCGGTAAGCGACGGGGTCACGCAGATTGAGCACACCCGCAGGCGGAACAACATCGCATTCCGTCATACTGGTGGCAGCGGTGGGATCGCTCTCTGCAGGCCCCTAGGAGACCTACGCCATGGTGGTGTACACCTACTACGACCGGGACACCCTGCGTGGGATGTTGGAGAACCGGGGAGGAACGCCGGGGAATAAGAACCGGAAAACCCTGATCAAGGAGCTGACTAGGATGGATCAGGACGGGGCGACGACGCCCGTCCCCAGCCCTGTCCACGCGGAGGTGGAGGAAGATGCTGGCCTCCGAGAGGTGCGGCGTCGGATTGCCCTGCTCGGGGATGCCCCAGCGACGGCGGACAGATGCCGAGTGATCCGGGAGTTCTACCGTGAGGTTGAACAGGAAAAGGACCGCCAGCACGAGCTGCGGTTGGCAGAGCTCCGCGGAGCAGAGCCAGAAGATTTGAACCCCGAACCCTACCCCGTGGAACCCTGGGACGAGGCTTACAGCTTGACTGGAGCTTCCCCTTGGGAATCTGCAACCCCCAGTGATGGCCCTTGCGGGACTCTCAGCTCGCCTGGAGCCTGTACTGAGGACGTCACTCATCCCAGCGACCCTCGGATGAAGACTCACAGCTCGCCTGGAGCTGCATCTGAGGACTCCACATTCCCCGTTGAGGAGCAGTGCTCCTGTGCTGGCACCTTCGCCGACATGAAGGTCGTGTTGGCAAGAGAGCTGCAGGAGGGCCTGGAGCGGGACCAGAGGTCTACAGAGGAACTCTGGTACGAGGCCCTGGACCATGAGCGGGACTGCCATGGTGTGTACATTCCCTCCGACACTGTCGTCCATCGGGTGCAGTACGATGTGCGAGCAGCGTTCCTGCAAGGTCGGGCCCCAGAGGAGTGGGAGGACGAGCTCCGGAGTCTGGTGCAACAGGAGATCGCACTGGACGCCGCGTACCACGCGCTCCGGTGGCTAACCGCCTCTCCGACAGTGCGCCCGATTGGAGGTAGTTCCATTGCAGGGCCTCGCTACGGAGGCACGGGGCTGCTCTATGAGGGCATGGCCGCCGACCCTGAGTTCGGAGAGGAGACCGAAGAACGGATGGAAGACATCCTGGAGCGACGGGAACTGGAGCTCCCGTCAGACAGCAGGGACTCGGTGTTTGAGGAACTGGAGTCTATAGCCGAGCGAGAGTGGGAGCTCGAGGTGGCTTATCGAAGACTGTTGGACGGCGTTCCGCAGTCGAGCCTGAGCTCCCCGTGGTGGGACGGGTCGGCGGAGGAAGTCGACAGTCCCCAGGTTTGGGACCTATGGGAGGCCGAGGCGGACCCATGGGTGCCCGTGGGGTTTCGACCGAGGAAGTTACCCCTTCACCCCGCAAGAGGACAGGTGGCCGAGGCCACGGGTCCAGCGGGGGAGGAGACGGATGGTCTCCCCGGGATGGGTTGTGCGCAACCATTGTTTGCCCCGGGGGGTGAAATGACCATCCTTCCCCAAGGAGAGCTCCAACCAGCGGAAGAGCTGGCTACGGGGCAGAGAGTCGCTGGCCTCTGCCCACTGCTTACAGTCCGCCAGGAGGAGCCGACGGATGGTCTCCCCGGGATGGGTTGTGTGCAACCATTGTTTGCCCCGGGGGGTGAAGTGACCATCCCTCCCCAAGGAGATCGTCAACCAGCGGAAGAGCTGGCTACGGGGCAGAGGGCCGCTGGTCTCTGCCCACTACTCAAAATCTGCCAAGAGGAGCAGACAGATGGTTCCCCCGGGATGGGTTGTGCGCAACCATTGATTGCCCCGGGGGGGGAAGAAACCACCCTCCCGCAAGGAGATCCTCACCCAGCTGAAGAGCTGGCCACGGGGCAGAGCGCCGCTGGCCTCTGCCCACTATCCACCATCTGCCGGGTGGAGCAGACAGATGGTCCCCCCGGGCTGGGTTGTGCGCAACCATTGATTGCCCCGGGGAGGGAAGAAACCATCCTTCCGCAGGGAGATCCCCACTCAGCAGAAGAGCTGACACCAGGGCAGAGCGCCGCTGGCCTCTGCCCGTTTCTCCCAACTTGCCCCGAGGGGCAGAGCAAGGATGACCCCGTGCGACTGCCGGTGCGTCCCTTCATCCCCTTCTTCGGCTGCCAGGAAGAGCAGCCAGGTCCGGCTCTATTTATTCCTCCGGTTGCCGTGTCCGCGCCTGGTCATCCAGCGGAAGAGCTGGCAACGGGGCAGAGCGCCGCTGGCCTCTGCCCATTTTGGCAACCCTTGGGCTCGAGGGCCTCACGCGGCCACGGTTCTTTTCCACGGCTGACCTGGGCACCCGGGGCGTGTGCATTTAGCACCCGGGTTCCCCGGGTGAGCGATAACCCTGGAGGGGACACAGGAGGTACTCCGGCCCAGATATATGTCCTCTCGCCCAGCCGGGGTAACCCTAAGGACGTGGGGTCCCGACCAAGCTGGCACGGCCGCAAGGCCAAATGGAGAGGCCTGGTGACCCGGCCTCCCCAGACAGACTACGGGCCTGGGAGCACCGACTTCCCCGGTATGACCCGGTGGGGTCAGACCAGGTGCGTCGAACTGGGGGAGGGGGAGGAGTGTCACGGAATGGCCCAGCACCCTCAGCCAGGGGCGGTGCACAGTGACAGTGGTGGCTATGGACACTTGGGTGCGGTGGCACGCACCTAGTTTTGCACGTACTTTATTTAGATGTGATTATTGTGTGGTGTAATAAAGTGTCCCCGTTGGTTTATTGCGTAATGTATTTTCCCTTTGTCTGCCTTGCTCGCCGCCATTTTCCGATCACCTTGTGGCGCAGTTCAGAATCTTCGATTCGGAAAATGGCCGATTCGAACCATCCGGTTCGGATCGCAAAATGGCCGATTCGGACCATCCGGTCCGAATCGGCGACTCCCCGAATCGTAATGGCCAATGGGTCCTGGGAGGGCGGGCAAGGAGTCCCATTGTATTGTAATTTATGTGAAGTTGATAAATGCTTGAACCGTGAATAACAAAAGGAGATTTTGCAGTGCATCCAGCTACGACTGATGTGTCTTTTTCTCCGCCGTATTTTCGCATCTGAGTATCCCCCGCGGTCTCAGGATACGGTGACCACCCAGATACGAACCGAACCGAGCGCTCTGTGCCTGTATCGTGGATCAGGGCAGAGGCGCAGCGGAGGAGAGTCGGTTCTCAGGAAGACGGAGATCCGATCCGAAGGGCGCGGCCGGTGTACCGCGCTTCGGTATTGCGAGGATTGCGGTAAGATCCGAATCCCTTGCTGATCCCGCAAGATCCGAAGCTTCCTTCATCCCCGATCCGATCCGAAAAGTCATCCGCTTGAGATCCGACTATTTACCCGCACCGAGATCGGAAACGTTTCCCGCAAGATCCGAAACGTTTCCCACATCCGATACGAATATTCCTCCGCGGCAGAACCGATCTCCACGGACGTCTCACACCTACAAGGTCAGTGAACCAGCTGCTCGGGACGCTGAGTGCCGTATGGCTCAGTGGTCGGGCTGGTTCTAGGCAGGGGTCCCCTCCACCGCCCGCTAACCCTTCCCCAGGGTCACGCCAGGCCGCACGAGACGCCGAGTGCGCGTCACTCGGTAGTCGGGCCAGCGGTAAGCGACGGGGTCACGCAGATTGAGCACACCCGCAGGCGGAACAACATCGCATTCCGTCATAGGCTTGAAGGAGAAAAGTTACCAGGAAAGGCTTAATGATCTTAACATGTACAGCTTGGAAAAAAGACGAGACAGAGGAGATATGATAGAAACATTTAAATACGTAAAGGGAATCCACAAGGTAGAGGAAGGGAGTATATTTAAAAGGAAACAAAGTAGCAAAACAAGAGGACATAGTCTTAGATTAGAGGGGCAAAGGTTTAAAATTAAAAGTAACATCAGGAAGCATTATTTTACTGAGAGGGTGGTGGATACATGGAACAGTCTTCCAGTAGAAGTGGTAGAGGCCAAAACAGTAATTGAATTTAAGCAGGCATGGGATAGGCATAAGGCTATCCTAAACAAAAGATAAATCCAGGTAAAGTATCCATGTAATTGGGCGACTAGATGGGCCGAAAGGTTCTTATCTGCCAACATTTTCTATGTCTCTATGTTACTTTCAAAACGTTTTTTTTTTAAACTTCTTGTCCTGGTTTCCTGTCCCCAGGGCACTACCCAGACCCCCATACACCTTTTATGGCAAATTTCTTGCATATATGCCCTCAAGGAGGGCACTCTAAAAATCGAACTTTTGAAATTGTTCGAATGCGAACCGAACACGGGGGTGTTCGGCTCATCACTAGTCACAACGATAAACGTTAACAAGAGAAAAAAAAAACCTTAAACTATATGGACAGAAATAAAGGATTTCTCACTTCCTCCTAGCCTTCTTAGATCCAAGCTGTGAGCGCCCTCTAGAAATAGCTGATGAGGCACTGGGCTGGCTGGATGCATGACGGTTGCTGGGGTGCTGGTGGCTGTTGCTGGGGTGCTGGTGGCTGTTGCTGGGGTGTTGTTGCTGGGGTGCTGGTGGATGGACAGGAGATGGTGGTGGTGTAGGCAACAGAGAGATGGGTGGACTTGAGCGCTGCTGCTCCACCAGAGCCTCCTGGATGTTCCCCAGACGGTTGAGGCCTGCTGATATGTCCCCCCTAATGAGGCGCATGTGGGTGCCCATCTCCACAATGCCCCTCTGTGTCTCCCGGTGCATGGCACGCATCTTCCTCTGCAGGCCATAAATGCTCTCCCCCAGAATGACATTTTCCTGGTCCCCAGCCTGCTGTCTCTGCATCAGTTTGGCCACGTTGCCCAGTAATTGCTGGAGACCCTCCTCATGAACAGTCACTGTGGCTGGAGGCTGTGTCCAGGCTGTCGCCGAACCTGCTGCTGTCGCCGGGCCTGAGGCTGGTGCTGGGGTTGAGCCGCAGCATGCGGGACACGGTTGCTTTGGGGCCGTTTTGTGCATTGATGCAGGGGTGATGGGGGGGTTGTTGAGGGGACATGTCCATTCTGCCGAATATGCTGTCGTCCTCCTCCAGAAAGTCTGACATGGAATGGTCACTGTCACTGAGATACCGACGGTGAACCGGTGGGGGGGGGGTGCAGGTGATGAGGTTTGCGGTGGGGACTGGGCATCAGGTGTTGTATCTGTGAAGAGAGGACAGGGTGACATGAGTGCAACGCTCAATACACTGTTGGCTGTATGTCCAATGAATAGCAAGACATTAAAGTGTCAGACACAGGTGCCGGCATGATTTCAGATGCAAATAAATGTGAATCCGTTTCTACTTGCAGCCCTTTCCTTTTACACATGTCAAGGAGAGGTAATAACCACCAGGTCTTTCAAGAAATTTATTCTTGAATCCTTCCTAAGTGATCTCAAACAGCTCCCCTGGTACAGGCTAAACCTAATCCCAGACCTAGACTGTGCAGTTGAATACTTTCGGTCTGAGCTCCTGCAAGTCTGGAATTCCCATGCCCCGCTGCGTAAAGTGCGAGTAAAAGGGACTCATCTCCCCTGGGTTACAGCTAATCTTACACTAATGTACCAGCTTAGAGATTCACGGTGGTCAAATTTCAAGAGTACTGGTTCCATGAACGATCACTTCGAATACCGAAAATGCCAGAATGAATGCACAAAACAAACAAAAATGGCCAAAGCCCATTACTTCAATGAAAATCTAAAACAATAACATATCAAACCCTAGAAATTTTTGGAGAACCATAAGTAACATACAAGCACCCCAGTCCACTCCCAGCCAGCTGCTGTCAAAGTAAACAACCAAACCCTGCAACACCCCCTAGATGTAGCAAATGCCTTTAATGATTATTTTGTTGGATGTGCCACCACTTTGATTGCCAAGCTAGGAAATGACATGCAATCAGAGAGGCCTCATGCAGGTCAGGCCCCCCACTGTGCAAAGTCCCTGTATCAGACAGGAATTCAGTTTTAGACCAGTGCCTGTCAGGTCATTACTAAACTTCTCCGTAAGCAAAAAATGAAATACCAGTCTGGACCTGATCAAATACCAGCAATGCTGCTGAAAATCAGTGCGCCTGCAATTGCAAATCCTGTTGCAACCCTAATAAATGAGTCAGTGGCGACTGGATACATACCCAAGCTCTGGAAGACTGCGAGAGTGGTACCTATCCATAAAAGTGGTGACATTACTTTGGTATCCAACTACCGTCCGATATCGTTGCTCCCTGTAATGTCAAAAGTCTTGGAAAAATGTGTCTACACACAATTACGTGATTATTATCAATATTGGAACTACTTAACCCCGGATCAATCAGGCTTTCATCCAAATCACTCAACTACAACCGCCCTTCTAAAAGTCTGCAATGATATCCAGGCTGGGATGGAACAAGGAAACCTAACTGGAGCCATCTTCCCTGATTTTGCAAGGCCTTTGACACGGTAGAACCATGGCATCTTGTTAGAAAAACTTAAAAACTCTGGCATTGGTGATCGCACGCTAACCTGGTTTCAATCATATGTATCCGACCGATCACAATATGTGTCAATTTCTGGCAGCTTCCTCCCTCCCGCTCCCAGTCACTTGCGGTGTACCCCAAGGCTCAATACTAGGCCCCCTGCTATTCACAATATTCATAAATGATCTGCCCAACGTCTGCAAAGCCTCAACTGTACATATGTACGCAGACGACACTGTGATCTATACCAACAAACCAAATCTCCCGCAGCTGGAGGCCGTGCTGCAAGAACAATTCACAGAGGTAGAAAAGTGGATCAAAAACAACAAACTTTTTTAAAATACTGACAAAACTGTAACGATGCTCTTTGGAACATGCACCTAAACTACACAAATTGCAAATCCCCATCTATGTGTTGGGACAAAATCAAATGGCACGCTGACCACAGTCACATCTCTCAAATATCTAGGTATGTGGTTGGACCCTAATCTATCCTTTGGCCCCCACATCGAAAAAATCTCATCTAAACTTTACCCCAAACTAGGTGCCCTGTACAGAAACAAATCCTGCTGAGTCCCGCGGTAAGAAATCAGATTGTACAGCAAATGCTTATGCCGGCTATTGATTACGGAGATGTAGTGTATGCAGCCGCCGCAAACACATCTTCATAAACTTACTACATTGTATAACTCATTCTGCCGCTTTGCGCTACAATGTAACTACATGACCCACCATTGTGACATGTTAAAGGAGCTAAACTGCCATCGCTGGAATCCAGACGCACCCTTCACCTTTCCAGCCTGGTGTTTAAGAGCATCTCTGGGAAGCTGCCACCCTACCTGAATATACTGCTTCCCCCAGCAGCTCCCTCATCCTATAACCTCCGATCCAGGACCAGCACCTTACTTGCTGTACCACAATACAAAAAGACAGTGGCTCGGTCCTCATTTTCCTACAGAGCACCACAATTATGGAATAACCTCCCAGACACCATCAAATCTTCCCCCAGTCTTAAGTCACTCAAAAGCTCCTTACTAACATACCTCAATACAGAATGCAGCTGTAAACATGTAACCTAGTGACTATATTTCCTACATATTTTTTCTGTTAATCTGTATATTTGTGTTGTTTTTATAATATCTTGCATTGTATTACTTTGTATTTCTGTAACTGTAACACTTCAATGTTCTTGAACCCAGGACATGCTTGAAAACGAGAGAAATCTCAATGTATCCTTCCTGGTAAAATCCTTTATAAATAAATAAATATGAGACCTTCGTGTGTTGTTACTATATCGGCCATGCTGCACTGGGACACATATTATTGAATCATATGAAGCGCATCGTACTTGACAACCTGCAGCGTGTCACACCAATGCACTGCATTTTAGTATACGAGGCTGTGCTCACGTGATGCAGTGTAATGTAACTGGTGATGTACTATAAGGGCAGGTCACTGCTATTTGCCTTCGGATTTTGCACCAGCTGTGTATGGATTATACATGTTGCAGGGCAGCACTGTACGTGACTAGGGATGAGCTGTTCGGGTTCAGACGGTTCGGGGTTCGACCCGAACTTAGCCTGTTCGAGCAGATCGCGAACCCCGAACATTTCCGGGTGTTCGCCGCATGTTCGACCACAATGGACCACAATGCATTTTTCCCACTGCCTGAAGCTCGTAATTGGCTTCAGCCTTGCACCTGACCACAGGTCTGGTGCAAGACTGGTTGAACACTATGCCAATCACCGCTCAGAGTCCTGATTGGGCAAATTTTTTGCCAAATCATGGGCTCACAGAGCTAAGTCCCGCAGCACACTATAAAGGTTTCCAGCAGCGCTTTCTGCACGCATTTCAGAGGAGATTTCAAAGGAGATAGTTGTGTGTGTTGTTACCCTTGCCGGTCTGCCACGCTACTGGGGGGGGTCATTTCGACCAAATATCAGGGAATTTAGGTGATGTGTGTCTTGTCCACTGTGCCAGCAAGTTTTTTTTGGGGTTTACAACTTTATTTAAAACATTTGTGAATTGAGGTGATTTTCTGGGTCTTGTCACTGTGCCAGCAAATCTTTTGGGGGCTCACTAATTTCTTTAAAACACTTGGGAATTAAGGTGATCTGTGTCTCGTCATACAAACAGTACCACGCTGTATTTTGGGGCTCACTAATTTCTTTAAAACCTTTGTGAATTAAGGTGATCTGTGTCTCTTGTCACTGGCTGCCAGCTATCAGTGTGTCTCACTGAGTTATACCAGAGTTCTTTAAATCTTTATACCAGAGTTGAATCAGAGTTCTGTATATATTAATCTATATATCACTCACCATGTCTGAAAGAACAAAAAGGACAGGCAGGCGCTCCCAGCCACAGATAAGAGGGCAAGCAGCCCCTGTGTCGGGAGGCTGTGTCTCTGGTCGTGGTGGACGTGGTGCATCCTCTGCAGGGGCACGCTTGTCCTTTCTAACTGGTGCTGGCCGTCTTAAGCAGCAGCAACATACAGAGGACTTGGTGGATTGGCTAACCAGGCCATCCTCATCCTCCGAGTCCTCTGCCAGCCAGGCTTCTAGTGCTTTACAGTCCACCTCAGCTGCCAAAGCATCTAATGCAGCCTCCATGTCCACAGCTACTCCTGCCGTAGCCTCGCTATCACACACGGAGGAGTCAGCTGAATTGTTTGACTACAATGACAGTGACATGCTGCTTGAGGATGCGCAGCAAGTACAGTGCTCTGATTCACTCTCTGAGGTTGAGCAAGGGAGTATAATCAACCTAGAGGAAGGGGGTGCCAGTGATGACACAAAATAACTGGCACTCATGTTGCCCAGCAGCTGCAGCATACTGCCAAGTTGGCTCCAGTGACGAGGAGATAGGGGTGAAGATGACATTGATGATGATGAGGTCACTGACTCCACCTGGGTGCCAGATCGAACTGAGGAATCAAGTGAGGAGGAGGGGGAGGAGGAGGCACAGCAAACACGAGGCACAACATCCTCTGTGACCAACCGTAGCACTAGCCAGTCCAAGGCATCACATGTCAAAGCTGCTCCAGTGCAGAGCGCTGTTGTCTCAAAGAACACATGCAGGAACTCTGCTGTCTGGGAGTTCTTTAAGAAATGTGCAGCAGACCCACCACCGTTGCTATTTGTAATCTATGTCAGAGGAGGCTGAAGCGTGGGATAAAACACCGGACACTTGGGTACCACGTGCTTGAGGCGACATATGAACAAGTGCCACACATCCCGTTGGGGCAAAACTTTGCGTAGGTCCCCTCCTCCTCATCTGTCTCTACCCCAACTGTATGTCCTGCCATGCAATTGCCTACAACCTCCACCGACCGGGATGATGCTACAGTAATGGATGTACCAGCAGGTCCTTCCTCACAATGTGACATCATCCCAGTAGCTGAAGATTTACGCAGTCAGATTACGTTGCCGCAGCTGCTGCAGCGAAAGAAAGAATATAGTCCCAACCATCCCCAAGCACAGCGTCTAAATGCCAGCTTAGCAAAATTACTCGCATTGCAGCTGCTGCCTTTCCAGCTGGTGGACTCTGCTCCCTTCCGTGAATTTGCTGAATGCGCTGTACCACAGTGGCAGGTTCCAAAACGCCATTACTTTTCACACAAGGCCATTCCAGCACTATACCAGCACGTGGAAGACCATGTTATCCAGTCATTGGGAAAGGCAGTCAGCAGCAAGGTGCATGTCACTTTAGACACATGGTCCGGCAAGCATGGACAGGGTCTTTACATTTCCTTCACGGCACACTGGGTAACTCTGATTGCAGCTGGGAGGGATCCAAGACGGGGCTCTGTGCTGGAGCTTGTTCATCCACCACGCCTCCAGAATGCTGCTTGTATGAGGTCTGTCTGCTCCACCACCACCACCTCTCCCTCTTCCTCCTCGTGTTTCTGGCGAAGTGGCAGTTAAACCCACACCTGACAGGGTCTACGCAATGGCTCAAGCAAAAAGATGCCATACTGTGCTTGAACTGGTTTGTTTAGGGGACAGGAGCCACACCGGGTCAGAAATTTTGTCAGCACTGCAGGGGCAGGTGCAGAGATGGTTAACACCACGCCAGCTTGAGCTGGGAATGATCGTCTGCGATAATGGCAGCAACCTTCTCTCTGCCCTACGCAAGGGTAAATTGACGCATGTACCATGCCTAGCACACTTCCTAAATCTGGTGGTACTGCGTTTCCTAACCAAGTACCCAGGGCTGCCAGAGCTTCTCATCCAGGCCAGAAAAGTCTGCAGACACTTCAGAAGTTCATTCCCAGCAAGCGTTCGCCTGGCAGAAATTCAAAGAGAATTCCACCTTCTCACAAACCGTCTGATCTGTGACATGCCCACCAGGTGGAATTCGACATTAGCAATGCTGCAGCGTCTGCACAAGCAGCAGAGGGCCATCAACGAGTACCTGTGTGAGTATGGCACAAGGACATGTTCAGGTCTACTTGTTTCCCCCCCCCCACAGTGGCTGATGATCAAGGATGCATGCACTGTACTGTCACCATTTGAGGAGGCAACGAGGATGGTGAGCAGGGACAGTGCATGCATCAGTGACACAATTCCTTTAGTGTTCCTGCTGGAGCACACTCTGCGGGGAATTATAGATGTGGCTCTAGAGACAGAGCAGCGGGAGGAAGAGGAGGCCTTCCCTAGCTCTCAAGGCCCCAGTCTTTCCGCAGACAGCATTCCAGCGGGTCCTACTCAGATCAGACAGGAGGAGGTGAGGAGGAGGAGGACTATTTAAGTAGTGGGGGCATTAAAGGTGGGGATTCCTCCAAGGCAGGGTTTTGTGTCCCCAGAAACAGAAGGGCTTGTGCGTGGCTGGGAGGAGGAAGTGCACGATACGGTCATCCTCATTGACCAGGAAGATTCGGCAGCTAATGCCACCTCCAACCTAGGATGCATGGGCTCCCTAATGATGCAAAGCCTGCTAAAGGACCCCAGGATTCGTGCTATCAAGGAGAGGGATCATTACTGGTTGGCAACCCTTCTTGATCCACGATACAAGGGGAAAGTTGCAGAGCTCATCCTGCCTGCACAGAGGGAGCACAGGATGACAAAACTTGAGGAAGCTCTAAAGCGAAACTTGTGTAACACCTTTCCAGGCACTGTTAGATTACCAAGTGCTGACACACGTGCTTCTGAGGCTGCAGGTGATCAGAGGAATAGCGGTGAAGGCCAGGGCCGCTTGACTGATGCACTTTTATTTTTTTTTAGTCCTCGACGCCCAGGGACGTCAAATGTAGGCACCCATTGCTAGCGTCTTCACCATATGGTGCAGGACTACCTAGGGGCAAGGGCAGACCTGGATACCTTTCCAGCAGATGATCCACTGGCTTACTGGGTGTTGAGATTGGATCACTGGCCAGAACTTAGCCAATATGCTATGCAGCTACTAGGTTGCCCTTCATCTAGCGTGCTTTCCGAAAGGACCTTCAGTGCCGCTGGAGGTTTTGGCACAGACAAAAGAGTGCGTCTGTCCACCGACTCTGTAGACCGGCTGACATTTATATAAATGAATCCGTCCTGGATCAGCAGCTATCAATCCCCTGATGCTGAAGTAATGGAATAGATAGGGGATGTCCTCTTCTGCATTCACAAAACCTCCAGCACTGAACTCTTCCACAATACCACAAAAGGGTTACGGTGTGAAGGCACTTGCTGCGATGAAAGGCACAATATTTGGCTGCACTGACGCCTGTGCCAGATTTATATCATTTTAATTTTTTGAACCGCAGGGTCCAACCCTGCACTCTTCCACAATACCACAGAGGGGTTACTGTATGATGATACATGCTGGCCTGGCATTAAAGGCACAATATCTGGGTTCACTGACGCCTTAACCAGATGCATATCTTTTTAATATAGGACCGCAAGGTCCACCCCTGCACTCTTCCACCCATAACACAGAGGGGTTACTGTATGATGATACTTGATGGCCTGGCATTAAAGGCACAATATCTGGGTGCACTGCCATTGACGCCTGTATCAGATTCATATCCTCAGAGGGGTTACGGTGTGACGGCACTGTTGCCGACGCTAAAAGCCCAATTTTAAAGCACCTATTGTTACTTTCATCCAAAGCCTGCGTAAGTTTCACAATAATTTAGCCAAAAAATCACTAAACTTTTTCTGCACGTCCTAAAATGTCTTTTCATACAGGCTGCCGCCCCAAGCAGTTGTTTATGGATAGATTAAAGGAAAAGCATTTACTGTCATATGAAACGTAATTTTTTTGGTTTTAAGTGTTTCTATACATCCTAGAAATCCGCCACTTCACGGGCAGGTTATGGGGACCTCCTAGGCACGATATTTGAAGGAATTTTTCGTTTTGATTTTTAACCCTTATTTCATGGAAAACTCTGTCCCTTTAAAAACGTTTTTTTAAACTTTTTGTCCTTGTTTCCTGTCCCCCAGGGCACTACCCGGACCCCCATACACCTTTTATGGCAAATATGTAGAATATATGCCCTCTTGGAGGGCACTCTAAAAAACCGAATTTTCAGCCCCATTGACTTGCATGGGGGTTCGGGTTCGGGCTCGAACCTAACTCGGGGAGTGTTCGGCTCATCCCTATACGTGACCTGCGCATTAGCATGAATGAATAAATGTTGTCCCTGTAGAAATTGGCACGTTCCCCCTAAGAATGCCCCCCCTGCAAATTAAAGCCATAAATCTGTGCTGTATATAATAGTGATTGTGCGCTGAGCTATTATTGGTGAAACCCACATGCAATGACGTTCAACACACATGACAATGAATTCAACACACACCATTATGAGTTACAATTCCTGTTCTCTTTTATTCACAATCTACATGCTGTTTGTAATCATTTCCACTGATGAGGAACCTGACTCGGCGTCACATTTCAATACATAGTATGCATCACTAGTGTTGACCTGTCGGATGTGAAGACATTGAGACGTCTCACTGACTTTGACACTGTGACCATCAAGGAGATGTGTGCTATTGGCACGGATATGGTGCACTGCCACGGACAGGCCATGCCATCAACTCTATCAAGGCTCAAGAACAGTGAGTGGACCGTGCACAGCTGGCCATTAGACCAGGGGTCAGCACACTTGTGTCCCGGATGTTTTGGGAACTACGATTCCCATGTGGCTCTGTCAGTCTAATGGGTGACTGAGCATCATGGGATTTGTAGTTCCCAAAACATCAGGGAGCCAGGTTTTCTGAGCCCTGCATTAGACCCTTGTATAGGGCCCTACTGATGTCTACAAAGTATGAGACGCACCCCCCCCCTAACCAAATACACATTTAACCCTGTCTTGCCTCAACATCTTCAACATAAATCAGTCATATCCACTCTGTTCTTGCATTTCCCCCATATCAACTGGAAACAGGACTACATCACATTGTCTCTTTCAAATAGCGTTGCACTAAAGTCCCATGATGCACTGTGTAGCAATTGGGTGACATGGCATCATGGGATATGTAGTCCAAACATCAGCATACTCTATTTGGCTGGAAAAAAACCTGGGTCACATTTGACACTTGAAATAGTCTGGATGTAAGCTATACTCACCCTCTGTGAATGTGTCCTCTGCCCGAGTGTGGACACCGGCCAATCCTTCCACGCCAGTTGCGCTGAGCCTTTCTTTCAACTGCTCCCCCCACTGCACGTACACATAGACGTGCGGCGGTCCTCCACCAGTCTGCCTCGCTTCACGTAGCTCCGTGGACATCTTTGACTTGATCTCCCGCTTACAGTCCTGGTACCGGTGCTTGATCGATTCCATCGAGCGGTTCCTCCCCGGCACGCACACAGCCTCTCGAATCTCCCTCCACAGCCTTTGAAGGTGGTGTCCATTTGTTGCCTTGTCATCCAGCTGCTGTGCCCTTGCCATGTATTCCTCTATCAGGACAGTTTTCTCCTTGAGCGTCTAGTGCTCTTCGTGGATATGCTGGGATGAGGCCCCCTCTGACACCTGTGTCCTGGAGTGTGTCTGCCCTCTTACTCCCTGTCCTGTCCCTTGCGCAACACCTGTCCCTTGGCTAGATGGGCCTGGCCTAGCTTCTTCACTCCCCTCGCTCTCAGTGCTATGTCTCTCCCTCTCTCCACTCCTACCACGGCCACGCTCGCCACTCCTACCACGGCTACGCTCGCCACTCCTACCACGGCTACGCTCTCCACTCCTACCACGGCTACGCTCTCCACTCCTACCACGGCTACGCTCTCCACTCCTACCACGGCTACGCTCTCCACTCCTACCACGGCTACGCTCTCCACTCCTACCACAGCTACGCTCTCCACTCCTACCACTGCTACGCTGTGCAGGCCTTCTGCTACCTCCACGTGTGCCATCTCCATCTCCACGACTACTGACACCCTGCACACGTGTCCTGTCGCTCTGACTCCTATGCCCTGACACCTCTCTACCTCTCGCCTCGTGCTGCTCCTCAACACTCCTCCTCCCTCCATCTCCTCTCCCTGCACCCTCCATGACAAACAGTGACACACTAGTACAATGGGGAATACACTGGGTTAGGACGACAAAATGGATACAATAGGGGGTAAGATAGGGGTTGTGACAAGTATGTATGTGCTGTTTGGGTGTATGTGTGACTGTGTAATGTGTATTAACGTGTAGTGATGTGTGATGCTTAGTAATGTATAGGTGTGCGTGTGATTATGTGTAATGTGGATCTATGTGATGTTTGACACGAAAATGAACCTGCATTAATATTCTCACTCTCTCTCAGAAAAAAGGCGCGAGGATTATAATTCCAGCGGTGATTAGCACGCGCAAACCCTTAACGCTTGGCGCAAAAATGTTTGCTTTGCGCAAAGATTGTAATTTGGCCCTACATATATTTTCAGTGTCTCTTTAGCTCCTCCAGAATCTCCATCTCGCTCTGGGCTGCACCACACTCGTGCCTTTGGGCACCGCTTCAAATTCTGGTACTGCTGTTCCATCCACGAAAAAGGTCCTAAATACAAGGAACCAAACCCACCAGCTGTCAGTCAATGTAACAGATCTCTGTACCCCGATTGAGTCACATATGTTAATGTGGATTCCTTGCTGGACCCCCATTTCCAACCAGCAGTCTTTTGTGCCTTTTCTCCAGCCCATAGCCGAAACAGAAGGATGGGTACACTGAAAGTGCAGTGGTATCATCCCCTAGAAATGAGGCAACACACAGATCTTGAGGTTTAGAACTGACAGCTTCGGGAACTGAGCCTTTAATGAAATAATATATACAGTGTCAGGCGGAGCCGGTCAGTCAATGGAAAACGACACCCTGGTTTCTCACTGCACCTCATCATAATCTCTCCCCCAGAATACGACTCTTACTGCTCTGAGGTTTCTGCTCTGCATCTCGGAGTCTGAGACATCAGCCCAGACACCATAATCCAGATCTACAGCACTGCAAAGCCACCCCATCCCTGACCAGCACTCAAAACTAAGAGCCATGGACATATTCCTGTGTATTTTCAGACACTTTAGAGAAAACACAATCGTTCCTCCACAAGATCCGGCCGTCCAGGTAGCCTGTGATAATGAATCCACTCACAGCCAGGGATCCGCTGAGCCAGAGGATCCTGGATCTAACTCTGGAGATCATCTTTCTGCTGACTGGAGAGGTAAGAGATTCCATGAGATTCCATATTGCTGCTGATATTAAATCCCCCTGGAGCTGTGTGACCCAGGAGACATTTCAGAGGCAGATCAGTAGTAGATTGATGTGTAAATAAAGGTTCCAGCTCACCATACAGCACACTATGGAGATAACACACTGACACATACACAAAAGCATGGGGGGCCCAGGGGGGCGACATGTTTATACCTCTCTATATTGGCCTCACTCTCAATGTTTAGGGTCATATGGTGGTGAAGATCCATGAGATGGTCAGTGACAGCAGCCGTCACCAAATATCAGAAGGACACGGCAGGAGCCAAAGCTTCAATACGGAGCCTCCACCTCACTCAGGAATCCATGAGCAAAACCATGAGAAGATCCTGGAGCTGAGCAATCAGATCATCCGTCTGCTGACTGGAGAGGTGAGGCTGCTGGGAATGGGACATTATACGCTAACACCAAGGCATGTGTCTGGATGGTGACTGTGTCATTGTGTGTGTCAGGTTCCTATACGCTGTGAGGATGTCACTGTCTATCTCTCCATGGAGGAGTGGGAGTATGTGGAGCGACACAAGGAGCTCTATGAGGACGTCATGATGGAGGATCACCAGCCTGTTATTACACCGGGTAAGAGATGCTTTAATTCTCATAATGTTTGTGTCCAATCCCAGAGCAACGTGTCCCAATAATCCCCTGAAATGTTGGCTGTGCCGTGTAATAGACGTGTTCCTGAATGAACGTCTCACGTGTTCATGTGATTTTCCCTCCAATAGATAAATCTGTATGGGGTGAATTTCACGCTGCGGTTTCTTTATGGGATATTGGATGTGAAAATGGAAGTGAAATTCTAAGCAATAATGTGGAAAAGGATCTGAACAAGAGGAGAAAAGGACCAGCTGAATCTGCAACATACACAGAGCGAGAATCTCTGGCGTCTGAAGAAAGACACGTCCCAGAGAAAGAGATTTATCCAATCACAGAACCCCAGAATATTCACCCCCTGATATTAAGGAGGAACCGGCCTCATGTGATGAAGGAAATCTCCCAGACAGCGACATGTATGAACCCCCAGAACATACACAGACTGAATATACAGCTGATAATATAGGAGACTATTTTAAAGCCAATACAGACCCAGTGGAAAAAAATATCACACCGAGACCTTTAAATGTGTCACTCAGGCCTCAGCTGTTGGCAAATCCCATGACTCACAAGGAGAAAATCCATTTAAATGCCCTGAATGCGGGGAAATCTTTCACTCGGGCTTCAAAACTTACACTACATATAAGGATTCACACCGGAGAAAAACCATTTAAATGCCCTGAATGTGGGAAAGGTTTCATTCAGTCCTCAGATTTTGCAAGACATAAAATGTTTCACACAGGAGAAAAACCATTTAAATGCTCTGAATGTGGGAAAGGTTTCAGTAAGGCCTCAAATCTTACAAAACATAAAATGATTCACACAGAAGAAAAACCATTTAAATGCCCTGAATGTGGGAAAGGTTTCATTCAGTCCTCAGATTTTGCAAGACATAAAATGTTTCACACAGGAGAAAAACCATTTAAATGCCCTGAATGTCGGAAAGGTTTCAGTAAGGCCTCAAATCTTACAAAACATAAAATGATTCACACAGAAGAAAAACCATTTAAGTGCCCTGAATGTGGGAAAGGTTTCATTCAAGCATCCCCTCTTGCAGAACATATGAGGAGTCACACAGGAGAAAAACCATTTAAATGCTCTGAATGTGGGAAAAGCTTCACTAACTCCTCAAATCTTACCAAACATAAAAGGATTCACACAGGAGAAAAACCATTTAAATGCTCTGAATGTGGGAAAGGGTTCACTAATTCCTCACCTCTTGCACACAATGAAAGGATTCACACAGGAGAAAAAACATTTAAATGCTCTGAATGTGGAAAGGCTTCACTAATTCCTCATCTGTTGACAAGACAAAAAGGATTCACACAGGAGAAAAACCATTTAAATGCCCTGAATGTGGGAAAGGCTTCACTCAAACCGTAAATCTTGCAAGACATAAAAGGATTCACACAGGAAAAACTAATTTAAAGGATTTTAATGGGAAAGTTTTTCTTTAAGGACTTCTTTTTGTACATAGGAGTCGGAGGTTAAAACCCTTTTTATATAAAATATTTCACATTTATAAATAGAGGGAATATTGAAAACAAACCATATATTGGAAAACGTATATTACAGTGGTGGAATTGCGGGTTTAGGTTATAATGTAAAAATGCAGCTTTTACTGTACAGCTTTTCTGAATTCTTTATGTATAAACATGTTAACGTTAAAGTGCGGCATCGTCTGTTCCAGAGATTTGTGATAAGTGTTTTGTTGTGTTTTAATAAATCCAGTAAAACCTTTTCTATGTTACAGCTTCCAGTGGAGACACACACATATAAACATGTATATTGATGTCATGTCCTGTTAGGGAGACGTGGTATTGAGGGAGGGGAACCCAATGGCAGGTCAAGAGGAGATCTCTCGCAATCCTTGGTCAGAGACGTAGCTGGGGTTGGTAGCCAGGTGATCAGTCCAGGAGCAGAGGGGGAATTGGGACATTACTACTGGTGGTCGCGCCTGGAGGACCCTGTGTGGAGCATTGTGCCAGCTACAGGGGCGCATCACGGGGAGGTGGGGGGGGGGGCACCTCGCGCAGTAATACATATTTTTTAAATCTATATATTATTAATTTGGTTTTACAGACAAGGCGCCCCCTCTGTGCTGGAAACCTTTCACTATAAAAGTAAAAAACAGTTATAAAAGTTTTACAGAAATAAATGGGATAAATGTCGGCTTTTGTTCCGGGAGCTCAGACGTTCCTGTGTTCCGGTGGCCTCGTTACAGAAACCCAGGATATCACAACATGCGGCTTTTCATCTGGCGGGCCGCTCTTACACCGGGGTCATGTTCCCTCCCTAAAACACATGGGTTTGCTGTACATGTTAACCCTTTCGCTGCTGAGCCATTTCACGCCCCTGTGCTGAGCTCATTTTTACCGGTTTCGCTCATCTTGTTTAAACGCGTTTTGAAGCTTATTTTATTATATGACCCAGACATATTATATATCGTTCTTTCCAGCAGACTCGGCAGATTCATAATATGTCATTATTATATGTATACGTCATGTCCTGTCTGTATATTATAACAAAATATGCAATAAAATATGAATTTTCAATAATTTACAATGTGTAAAGTGTTTTTTTCCATTTTAACATGTGATCGTTTGCGGTTATATTTTGTATGGGGTGCGCTTGTTGTTAAAAAAATTAGAGATGGGGTCTCGTTACATTTTTTTTGGGGGAAAATTACGCGATTTTTAACAAACGCACCACATACAAAAATCGTTAGTGCAGCATCATTGTTCACATTATAATTGAAATGGGAACAATATTGCTGCATTAACCAACCAAAAAAAAAAAAAAAATTGTTTTTCTTTTTTATAATTTTATTAACAAATAATTTTTTTTTTTATTATTTTTTTAAAAAACTTTTACATGGTCATGTTTGGTATCGTAGGAAAGGCCATGCTCTGGCTGATTAACCCCTAGCTGCCACGGATCGGGAGATAGGGGGTTCCATGAACCCCCTATCTCCACCATTGGTGGCAGTTGGGGGTTAACTCCAGGACTGGCATCATCGTGCTATGCACGATGACGCCAGTCGTCAGGGGGCATTCCCGGAAGCTTGACCGACATCAAAGATGTCAGCCACCTCCGGGAGAGGATCATGATTTGGTGCTTTTCGGCTGTGCCCTTCCAAACCGTGCCTGCCTTCAGCCGCAGGACCCTGGCGATCGGGAGGGAGAGAGATCAGAAGGACCTGACCCCCTCCCTTTCAGGCACCTCCTCCGCACATGCGGGGGGCGCCTGAATTGGATGTCATTGCGCCGCCGTGATGACATCTAATGGTGCCGGCGGCGGCCCCGGGTGCTGGGCTGACATCGAGGATGTCAGCCCGCACCGGGGGGCACAGCGACAGGCCGGAATCCGGCCGATTGCTGGCTGCAAATGGAGGACGCGCTCAGCGCATCCTCTGCACGCAACAGTACCTGCGGGTGGACAGGCTGAGCGTGTCCTCCGCAGCGAAAGGGTTAATGTTCATTCAGTGGTTTATCAGGGTTATTGAAAGAGAATCAAAAAGTCACGCATGTTCGGTGACTTTTCGTTCTCTTCAATTCGGTTCATTTTGCCAATCCCATTTCGGCGTATGTACATCATGCGGTGTATTCAGCAAGCACCACAGGGCCGTCGAAGTGCAGGGAAAAGCCACCAAAAACCTGCCGAAAACTCCCCGCAAAACCCGGCGAATGCATGCCGAAAATCCGCAAAAACATATGGATTAACCCCGCCGGAAATACCCGAGCAGGAGCCGATCACACGCAGCGCAGCCGCCGGAAAAAGCCGACACCGCAGACGAATGGAGTGAAAAAGAAACAGTTTGCTTGAATGTTTGAAAAGTGAAACGCTGTTTGCAAAGAAACGACTGAACGAAAATGTCTGAAATTTACATATAAAATCCAATGAATGATAATAAAAAGGGCTGTTACAGAGAAAAGAACAAACGTTTCAGGAGATCACCAAGATACAAGTGATCCTGTAAAGGGATCCCTGTGAATCACAGAAATAGAAGCCCCTGTTTATGTTTACCCCAAGTTAACCCTTTATCTGCTGGTTAGTCAAACAGCAGGGAAAGGGTTAACTTGGGGTGTTGTGTCGGATCTAGCTCATCGTCGAGAGCTGTTCCAAGCAGCCTTCGGCAAAAATCGGAACTCCGCCTACTCTGGCTCCAGCAAATCAGCACCTCCCAATCTCACGCCCCTGTAGAGCCCCCCCCCTGCACAGTGTCTGCCTCCATCCACAGACCCGCCCCCTGCACACAAAACACCCCGAAAAAACTCCTCCTGCACTGCCCTCTGCACCACAGTAACACTACCATCCAGCCAACCCCTGCAACACAGAGGGCAGTGCAGGAGGAGTTTTTTTCGGGTGCTTTGTGTGCAGGGGGCTGGTCTGTGGACGGAGGCAGACACTGTGCGGGGGGGGGCTGTACGGGGCGTGAGATTGGGAGGCGCTGATGTGCTGGAGCCTGGGTAGGCGGAGTTCCGATTTTTGCCAAAGGCTGCTTGGAACAGCTCTCACAATGAACTAGATCCGACACAACAGCGTTCAGCAGTTGATCGGAGGTATTCGGCGGATCATTGGCTTTGATTTTGGCGGTTTGTTGGATGCGTTTGTTGGTGTTCAGCGGTTTATCGGATGTGTTTCGCGGGTTTATCAGCGACGTTGCCAGATCTATTCGCCGCACTTTGGGGACCATACAGTGAATGCTGAATTCACCACAGGGTCTGCAAAATGAGCTCGCCAAAGTGCATCGAATGAAAGAGCACCGGAATTTGTCTGAGTTGTGCAATAAAACATGACTTCAAATTGTGTTTAAACATTTTTGAACGCAAAATGGTCACAATGAGCTCAGCACTAGGGATGAGCTGTTTGGTTCGATCAGTTCGGAGTTCGACTCGAACATCGGCAGTTCGAAAGTTCGCGAACTTTGAACTTTTTGGCGTGTTCGGTTCGAGTTCGAAAAAAAAATTTTTTGAAAAAGGTATAAAAAAAAATGCTTAAACATACTAAAAAATCTAGAAATATTGAATTAAAAAATAATGTCTAGGTGCAAAGATTCTCGCCTCTAAATGACCTGTGCTCTCAAACGCCGTAAACAACTGGTGTTAATTAGTGTTTGGAAATAACATGTGCTTTTAATTAGTCTGGTCTAATGAATTTGATACATTGTCTGTAGACTGAGGGTGTCTGGAGGTGTCTCCTGAACATGTATCAAACACCACCTGTGCTTCTGAGAAGTGTTCATTTCTCTACTAAATCTTCCTCTGATATGCTGTTTAACCCCTTAACCCTGCATTTCACTGCTGTGTGCTCAGCTCATTTTTACCGCTTTCGCTCATCATGTTTAAACGCGATTTGAAGCCACATTTTATTAAATGACCTAGACATATTACATATCGTTCTTTCTGGGAAACAGACTCCGCAGATTCATAATCTATCATTTTTATATGTATACGTCATGTCCTGCCTGTATATTATGAAAAAAATGCAATAAAAATTGAATTTTTAATCATCTGCCATGTGTAAAGTGTTTTTTTTTCACATTTTAGCACATGAGCGTTTGCGGGTATGTTTTCTATGGGGTGCGCTTGTACAAAAATTAGAAATAGGGACTTGTTACATTTTGTGGGGGGAATTATGTGATTTTTAGCAAACGCCCCCCATAGAAAAAAATCATTAGTGCAACATCATTGTTCGCATTATAATTGAAATGTGAACAATATTGCTGCATTAATAAAAAACACACACAAAAATGCATGTTTTTTTTTATTATTATTTTTTACTTTATATCTGGTCATGTTGGATATCATTCGAAAGGCCATGCTCAGGCCTTTCGATTGACACCCTCCATGGCCCCCTATCTGCCACGGTTCTGGAGATATCTCCACCAGGGGGATTCCGGGCAGCTAGGGGTTTCTGACGTCATCACGCTATGCGTGAGGATGTCAGGCAGTGAGGGGGGACCCGGGGGTCGAGCCGCCATCCAAGATGGAGGCCCCCACCAGAGCTAGGCCGCACTTCGGCGCCGCAAGGCATCTCTATTAGGGATGAGCGGTTCGGGTTCGGACGGTTCGGAGTTCGGCCCGAACTTAACCTGTTCGGGTAGATCGCGAACTCCGAACATTTTGGCGTGTTCGGTTTGGGGAAAAAAAAAGAAATTTTGGATAAAGTATAAAAAATGCTTAAAAAATACTAAAAAATCTAGAAATAAAGAGACTCTTTACTGCAGAATATTATAAGCAACGGTTTATTAGTTATTGAATTAAAAACTAAGGTCTAGGTGCAAAGCTTCTCACCTCTACATGACCTTTTTTTTTTTCAAACGGGCACAACAACAGATGTTTTAGCCTGGTCTAATCAATTTGATACATTTTATGTAGAATGAAGGTGTGGGGTGTCTGCTTCTGTTCTGAGTGAGTAATTTCCCTCCTAAAACTTCCTAATATGCTGCATTTAACTGCTATGTGAAAAAACACAAAATTTCCTCATTGCCCGCTTTTAACATCTAAAGCAATGTTATTTTTCACCTCGGGATTAAACATTCACAGGGTTATTCAGAGAGCGGTGAAAAGCAGGAGAATAACTGGAGAAGTGAAAATTCTAGGTCAAGATAGCCAAACCAGAAAAATTCTCCCATTTATCTCACTTTCCAAATCGGCTATTTGGTCTAGATTGTTCTCTTCTCTTGCCAGTTCTCCTGGCTTTCACCTCTCTCTCAGGGTTGTTCAGGAAAGGTGAAAACCAGGAGAATGGCAGGAAAAGAGAACAATCTGGACCAAATAGCCGATTTGGAAAGTGAGATAAGGCTAGGGTCAGACTAACTCAATTTTCACAGCGACCGTCAAAAGTGCGTCCGAACGCATTGCCATATTTTTTCACGGAATGCGTGAAAACGGTCATACGATGCACATTTTTGTGCATGATTTTTTACGGATCCAAACCAGGAAACTTTGGGTGTCTGGACGTTATGATGGCCGGACATGAGCAGGGTCTGACATCTCCAAATCACGCACACACGCCGCTAGTGGACGCAGCGCACTCTGTACTAGCGGTTCTGCGTTCTCTAAAAAATGCGTTCATTTTCCACTTGCGTTGCGCAGCCGGACTTTCGTGCGACCGTACTTCGTATATTGGCCGTCATTGGCCGTCATTTGCTGCTAGTGCGGCCGTGATTAAGTGCGCCTAAACGCACGTTAAAAATTCGCTAGTCTGACCCCAGCCTAAATGGGAGAATTTTTCTGGTTTGGCTATTTTGACCTAGAATTTTCTCCAGTCATTCTCCTGCTATTCACCGCTCTCTGAATAACCCTGACAGGGTTATTCAGAGTAAGGTGAAACTCAGGAGAATGACTGAAGAGAAAATTCTAGGTCAAAATAGCCAAACCAGAAAAATTCTCCATTTTTCTCACTTTCCAAATCGGATATTTGGTCTAGAATTTTCCATTCTCCAGTCATTCTCCTGCTTTTCACCGCCAAAAAATCAGTAAACTTTTTCTGCGTGTACGAAAATGTCTCCTCTTTTCATACAGGCTGCCGCCCCAAGCAGTTGTTTATGGATAGATTAAAGAAAAACTGTTTACCATAATTTGAAACGTCATTTTTTTTGTTTTTAAATGTTTCTATACATCCTAGAAATCCGCCACTTCACGGGCAGGTTATGGGACCTCCTAGGCACAATATTTGATGGAATTTTTCGTTTTGATTTTTAACCCTTATTTCATGGAAAACTCACTGTTCCTCTAACCCTTTCGCTGCTGAGGCTTTTCCCGCCCCTGTGCTGAGGTCATTTTTACCGGTTTTGCTCATCTTGTTTAAACGTGTTTTGAAGCTTATTTTAGTATATGACCCAGACATATTATATATCATTCTTTCCGTCAGACTCGGCAGATTCATAATATGTCATTATTATATGTATACGTCATGTCCTGTCTGTATATTATAACAAAATATGCAATAAAATATGAATTTTCAATAATTTACAATGTGTAAAGTGTTTTTTTCCATTTTAACATGTGATCGTTTGCGGTTATATTTTGTATGGGGTGCGCTTGTTAAAAAAATTAGAGATGGGGTCTCGTTACATTTTTTTGGGGGAAAATTACGCGATTTTTAACAAACGCACCACATACAAAAATCGTTAGTGCAGCATCATTGTTCACATTATAATTGAAATGGGAACAATATTGCTGCATTAACCAACCAAAAAAAACAAAAAAAAATTGTTTTTCTTTTTTATAATTTTTATTAACAAATAATTTTTTTTTTATTATTTTTTTAAAAAACTTTTACATGGTCATGTTTGGTATCGTAGGAAAGGCCATGCTCTGGCTGATTAACCCCTAGCTGCCACGGATCGGGAGATAGGGGGTTCCAATGAACCCCCTATCTCCACCATTGGTGGCAGTTGGGGGTTAACTCCAGGACTGGCATCATCGTGCTATGCACGATGACGCCAGTCGTCAGGGGGCATTCCCGGAAGCTTGACCGACATCAAAGATGTCAGCCACCTCCGGGAGAGGATCATGATTTGGTGCTTTTCGGCTGTGCCCTTCCAAACCGTGCCTGCCTTCAGCCGCAGGACCCTGGCGATCGGAGGGAGAGAGATCAGAAGGACCTGACCCCCTCCCTTTCAGGCACCTCCTCCGCACATGCGGGGGCGCCTGAATTGGATGTCATTGCGCGCCGTGATGACATCTAATGGTGCCGGCGGCGGCCCCGGGTGCTGGGCTGACATCGAGGATGTCAGCCCGCACCGGGGGGCACAGCGACAGGCCGGAATCCGGCCGATTGCTGGCTGCAAATGGAGGACGCGCTCAGCGCATCCTCTGCACGCAACAGTACCTGCGGGTGGACAGGCTGAGCGTGTCCTCCGCAGCGAAAGGGTTAATGTTCATTCAGTGGTTTATCAGGGTTATTGAAAGAGAATCAAAAAGTCACGCATGTTCGGTGACTTTTCGTTCTCTTCAATTCGGTTCATTTTGCCAATCCCATTTCGGCGTATGTACATCATGCGGTGTATTCAGCAAGCACCACAGGGCCGTCGAAGTGCAGGGAAAAGCCACCAAAAACCTGCCGAAAACTCCCCGCAAAACCCGGCGAATGCATGCCGAAAATCCGCAAAAACATATGGATTAACCCCGCCGGAAATACCCGAGCAGGAGCCGATCACACGCAGCGCAGCCGCCGGAAAAGCCGACACCGCAGACGAATGGAGTGAAAAAGAAACAGTTTGCTTGAATGTTTGAAAAGTGAAACGCTGTTTGCAAAGAAACGACTGAACGAAAATGTCTGAAATTTACATATAAAATCCAATGAATGATAATAAAAGGGCTGTTACAGAGAAAAGAACAAACGTTTCAGGAGATCACCAAGATACAAGTGATCCTGTAAAGGGATCCCTGTGAATCACAGAAATAGAAGCCCCTGTTTATGTTTACCCCAAGTTAACCTTTTATCTGCTGGTTAGTCAAACAGCAGGGAAAGGGTTAACTTGGGGTGTTGTGTCGGATCTAGCTCATCGTCGAGAGCTGTTCCAAGCAGCCTTCGGCAAAAATCGGAACTCCGCCTACTCTGGCTCCAGCAAATCAGCACCTCCCAATCTCACGCCCCTGTAGAGCCCCCCCCCTGCACAGTGTCTGCCTCCATCCACAGACCCGCCCCCTGCACACAAAACACCCCGAAAAAACTCCTCCTGCACTGCCCTCTGCACCACAGTAACACTACCATCCAGCCAACCCCTGCAACACAGAGGGCAGTGCAGGAGGAGTTTTTTCGGGGTGCTTTGTGTGCAGGGGGCTGGTCTGTGGACGGAGGCAGACACTGTGCGGGGGGGGGCTGTACCGGGGCGTGAGATTGGGAGGCGCTGATGTGCTGGAGCCTGGGTAGGCGGAGTTCCGATTTTTGCCAAAGGCTGCTTGGAACAGCTCTCAACAATGAACTAGATCCGACACAACAGCGTTCAGCAGTTGATCGGAGGTATTCGGCGGATCATTGGCTTTGATTTTTCGGCGGTTTGTTGGATGCGTTTGTTGGTGTTCAGCGGTTTATCGGATGTGTTTCGCGGGTTTATCAGCGACGTTGCCAGATCTATTCGCCGCACTTTGGGGACCATACAGTGAATGCTGAATTCACCACAGGGTCTGCAAAATGAGCTCGCCAAAGTGCATCGAATGAAAGAGCACCGGAATTTGTCTGAGTTGTGCAATAAAACATGACTTCAAATTGTGTTTAAACATTTTTGAACGCAAAATGGTCACAATGAGCTCAGCACTAGGGATGAGCTGTTTGGTTCGATCAGTTCGGAGTTCGACTCGAACATCGGCAGTTCGAAAGTTCGCGAACTTTGAACTTTTTGGCGTGTTCGGTTCGAGTTCGAAAAAAAAATATTTTTGAAAAAGGTATAAAAAAAATGCTTAAACATACTAAAAAATCTAGAAATATTGAATTAAAAAATAATGTCTAGGTGCAAAGATTCTCACCTCTAAATGACCTGTGCTCTCAAACGCCGTAAACAACTGGTGTTAATTAGTGTTTGGAAATAACATGTGCTTTTAATTAGTCTGGTCTAATGAATTTGATACATTGTCTGTAGACTGAGGGTGTCTGGAGGTGTCTCCTGAACATGTATCAAACACCACCTGTGCTTCTGAGAAGTGTTCATTTCTCTACTAAATCTTCCTCTGATATGCTGTTTAACCCCTTAACCCTGCATTTCACTGCTGTGTGCTCAGCTCATTTTTACCGCTTTCGCTCATCATGTTTAAACGCGATTTGAAGCCACATTTTATTAAATGACCTAGACATATTACATATCGTTCTTTCTGGGAAACAGACTCCGCAGATTCATAATCTATCATTTTTATATGTATACGTCATGTCCTGCCTGTATATTATGAAAAAAATGCAATAAAAATTGAATTTTTAATCATCTGCCATGTGTAAAGTGTTTTTTTTTCACATTTTAGCACATGAGCGTTTGCGGGTATGTTTTCTATGGGGTGCGCTTGTACAAAAATTAGAAATAGGGACTTGTTACATTTTGTGGGGGGAATTATGTGATTTTTAGCAAACGCCCCCCATAGAAAAAAATCATTAGTGCAACATCATTGTTCGCATTATAATTGAAATGTGAACAATATTGCTGCATTAATAAAAACCACACACAAAAAAATGCATGTTTTTTTTTATTATTATTTTTTACTTTATATCTGGTCATGTTGGATATCATTCGAAAGGCCATGCTCAGGCCTTTCGATTGACACCCTCCATGGCCCCTATCTGCCACGGTTCTGGAGATATCTCCACCAGGGGGATTCCGGGCAGCTAGGGGTTTCTGACGTCATCACGCTATGCGTGAGGATGTCAGGCAGTGAGGGGGGACCCGGGGGTCGAGCCGCCATCCAAGATGGAGGCCCCCACCAGAGCTAGGCCGCACTTCGGCGCCGCAAGGCATCTCTATTAGGGATGAGCGGTTCGGGTTCGGACGGTTCGGAGTTCGGCCCGAACTTAACCTGTTCGGGTAGATCGCGAACTCCGAACATTTTGGCGTGTTCGGTTTGGGAAAAAAAAAGAAATTTTGGATAAAGTATAAAAAATGCTTAAAAAATATACTAAAAAATCTAGAAATAAAGAGACTCTTTACTGCAGAATATTATAAGCAACGGTTTATTAGTTATTGAATTAAAAACTAAGGTCTAGGTGCAAAGCTTCTCACCTCTACATGACCTTTTTTTTTTTCAAACGGGCACAACAACAGATGTTTTAGCCTGGTCTAATCAATTTGATACATTTTATGTAGAATGAAGGTGTGGGGTGTCTGCTTCTGTTCTGAGTGAGTAATTTCCCTCCTAAAACTTCCTAATATGCTGCATTTAACTGCTATGTGAAAAACACAAAATTTCCTCATTGCCCGCTTTTAACATCTAAAGCAATGTTATTTTTCACCTCGGGATTAAACATTCACAGGGTTATTCAGAGAGCGGTGAAAAGCAGGAGAATAACTGGAGAAGTGAAAATTCTAGGTCAAGATAGCCAAACCAGAAAAATTCTCCCATTTATCTCACTTTCCAAATCGGCTATTTGGTCTAGATTGTTCTCTTCTCTTGCCAGTTCTCCTGGCTTTCACCTCTCTCTCAGGGTTGTTCAGGAAAGGTGAAAACCAGGAGAATGGCAGGAAAAGAGAACAATCTGGACCAAATAGCCGATTTGGAAAGTGAGATAAGGCTAGGGTCAGACTAACTCAATTTTCACAGCGACCGTCAAAAAGTGCGTCCGAACGCATTGCCATATTTTTTCACGGAATGCGTGAAAACGGTCATACGATGCACATTTTTGTGCATGATTTTTTACGGATCCAAACCAGGAAACTTTGGGTGTCTGGACGTTATGATGGCCGGACATGAGCAGGGTCTGACATCTCCAAATCACGCACACACGCCGCTAGTGGACGCAGCGCACTCTGTACTAGCGGTTCTGCGTTCTCTAAAAAATGCGTTCATTTTCCACTTGCGTTGCGCAGCCGGACTTTCGTGCGACCGTACTTCGTATATTGGCCGTCATTGGCCGTCATTTGCTGCTAGTGCGGCCGTGATTAAGTGCGCCTAAACGCACGTTAAAAATTCGCTAGTCTGACCCCAGCCTAAATGGGAGAATTTTTCTGGTTTGGCTATTTTGACCTAGAATTTTCTCCAGTCATTCTCCTGCTATTCACCGCTCTCTGAATAACCCTGACAGGGTTATTCAGAGTAAGGTGAAACTCAGGAGAATGACTGAAGAGAAAATTCTAGGTCAAAATAGCCAAACCAGAAAAATTCTCCCATTTTTCTCACTTTCCAAATCGGATATTTGGTCTAGAATTTTCCATTCTCCAGTCATTCTCCTGCTTTTCACCGCCAAAAAATCAGTAAACTTTTTCTGCGTGTACGAAAATGTCTCCTCTTTTCATACAGGCTGCCGCCCCAAGCAGTTGTTTATGGATAGATTAAAGAAAAACTGTTTACCATAATTTGAAACGTCATTTTTTTGTTTTTAAATGTTTCTATACATCCTAGAAATCCGCCACTTCACGGGCAGGTTATGGGGACCTCCTAGGCACAATATTTGATGGAATTTTTCGTTTTGATTTTTAACCCTTATTTCATGGAAAACTCACTGTTCCTCTAACCCTTTCGCTGCTGAGGCTTTTCCCGCCCCTGTGCTGAGGTCATTTTTACCGGTTTTGCTCATCTTGTTTAAACGTGTTTTGAAGCTTATTTTAGTATATGACCCAGACATATTATATATCATTCTTTCCGTCAGACTCGGCAGATTCATAATATGTCATTATTATATGTATACGTCATGACCTGTCTGTATATTATAACAAAAAATGCAATAAAATATGATTTTTCAATAATTTACAATGTGTAAAGTGGTTTTTTTTTTCACATTTTAACATGCGAGCAATTGAGGTTATATTTTGTATGGGGTGCGCTTGTTAAAAAAATTAGAGATGGGGTCTCGTAACATTTTTTTTGGGGAAAATTACACAATTTTTAACAAACGCACTGCATACAAAAATTGTTAGTGCAGCATCATTGTTCACATTATAATTGAAATGGGAACAATATTGCTGCATTAACAAACCAAAAAAAAGAAAACTTTATTTTTAATTTTTTTTTACAAATTTTTCACATTCGTGTTTGGTATCGTTGGAACGGCCATGCTCTGGCCGATCCAACGATACCAAACTTTAACCCCTAGCTGCCACGGATCGGGAGATAGGGGGTTTATTGGAACCCCCTATCTCCACCATTGGTGGCAGCTAGGGGTTAACTCCAGGACTGGCGTCATCGTGCTATGCACGATGACGCCAGTCCTCAGGGGGAGTTCCCGGAGGCTTGGCCGACATCCAAGATGTCGGCCAGCTCCGGGAAAGGATCACGAACCGGCGCTTTTCAGCGCCGATTCGTGATCCGGCTCCCCAGGGGTTAATGCCAGGTACCATTTGGAAGGGCAAGCTGTGCCCTTCCAAATGGTGCCTGGGTTAACCCCCGCAACGCCGCCGATCAGGAGGGAGAGAGGTCCGAAGGACCTCCCCCCCTCCCTTTCAGGCGCCTCCTCCGCACATTCGGGGGGGGGGCGCCTGAATTAGGTGTCATCACGCCGCTCTGAAGCTGATTTTGTTCACTTCAAGTTTATTCTCCGATCATACACCTCTGTCCTCCACTTGGCCAAACAATCCTTCTTCTCATCTCTTATATCTACGCTGTCCTCCAACCCTAAACGGCTCTGGTCCACCTTCAACACCCTCCTCTACCCACCTGCACCTCCCCCCACAGCTGCCTTCAGCGCTCAAGACCTGGCAGACTACTTCCTCAGTAAAACTTTAACTATCAGAAGCAACATCCCAACACAAGATAGTTATCTGCCACCTCCACTCCCACAGGTCCCATCTGCCACCCTCTGCCGCTTCCTCCCAGCCACTGAGGAGGAAGTCAATTCCTTATTGTCCTCCTCACATCTCACCATGTGCCGCTTGACCCCATTCCTCACATCTAATTCCTCCCCTCTCCTCCCTCCCTCAGCTCTCACACGCATCTTCAACCTATCTCTCTCCTCTGGCTCCTTTCCAACCGCCTTCAAACACGCGCTAGTTACCCCTTTACTAAAGAAACCATCCCTCGATCCCAGCTCTCCATCCAACTACCGCCCTGTATCCCTGCTTCCCTTTACCTCTAAGCTCTTAGAAAAACTAGTCTTCAACCGCCTCTCCCTCTTCCTGTCCTCCAATTCCCTACTTGACCCCCTGCAATCTGGCTTCCGTCCCCTACACTCAACTGAAACTGCCCTCACCAAAGTCACCAACGACCTCCTAACTGCTAAAAAACACGGCCACTATTCTATTCTCATCCTGCTCGACCTCTCGGCTGCTTTTGACACTGTTTACCACCCCCTCCTTCTACAGACCCTCGACTCTCTGGGTCTTGGTGACACTGCACTTGCTTGGGTTGACTCCTATTTATCCAACAGGTCCTTCTGTGTGTCCTTTGCTGGTAATTCCTCCTCCTCATTGCCTCTATCTGTTGGTGTACCTCAAGGCTCTGTCCTTGGTCCTCTGCTATTTTCCATTTACACCTCCTCCCTGGGCAAAATCATCAACAGCTTTGGCTTTAATTACCACCTCTACGCTGATGACACTCAGATCTACCTCTCTACCCTGATCTCTCTCCCCCTGTCCTTTCAAAAGTCAGTGACTGTTTATCTGGCATCTCCTCCTGGATGGCCTCACCACCTAAAGATCAACATGTCAAAGACTGAGCTTCTATTTATTCCTCCCTCCAATGCCTCCCCACCTCCTGACTTCTCTATCACGGTGGAGGTGTATCACCATCTCCCATCAAACCAAGTTCGCTGTCTTGGAGTTACACTTGACTCTGCTCTTTCCTTCATCCCCCACATCCAGTCTCTTTCCTCCTCCTGCCGATACCAACTGCGTAATATTTCCAGAATTCGGCCATTTCTTATCGCTGTCACCACAAAACAACTCATACACGCCCTGGTAATCTCCCGACTCGACTCGACTATTGCAATAATCTCTTATCTGGCCTCCCTCTGTCCCGCCTCTCCCCCCTACAATCCATCCTGAACGCCTCCGCCAGGCTAATTCACCTCACCCGCCGCTCTGTCTCTGCCGCTCCCCTCTGCGAGTCCCTTCACTGGCTCCCCATCCACTGCAGAATTAAGTTCAAAATCCTTATCCTTACCTACAAAACCCTCACTAACTCAGCTCCCCACTACCTGTCCTCACTAATCACCAAATACACCCCAGCCCGCTCCCTAAGGTCAAACAGTGACCTGCGCCTAGCTTCTCCCCGCATCACCTCTTCCCATGATAGACTGCAGGATTTCTAACGCGCAGCCCCCACTCTCTGGAACGCTCTCGTACTGTCAGACTTTCCCCTAACTTCTCTTCCTTCAAACGCTCCCTTAAAACATTCCTATTTAGGGAAGCCTACCACCCAACTCACTGACGCAACCATCAAATCACTCTCACCTTACAGTCCTCTCCTCCTGTTTCCAACCCCAACCCTCCTAGATTGTGAGTTCCTACGGGAATAGGGCCCTCATCTCCTCCTGTACTGTTTGTCAAATGTTGTTCAATGTATTGTAACCCTGTCTATACTGTGCCTATTGTACAGCGCTGCGGAATATGCTGGCGTTTATAAATAAAGAATAATAATAATAATAATAATAAGATGGCGGCCCCCACTGGAGCTAGGCCACACTTCGGCGCCGCAAGGCATCTCTATACACAACCCCATCAGCATCTCTATACACCCACCCCATCAGCATCTCTATACACAGCCTCACAGCATCTCTGAACCCTCAAATGAACCCACTATCTCCACTAGGGGATTCCGGGCAGCTAGGGGTTCCCCGGCTATCTGATGTCATCACACTATGCTTGAGGATGTCAGGTAGTGAGGGGGGACTCGGGGGTGGAGCCGCCATCCAAGATGGTGGCCCCCACTGGAGCTAGGCTGCACTTCGGCGCCGCAAGGCGCCGAAGTGCGAACTGGTGCCTAAGGGGTTAAAACCAGGCACCGCTTAACAGGGGAGACTCTCCCCTTTTAAGCGGTGTCTGGCTATTTTTTGTAGGACCTCCCGATCAGGAGGGAGAGGGATCCGAACGGATCCCCCCTCCCTTCCAGGCAATCTTCTGGCATTGCCGGGGGGTCGCCTTTAAATGACGTCATCGCGCATGGTGTGATGACGTCATTTACAATGGGAGGAGCTTGACTTCAGTGTCTGAGGACGCTGAAGTCAGAACGCCGCGGGACCCGGACAGAGAGGTGAGTATCTCCGCCGGGGGTCCCGCAAAGCTGATGACGTGTAGGACACGTCCTCCTCAGCATACAGCGGGAGTAACTGAGGTCGTGTCCCACTCGTCATCAGCAGTGAAGGGGTTAAAAACATCTTTTTATTTACTTTTTGTCCTTGTTTCCTGTCCCCCAGGGCATTACCCGGACCCCCATACACCTTTTATGGGAAATATCTAGCATATATGCCCTCTTGGCAATCAGATTTTGAGTCCCATTGATTTGTATAGAGTTCGAATTCGAACCAAACTCGGGGGTGTCGGCTCATCCCTACTCAGCGCACAGAGGGGATATGGCTCAGCAGTGAAGGGGTTAATGTAATCAATCAGCTTATTTAACCCTATAAATGCAAATCAAACATAAAGCACTGAATGAACATTAAGGACAAGAAAGCATTTTATAATGTTCAGAATCAGTGCGTCTGTTCAATGTCTGTTCCATTAAAGTTGATTTAAAAAAACAGCAAAAAAAAACCAGCCCTTTGAGTGGAGGTCACATGTTTCCTGTCCAGAGTGGGCTCCAGTCTGCAGCCAGACTCTTCTGGGATTGTGGGAGATTTGTTGTGTCACTGCTCTCCAGGCTGTGTGTTTAGCGCTCTCTGCTGACACAGGGAGGGGGAGGGGATTTCTGTGTGCCAGAGACACACACAGAGAAGGAGGCCTCACACGGCGGCTCTGTCTCTTTCTATCAGTAAAGGTAGGTTTTTTGGTTATTTGCGGCGCTCCTCACGGTGAGCTGAACGGTAACGTCTACGTCTGCGCTTTTACAACGCTAAGCTCAGCAGATAAAGCCCAGTTATTTATATAGCGCCCACATACTCTGCGGCGCCGCTGCTTTGTGCGTTTGCTGGCGTGGTTCATTGTGTCGGCTTCCGCTCCTGGGGTTAAAACATCCTCAGTTGTGAAATAATAAACAATAATAGAAATGAAGCCCCTCCTGGGCGTAATTCGGGTTCGGCGATTGTGACTCGGTGGTAGACAAAGGAGACGGAGGCTTCTTAAGCAGGAAAAGCATTTATTTCGGTCCCGAGCCTTGAGTCAGGTCTAGCCAAAAACATAGAAATGTCGCGCAGATAAGAACCTTTCGGCCCATCTAGTCGCCCAATTACATGGATACTTTACCTGGATTTATCTTTTAGGATAGTCTTATGCCTATCCCATGCCTGCTTAAATTCAATTACTGTTTTGGCCTCAACCACTTCTACTGGAAGACTGTTCCATGTATCCACCACCCGCTCAGTAAAATAATGCTTCCTGATGTTACTTTTAAACCTTTGCCCCTCTAATCTAAGACTATGTCCTCTTGTTTTGCTACTTTGTTTCCTTTTAAATATACTCCCTTCCTCTACCTTGTGGATTCCCTTTACGTATTTAAATGTTTCTATCATATCTCCTCTGTCTCGTCTTTTTTCCAAGCTGTACATGTTAAGATCATTAAGCCTTTCCTGGTAACGTTTCTCCTTCAAGCCGTACACCATTTTAGTAGCCCTTCTCTGACCTCTCTCTAAGATGTCTATATCCATCTGGAGATACGGTCTCCAGTACTGCACAGAGTACTCCAAGTGAGGTCTCACCAGTGCTCTGTACAGTGGCATGAGCACTTCCCTTTTCCTCCTACTGCTAATACAGGCTCTCCTACACACAACCAAGCATTCTGCCAGCATTTCCAAGCATTCTGCCAGCATTTCCTGCTGCTCTATTACATTGAAAAAGAGTGGTAGACACCGGCTACCAAATTAACCTTTTATTAGATGAAATACAAAGTAAACACAATAATTAAAACACATATAAATTGATGGAATGAAACTTCCTTGGACCAATAGTAATTTGCCCCTATAAGGGAATTAACCCGAATGGGATTATGTGTTATCAGATCTAAATGATAACGATGGCATTTAAATGCACATTAAACCACTGCAAAACCACATCATAGATAGCAATGTTACACGATTCTGACCAGCTGAGAGCAAGCAAGGTAGTTGACTAATAAATTCACAATTAGATGAATAAATACCCTGGTGTAAAGGCGCAATAGATTCCCTGGTATAAATATTGGATTGTAGTTGCATAGAACTGATTTTAGCAGGGCGAAATATCAATTATTATCACCCGATCCCCATTATAAATCCACAGCTTCCAACAATATAAACCAGCATTAAATTGCACATTTAGCCACTGCAGAAGAACGTCCTAGGTAGCGATGCTACACGATTCTGAACAGTCATAAGCGAGACGACGAATAGTGACATGATGAATTCACAATTAGATAATATAATACCCTGGTATGAAATTGCAAATAATACCTGGTACAAAAATCAAAAGATTCCCTGATATTAGAACCGCATTTCAATTGCGCGGAGGAATTCAATATTTGGATCTAATGCTGCTAAGTTGTAGGGGTGCTGCAACGAGGTAACGAGATGTCAGATTGCGAAGCTAGATAACTAGAATTAATTAGCAGCACAAGCCAGCCGAACACCCATTATTAAAAGCCAACAACAGAGCACATGTTGCTCAATGCAGCAACCAACAAAGCTGCACCTATCTTTTAGATGTTTATCAAACAATATAAGCAAGTGCAAAGAGGTGCAATAAATGTAAACTATAAACCGTTAAAAGACCCCATCTCGACCGGTTTCGCCGCTTGAGAACGCGGCTTTATCTAGAGATAACTAGTCCTCCACACGGCTCTCACTTAAATAGGGAGATCTAAAGACTTAATTGCCTTCCCGGCACCATTAAACTCCTCCCCTCCTGCTTCCCGGCACCATTAAACTCCTCCCCTTCCTGTAAAAAAAAAAATTATCTTTTCTCTTTCTACATTACTCTCACATTACAGAATTCCCTTACGTCTCGTAACGTAGGGTGCGCCCACATGGTCTATCATCCACCCATCAGCAGAACAAGGGTCTAAAGAGGACATAGTGAGTGTAGGAGACAGAAATAAATAAAGTTAAACAAGTATTTATTACTTTATCTCTATATTCATTTTAATATCATAAGAGGCGCTGATGCAAGGCAATAGGCATAGGGATGTCCAGAACCAGGGTAATATTCGGTCCCCCGCCAAACCAGTGGGTGAAATTAATAATTAAACAAAATATAATAAATAAATACAAATTAAATTAATTAAATTGCATAAACAAAGAAATAGGAAGATATTTATAAGGATAATATTAGGATAACCGTATTTCTAAAGGTTATCTATACGGGTGCAGCTGGAAAATGATACTAATAATCAGGATATAATATATACCAATAAACTTCTGCTTATCCCACATAATTGTAATCAAATATAACCACAATATCATCCTATTACATAACTTTACCTTATAAACTCCCTATTGTCCAGCGACCTCATTATCCAAATAAATTACAAAAATGCCTCCCACACTTAAACATTAGCCATCATGGATTGATTGGACCGCATAACAGTAGAATAGGAGACGAATATTGTTGGGCTAAGAAAAAAAAAACATATAAATGAGGGGACAACTTATCAATCAACTACCTTGCTTGCTCTCAGCTGGTCAGAATCGTGTAGCATCGCTACCTATGACGTGGTTTTGCAGTGGCTAAATGCTGGTTTATATTTTTGGAAGCTGCGGACTTATAATGTGAATTGGGTCATAATAATTGCTATCTACCCTGTTATCCATTTCTGCTAGTTTGCACTTGATTTAATGTATGGTGCAATCTGATGGTAACTTACCATCCCCACATCTATATACATATCTATACCTTGTTATGTACACACCTGTCCGCTCGCAATTTGGTTTAATTTCCATATTATTCTATGCAATTGCAATCTGGTTCTTGTATTAGGGAATTGCTGTCATTTTATATCAGGGAATTTAATGTGATTTCGTACCAGGGTATTTTTGTGACTTTATACCAGGGTATTTTTTCATCTAATCGTGTATTTGAAAGCTATTCCTGTCTCTGGGTTTCTTCCAAAGATAATTGATGTATACCTTTCACACAGGATACAGAAGAATACAGACGAAAATTAATATTTTTGTTCAGTCTTTGCAGAAGAAAAGGAAGGAAAGGGACCTCAGTTAGGAGAGAACACTAAAGAGACATTTACATATGAGTTTACAGAGGAGGAGGTTCTAAAGCAGCTGTCTAAAGTAAAGACAAATAAGTCAATGGGGCCTGATGGGATCCATCCTAAATTATTAAAAGAGCTGTGTGATGTAATAGCAAAACCGTTAACAAGGATTGGTTAAATAAATCTGTTAACGGGAGTCGTCCCAGAAGACTGGAAATTAGAAAATGTTGTGCCTATTTACAAGAAGGGTAGTAGGGAGGAATCGGGGAACTATAGGCCAGTTAGTCTTACGTCAGTAGTGGGGAAATTAATGGAAACCATGTTAAAGGAAAGGATTGTTGAACATCTAAAAACACATAGATTACAGAGGAGATATGATAGAAACATTTAAATACGTAAAGGGAATCCACAAGGTAGAGGAGGGAGTATATTTAAAAGGAAACAAAATAGCAAAACAAGAGGACATAGTCTTAGATTAGAGGGGCAAAGGTTTAAAAGTAACATCAGGAAGCATTATTTTACTGAGCGGGTGGTGGATACATGGAACAGTCTTCCAGTAGAAGTGGTAGAGGCCAAAACAGTAATTGAATTTAAGCAGGCATGGGATAGGCATAAGGCTATCCTAAACAAAAGATAAATCTAGGTTAAGTATCCATGTAATTGGGCGACTAGATGGGCCGAAAGGTTCTTATCTGCCGACATTTTTCTATGTTTCTATGAATTGCTTTACGACAGACACTTCGATTCTTAACAGTCTGTATGTAGAATAAATTACAGGATCAATTCAGAGCAGCTATGTCTTGTGGCAAGATAGAAAGTTCTTCGATGATGATGCTGCACCGCTCCTTCTTCAGGAGGTAATGCATTAGGTGTTGCTGGAGCTTTCCAAGATGGTTCTTAATGAATGAATTGATAGCTAAAAAAACATTCCGCTTTCTTTTTATATACTACACGCCTTCTTCCTGTTATCATAAAGTTTAAACTACTGGTAGTGTGGACCACATGTGGAATAAGAAATATGGTGCTTTAAGAATGAACAGGAAACTCTTTGTCTCGCCATGAAAAGACAGTAAATTAACATATCCTTGTGACATCCTTTAGACTGATGCCATCTGTGTTCAGGAGTGGTGAGAAGCTCTAAATTACCTGCCCCCCCCCCCACTAAACAAAAGGATTTGACACTTTCAAATTGGCCCTTTTGTCTTGTAAGTCTAGAGATGTCTATTGGAATGTGAGTTTCTAAATGTCCATTGTGCAAATGTAACATCTGTAATATTCAGTATTAATTAAGATATCTATGTACATATCTTCCAGTAGAAGTGGTAGAACAGCCTTCCAGTTGAAGTGGTAGAGGCCAAAACAGTAATTGAATTTAAGCAGGCATGGGATAGGCATAAGGCTATCCTAAACAAAAGATAAATCCAGGTCAAGTATCCATGTAATTGGGCGACTAGATGGGCTGAAAGGTTCTTATCTGCCGACATTTTTCTATGTTTCTATATTCATTCAATTTGTTATATATATATATATCTTCCTTCAAACGCTCCCTTAAAACATTCCTATTTAGGGAAGCCTACCACCCAACTCACTGACGCAACCATCAATCACTCTCACCTTACAGTCCTCTCCTCCTGTTTCCAACCCCAACCCTCCCAGATTGTGAGTTCCTACGGGAATAGGGCCCTCATCTCCTCCTGTACTGTTTGTCAAATGTTGTTCAATGTATTGTAACCCTGTCTATACTGTGCTTATTGTACAGCGCTGCGGAATATGCTGGCGCTTTATAAATAAAGAATAATAATAATAATAATAATATCATATTTTTCAGTATTCATCATTCCACTATCTTCTGTGATCACAACTGGTCAGAATCGTGTAACATTGCTATCTATGACGTGGTTTTGCAGTGGTTTAATGTGCATTTAAATGCCATCGTTATCATTTAGATCTGATAACACATAATCCCATTCGGGTTAATTCCCTTATAGGGGCAAATTACTATTGGTCCAAGGAGGTTTCATTCCATCAGTTTATATGTGTTTTAATTATTGTGTTTACTTTGTATTTCGTCTAATAAAGGTTATTTTAGTAGCCGGTGTCTACCACACTCTTTTTTCGATATTTACCAGGGTTCATGCCCACAACTGACACTGACTTGTGTTTATTTCCCCGTGTTCTAAAAATTCTTTCTTTTGTTGCTCTATTACATTGACTACTTACCCTTAGATCCTCTGCAATAATAACCCCTAAATCCCAACCCTCAGATGTATCAAATATTCTATATTCAGCCCTTGGGTTTTTACCTCCCAGGTGCATTATCTTGCACTTATCCACATTAAAACTCAATTGCCACAGCTCCCACCATTTTTTTAGTTTACCTAAATCATTTGTCATTTTTGCTGATGACGCAAAGATTTGCAACAGGGTTGACCTTCCTGGAGGGATCAGCCAAAGACATACTTTTCCATTAATACCTTCTGCAATATCACTAATAAAAATATTAAAGAGAATGGGTCCAAGTACTGACCCCTGAGGTACCCCACTGGTAACAAGACCTTGTGCCGAATAAACTCCATTTACCACAACCCTCTGTTGCCTGTCACTCAGCCACTGCCTAATCCATTCAACAATATTGGAATCCAAGCTGAAAGATTGCAATTTATTGATAAGCCTTCTATGAGGAACAGTATCAAAAGCCTTACTGAAATCTAAATAAGCAATGTCTACTGCACCACCCAGCGTCTATTATCATTGTTACCCAATCAAAAAAATCAATAAGATTAGTTTGGCATGATCTCCTCACAATGTGACATCAATCCAGTAGTTGAAGATTTACCCAGTCAGATTACGTTGCTGCAGCGAAAGAAAAAATATAGTCCCAACCATCCCCAAGCACAGCGTCTAAATGCCAGTTTAGCAAAA